>CAHIKZ030000567.1:652500-850000 GCA_903632075.3 Acanthosepion pharaonis
GTCACGTAGAGAGGAAATATAAGTTAACATTACACCGAAGAGATAAGAGAAATGAACAGAGTACGTGTAACTTTGGTGCACTCGTTGCAGATTGATATAATGTGATAGGAGTGAAAATACTAATCTTGGCAGTGATACACGGAAGATATTGGATAATTATCGGAAAAACCAAACAAGTGGGTCTAAAAAATGAAATAAGAAACACTCTGAAGCCAAAATTATAAAATTAATAAAAATATAAAAATATAAATATTTTATCACTAAATAAAATGAATAAGAAAATATCAGAAAAAAGAAAAATCAGAAAAAAAAGGTATTTATATTAGCAGAAACCAGTAACATCATTTTTTTCACTTGTACCATATGAAATATGTTTCTCGACATGGGCAGTTTGAATAGAGTTACAGTTCGTAATAGGGTGAAGGACACAACAGCTGAAATGTTTTGATCTGAGCAATAAAGGTGAGGATAGTTAATGTAAATATAGCAGTGGTCCCCAACCTTTTTGCACCACGGTCTGGTGTAATTCAAGACAATTTTTTTTACAAACCAGTGTGAGCGTCAGTGTCAGTCACCCGCATAACAAAACCCAATAAACAAGACTACGATTGTCATTAAAATGAAAAAAAAATTCTTTGCTGACCGGGACCACTGTAATATTAACGTTCAGCTTGATTGAACCTTCGCCATCAATCAATATTTCCGGTAATTTTTCTTATCTAATAGGAGGAAAATTATAAGAAATTGTTATCTCATATTATTAATATTTTCGTTATCCTTTTTTTTAAATTAACGTAATTTTTAACTCTTTTAGACCTACGTTCCTGAACAATTTTAGCACTTCTGTCCGAGCTCCTGAGTCAAAATTCGCAAATAATTGGTAGATATAAAACAGTTACAATTTTTTATCCACTGTTCAAGCGATGGCTAGGAATTAAGTATTTTTCTCTACCATTTTCAAAATGTGTCTGGACATTACGTCATTTTTCTCTACCACTGGTAAAGCGGTGGTCATGGCTCAAAGTGTTAAATAGGTTATTTTTCGATTATGCCAACTCGTTTGTAAGTATCCAGCTTCTTATGTTCGGGTTTTCCTCTTTGTGATTTAAAACAACGCTATTGATAACTGCCGCTTACTTTTGAGCTATATTTCACTGGAGGAGTCTGTCTATATTTCTGAGATGAGGTATTATGTACAGTATTTACATTAGTCGGACTATTTTCCTCATCTTTGTCACATCGTTTCGGTCGTTGCACGCTCCGGCCTTCTTCAGGTGAGCCGACCAAGCATAGAAATAAATACAATATGGGAACCAGTAATAAGGAGTGCTAGAGAAAAGCAATGATAATAAAGTTGCAATATGAGCTCTGGTAAAAAAACATGCAATGATAACAGCAAAATTGCAATATGAGCACTGGTAAAAATGGTTGCTGAAAACATTAGGTTTATAATACCCAGAAATTCATACCCAGATGTCCTCAAGGACACATGTCACAGTGGATAAAGGCGTTGGTCAGATCCAGTAACAGACCCAAAGACCCGGTTAAGGCAGTGGAGAACTTTCAGAGGGAAAATTAGCAGGAGATAACTGATAATTGACATCCATCAAACACGTGGAACTAGGACAGTCTACCCTAGTGATCGAAATAAACGGTTCAGTTCGAAATTCCAACCACCTGAAGAAGGCCGGAGCGTACAACGGCCGAAACGTTGTGACAAATATGGCGACAAATATGGCGACAAAGATGAGGACAATAGTCCGATTAATGTAAATACTGTTCACTGGAGGAGTAATCAACGTTAGAATGTTTAAATGAGTTTTTTGAAGTATGACGACGTATCTGGCTGTTTCTTTGTATTTCCAGAATTCTCCAAGAAACTTAAATAGATTTCGGTGCCTTGTTAAAAAATCTCCTTCATAATAAACCTTTGTCCATTTTCATTTAAAATTTAAACGCAATAAAGTCGACATTATTAGTATTATGTTCTAAAGAAGAAATATTCAAAATTACTTGACTGGAAGAAGACAAATTTCATCTTGATCCTTTAAATATTAAGTTAAATCATATGTATTTAATGAAGTCTTTACTGTTCACTTAATTCTCTGAATAAGATCCTTGCTTTTCTGGATATTTTCGAGTGTTCATATTTAGATTCGCTGCAACTTTGTGTTTGTTGTTACAGAATCAATGGCTATACTTCAATGGCGTAAACCAGTTCTGGTTAGAGAATTTTAAAAAATGTTATTCCATTTCTAGAATTCTATCATAACAATAGTAATACAAGTATCTTAACGTGGAAATCTAAAAGCTGTGGCACATAAGGTCATCAATAATTTCAGTTGTAATTGGAGCCCTCGGTTTGATTAGAAAAGGTTTCAATAGATTCATTGAAGTGATTCAAGGTTTCCCATGCGTAAGAGAAATACAAAAGAGTATACACACAAATACAGCTCACACCATACGAATGGTATTATGTATCTACAATGTGTGTTGTCTGAGGTTGTATTTTCTTTTTATAAAAGTGTTGTTTAATATTAAGCTTTATGATGCCATTACTGTCCTGAAATGTATATTTGCAACCCGTAAGATAATGAGTATACAATAAAAAGCAAAGATAATATTATTATTATTATTTTTATTATTATTATTAATAATAATAATAATAATAATAGTAATAATAATAATGTGGTACATGGGGACATCAACAATGCTTGTTGTAGTTGGAGCCCTCGGATTGGTTGGAAAAGATTCCAGTAGACTAATTGAAGGCATTCCTGAAAGCCCATGCCTTAAAGATATTCAAAAAAATTTTTCTCCCGGGTACACTCCACACCTTACGAAGGTCTTTATCAATGTAAAATATGTTTTTTTTTTCTTTTTCTTTTTTTTGGTTTTTTGGTTTGTTTGTTTTTTTTGTTGTTTTTTTTTTGTTTTGTTTTTTGTCATGATGTCATTTCTAACCTTAGGTCTGTGGGCGGACCCCGGGACAAAATGTGTACACACCAGAAATCAAAGGAAATAAAATAATAATAATAATAATAAACCGTGTTGGCTGTCATGTCTTTCGATAGTGTTGTGTTCTGTGTCGTCTCGAGATACCCACACTATTAATAAAAATGTTATCAACAAAAAGGGCCATATATTTTTGGTATTTGTTTTATTAACCCTAGCAGCTTATATTATAAGAGACATTAGTACGATTGACGTTCGTTCAGCTTCCATCCGTGGGCTGTATGCATCGGTCACAAACATGGGGTGTCGGAGGCACATCTACACGTCAGAATTCTCCAGACCCCCTGTTGAATTCGTGCCGTTTAGGACTTATATTTAAAAACCGAGACAAACGCAATCCATCACTGTCAGATTGAACCTTCACCTCATGATTCACTCCGGCCAGTCGCTGACCATTCTGGATCTGGCCTTCGAATTCTGTAATATTAGTAATTAATTGGAGGTCATAGTGAATATAATAAGCTACAGTTAATATCTCGTTATGCTTCAGTGACTCTGCATGTCATTTGATCTGAACCCGTTGGTTATATCGCCTAGTTATTGTCCATTTTTGCTCGTTGTGTCAAATGAAAAAAATCAAGGTGAAGCAGCTAAGTTACTTAGGAGTGACATCTACATAATTGGAAATACCTTAAATCTGATAATGTCTGGACGTACTAGATTAGCGGACCAGAAGGTACTTCTTACTGGAGCCAAACGGCAAGATTATGCGCCGCTTTTATGATATCCTATCACAACATCGCCTATATTTGGGTATGGTTTATTTGCTTGTTATACCCTTAATAGACAAGACGCCATGATGAATCTACCGAGCTTCGTACATTTGCCAGCGTCGCATTGTTGGCGTGCTACATGAGATCGTTAAAAATCAGCATAATGTGATGAAACCTGCTCTAAACGTAATGAAAACATAGTTTCATCGTCAAAATCTTTATATTATTATTAAGTATTTTTTATATTATTTAAGTAAATATAATTAAGTATTTTTTATATTATTTAAGTAAATATAATTAAGTATTTTTTATATTATTTAAGTAAATATTATTAAGTATTTTTTATATTATTTAAGTAAATATTATTAAGTATTTTTTGATTATTTAGTTAAATTGTTTACTGCTTTTTTTGAATATTCGAAATTTTGATTAAATAACTTATGTTTCTTGCATCTGAACAGTTGTACTAACTTTTAGCATAGCAAATTTTCGCCTTCTATTTACGGTTACAGACACATTAATTAGGAAAATCTTAGAAAAATCAAATCATTTTCAGAATTTAATGAAATTTTCAGCACTTATTCACAAATGAATGAAATTGTTTTTAAATTTTTTATTAGAAAATCGTGTTAAAAATATTTTTATTTTATATGTGTTTTTTCCCTTATTTAATTTCATGAGAGCTTAAGAAATTCATCGAGATAATTTTTTGGGACTATATTAGTTAAAAGCAAAATTTTTTGAAGAATTCAAATCACCGATTTTTTTTGCAAAATTGGACACGGTCTTACCGAAAAACTATTCTGAACAAAAAATTAAAAAAATAAGCAGTAAACCTAAAACATTATTTAATTAGAGAAGCATTTAGTTGCTTTTATAAATAATATATATTAAGGACATTATTGTCTGAAGTAAAAAAAAATCGATGACAAGTGAATTTTTACTAGATTTGTTTTCATTTTCATAATTTAAAATGATCTGAATCTTTTTAATTTCAATTTCGATGAGATAATTCTTAGGGAATATTGTTATTAAGTCAAACTATATTTAATAATCATATATTTTAAAGCGTATTACAATCTGAAGACACCGACTATGTTTAAAAGAATTTCGATTTGCTTGTGTGTATATATATATATATATATATATATATAGAGAGAGAGAGAGAGAGATGCAGAATTTCTGAAGTACGGATATACAAACCGATAATCTATTTTTAATATGTCACGTGTTTTAAGGGGCTGTCCGTTCTTACGGGAAAAAAATCCTAACGAAATTTGTCGTCTGCTTCACCGTAATTAACTATGAACATGTTCGCCGGTCAATTCGCCGTCAATAAATTTATTAACTCAGAAAAACAAGACTCCGTGTTTAGGAAATGGTTATATACAACATTTTATCTTATAAGTAAGTAATATTTGTTTGAAATCAGATTAACTTAACTTTAAATTTGCTAATTTTCCTCCAATAACGTTTCAGAAATATTTTATTTTTGCAAGTTTTTAAAACAGAATTTTTATTTACAAATGTATAAAAAATGGCTAACGTTATCGATTCTACTGAAAATCAAATGCAAATCTATTCCAATCAATATAATTTCTTTCTAAAATACACCAAAGTATTTTGCTTACCGAGTATAGTAAATATAATACTTTAACTTTCATTTAAAGCTAAATTGAAAACTTCAGGAAAGCTTTTTCATTTTTAAAAAAATATTTAAACCTTATGTACATCTAATTCTTGGAGGTATCTGCATAATAATAACAAAGTGCAGTTAAAAATATCATTTAATCTGTCCATGAAGTTACAAGACAAACTTTCGCATTGGTAAAATTATTGTTTATTCAAATCCTGGCTTCGTCATTTAATATTGGCAAGTGATTTTGTGACTTATTCTTATTTGAACATGAATTCTTCCCGCGAGGATATAACAGACTCAATGTAGGCTCTGTCGTCTGATGTCCCAAGTGTGTAAATCTTAAACGCAGTTATTTTGTCCATCTATTTCCATGTCATCAAGTCAGGTGCGAATATGCACCTGGTGAATAGGAAGGCATCTCTCCCAGGTCAACACTCTGATGAACCTTGTTTCTCTAACGCTCTGCTCTGTTAATTCTATTTTGGTATAATCTCAGGTGAGTCCTGTATTTATTATGTTCATTGCACATGAACTACACTTAAAAGAAAAGCTTCGTTACTGAGTTTAAATTCGATTCAAATCATCTGGTTTGGTCAATTTTGTTTTACGGGATATCATTCTCAGTGGGTTACTTAAAACCAACAACATTTTTATGATACGTTCGAATGAATAGAATATGTATTTTTGTTTTTTCAAAAATGTATTCCTGGTAATATTATTTTTCAAAAATTTGTTAATGGTAATACTTTTTTTCAAAAATGAAACATTTTCTTTTTGTTTTGTTTTGTTTTTTGTTAAATATATAACTAATAATGTTTTAAATGTATTGCTGGTAATATTTTTTTTCAAAACTGTAGTGTTAGTAATATTTTTTTACGAAATGTATTACCGGTAATTTTTGTTAAATGCATTGCTGGTAATATTTTTTTTTCAAAAATGTATTGCTGGTAATAATTTTTTTCTTAAATGTATTTCTGGTAATATTTTTTTTTCATTTATTGCTTGTAATGTATTTTTTCAAAATGTATTGCTGGTAATATACATTTTTTAAATATATCGCTGGTATTTTTGCTGTAAAAAAATATTTTTGTATAATTTCATAGTGCTTTGACCCCATTTTGTGGTTTAACTATTTGCCCATAACAGGTGATACTACCCTGGGTCAGATTGGACCTGGGAACAACAGAATATATATAATCGTTCCATGTTCCTCAAAAGCTCCGGATCAAAGTTCTTGCTGCTGGATGTAGTTCATTGTCATACCAAAGAAAATCAAATCATCTGCTATTTCCTGGCATGAGTCACATACGGCAAAATAAATTCAGGAGTTAAGAGCCGTAAAAACGGAAAAAATCTTTAGGAATAGGCATGTTTTCTACTTTTTTTTCTCAATTTGCTTTCATTGTTCAAGATATTTAACTCTTCCTGTTTGAATATTTCTGAAACTCTTATTATATTATTCTCTTCTTCAGATTTCCTTCTCCAAATAGCGAATTGAATTTTCTCTCTGTTTCGACTTCATTTTTTCCTCTTAACTGAATTTATTTATCTTACCCTTCTTTCAATTCGTGAGATTCTTTTATTTTCGCTTGTTAAACACAAAGATTTTTTCTCTCTTTCCAAATAACCAAAGCTTAGCCATGTTCAGGTCATTTTTTTTTTCCACAAATTATTTTATTTGTTGCTCGGATTTTCCATAGGCGTTATTTTTTTCTTCTCTTTATTGGGTTCTTACTTTCTGCTTTCACTGGGTTTGATTTTTTTGTGGGGGGAGGAGGCGTGGGAAGAGGGTCAGTGTACATCTCTCGATTGCTTTTGGGATTATAACTATTATCATTATAATTCTCATGCTCTCTTAGTGGCATTCTTTCGGCCCACCTACACCAATCTCATGCAAGTCAGTGTTTTCTCAGTAAAGTTCATATTAACCAAGCAAGGTTGGTAAATCTTGCATGGTATAGAGTATATCTAAACGCAGTATCTTATGCGAAGTTTTAAATCATACATTCATTCCTTTGGAAAAGTTGACGATATATATGTTTCTGGAAACATGTTTTATTCCACAAATTAAATGCTAAATATTTATTTATAAATATATCAGAAAAATATCTCAGCTAGAATAGCACACATTTGACTAACACAATATTCTCTCTCTCTCTCATATATATATATATATATATATATATATATATATATATATATATATATATATATATATATATATATTCATGAATTATTCATACAAAAACAAATGCAAAGGTTAATGATTTAATTGGCGAGAAATCAATCGTCGCAAACAATTCAAATAATATACAAAAACCCCCGAACCTGTTATGAATGAAAAGATCCTTGTTTCTATAAATTTCTGCTGCATTAGTTCTTATCTTTACTACAAGATTTCTTATTTATGTATATATATATATGTATGTATATATATATATATATATATATATATATATATATATATATATGCATATATATGTATATATATATATATATATATATATGTATATATATATGTATATATATATATATATATATATATATATATATATATATATATATATATATATATATATATATATATATATATATATATATATATGTACATATATGATGTATATGACACCAAAAAAAACAAAGATGCATTCTAAAACCTAAAGCAATGTACTAAGAAATAGGAAGATTCACTTCGAAACAAATAAATTTCTGAACTGTTGCGTAATATCCATCCTTCTATATGGTAGGGGATGCTGGACAATTTCCTCAGATATGAAAAGGAGATTGGAAGCTACAGAAAGTTTGTTCTACGGAATGATGCTGAGAATTACATTGATGGAAGTAGGTTGTAAGATTCAAGGAATATGGGAACAAAAACGACACATACTCAGAATCAGTAAGAGATGAAGAGAATACCTTTGTTACCAGATTTTTATGTAATCTCTCATGCCCTGGGTAGACATTATTAAATACACCCGCTAAATCATTACATAGCTCATATAACGATACAATGACTTCACACATTCTGGATGTACGCATAATGAAACGTATACATCAATCTCTGTTGAATTTCTCTGCATTTCAGTTGAACCCCGTCAAAATAGGTATGGTTTTGCGTTTTCTATCCCTGCCAACTGAAATTACCAGTAACTTATGAATTAACTGTCTATATTTTATGTAATTTTGCAACTAGAGATAATTAGAAAAATCAATAAAAAATATGACTGCCAACCGTTAGGTACAGCTGCATGTATTACGGACGGAATAAGAAGTTTTATACTGTATTTGGCTACACCTTGTAAAATGTAGGCTATAGATATCACAAGTAAAACCCACAGTTGATTTAATTAACTTAAATAGGTTTATCTTAGTTCATTTCTTTCCGAGATAAATCCTGAAGAGAGATCAAGATAAAGACTTTTGACGATGGTTAATTGGTGAATAAATTTTAGTGAGTACTCGATGTCGACATGGATGATATAATTTTGAACTGATATTTTCCTCAGCTATATCTATGAGAAAAAGAAACGCGCAAAATGAGAAAGAAAGAAATTATCAGAAACAAATTAGAAATCTTCAATGGCCAGATGGTCGATAGATTTATACATTCAAAAGAAAAATGCGTTTAGACAGCGGAATAAAGTTCCCTACACACATGCGCACGCAATTCTAATTATGATATTATTATTATTATTATTATTCACTTGATTTCTGTTGTGGACTCATTTCTTTTCGCGTCCGACCAGAGACCTAAAGTCAGAAATGGCGTCATGACATTTTTCACTGAGCAGTTTTTAAAAAGAAAAAAACAACAACACATATTTTACATAGATAAAGCCCTTCGTAATGTGTAGGCTGTACTCGTAAGAACAATATTTTTATATTTCTTTAAGGCATGGACTACCAGGAATCCCTTCAATGAGTCTGTTGGATTCTTTTCCAATCAATTCGAGGGTTCCAGCTACAACAGGCTGTTGATATTCACATGTGCCACATTTTTGAGATTTCAAGTTTCTTGTAATTTTATAGCATTTTTAAGATCTTCAAAGGTTATTAATATTATTATTATTACTAATACTACTACTACTACTACTATACTGCAAGTCATTTTCGTAGATACATATGTCTGAATAGTCAACCTGCCGAATGGTGTGTGCATTCGAGAAAATGTGCTTCCGGCAGACTTCAAACTTTCGTCACCCATTCTAACGAAAATCACGTGCTTTAGCCTGCTCGAATACACAGGCCAGTCGACGTTCGGTCACGTGCTTTTAACCATGCCACTACGCAGGTCTGTAGACCTAATTCACATTAAAAATAATTTAAAAAATCTCATCGCGACTTCTACTCAAATATGTGTATCCCCTAAATTAGCGTTTAGAAATTAAATCCATTAATTCGATATATATATATATATATATATATATATATATATATATATATATATATATATATATATATATATATAAGACACGGCTTCAAATCTGTCCATGGTCATATTGTGGCAAAGGTTATTATATGTCTTGACATTGAAACAAATAATGTGAGTGGAATAGCGTTGACGAAACTGTTTGGAAGGCGCCAATTCTTGTTCTGGAACAAAATCACAAATCGACACGACTTTTTTTTAGCGTATCGGCCTTATTTAAACAGTATCCACACTAAATTATGCACGCTCTTTACAGAAAAGGTAACTAAAATCAGTTAAGGTAACTACGAACACAACAATGTACTGATTCTGTTCGGAAAGAAATCCCTATAAATTCTAGAAACATACACACATACATCCAGTTAAAAAGGTGAAAATAAAAGTATCCCTGATAGTGTCTAAAAGGACAGCCGATAGAACTCGGTATACAAGATATTTGAACAGTTTCTACACACTCTGTGTTCAGAAAAGAACACACTTTTTCGAACTCAAGAAAAATTAAATAAAACGCTTCTTTCCAAGAACCACATCCAATCATAAATGGAGAACTCATACCAGATGTTGGCGGGAGATGCGATTTTCTTTTTACAGTCTTGGCAATGATTAACTCTTTTTCACAGACGAAACGTATGGAGCCTTTCGCTATCTTTTGACGAACTATATTCTTTAGTTCAACCTCTTACATTTTACATCCTCTTTCACATTTAAGAGCCTCCAAGCTGGGTATACTTTAACGAACCATCCCAGTCTCTCGTATTCTTTTAGTAAAAAGATAGTTCCACTCGATCAGTTTCTTCCCAAGAACCAGGATTTTGTGGAAGAGGCTCTTAAAAGATTTTTTTTAGCTCTGCAATCTTAACCTATTCTGTTTCACGGTTCACTGTCATCATTCCTACTTGCGTTCTTATCACTTACATTTATACAGCAACCGCATCACTACCGCTCTACTCTCACTGCTTATTTGGCCTGATACTGGGCGGTAATTATTAAAGTAAACTAAAACCATAACGTACTATGAAATAAAATCAGATTTTATTATTTATACTGTCAGCATCTATTTTATATGTTGCACAACTTAGTGGGTTTTGTTTAATGGCGATGACTAAGTTTCATATTCAACATAAACGATTCCATAGTTAAAACTATGTTCTTTATTCGTTACCAGTCTGGTGGGTTTTTTTTTGGGGGGGTCGCATGACCGACTTTCATCTACGACATAATTATCACAATTTTCCTATGTTTCTTAATCGGCTTTATTCGCATATGTGATAACAACATGTATATTAATAAATAGGAAATAAAAAAATAACAGCTGAATATCACCGTAACTACTCAGATTATCATTCTACGGCTGTCAGCAATCTTTGCTTATTTTGAATAAGGAATAAGTTCTTAATGAAATTTGCCGTCACTCGGAGAGATACCTATATTACGCCTGTATTAACGGGAACTCACCGTTATCTGAATATCACTTATAAGTATGTAAATTTATTATGTATTTTCCCTCTATCGTTTACACTGTGATTGATGTGTTGCTTGCCCCCTCGTTCTGATGATGTTTTGGTTTTCGTCTTCTTCCGGCTGAGTGTCGAAATAATTTCGGAGTCCGTAGATGAAGAAGACCTTCAACAAAAGGGATTTTAAACTTATCTGTTTTATTAAACATGTCGACGTGTACATATTTAACTAGGTAGTGGGGTCGCTCTATCACCCCCTCTGGAGAGCAATTTCCCCGAGGTGTGAAATAACTGCGTCCACCGTGTATGTCATGTAAAAAATATACTCTTTGACATCCCTTTCTATGACTCTAACCTCTAAGCCTAGTTTTGATCAATCAAAAACGATTTCCTTTGTTTTTGTCTATCTGAACTCAAAGGTCAAATTGAGGAAGTCAGAGGAAAATAAACTTCTTTAAAAGTAATAGTCTTCTAGATTATTATTTAACAGAAACATTGGTCAAAAGCATCTTGATATACATGCCCTTAGAACCTGAGAAAAGCAGGTATTTGTACTGTTAATTAATAGTTTGAAAAAGTTAGGAAGTAATCCTCAATTTTGTTAGTGGACTTGAAAAACTTACTTCCCCGAAAAACTATCTTAAGATAAAGATTTTAAGAAATTCAACCAAGGGTAAGTCTAACTATTTCGCCAATAAATACCAATTTTTTCAGTTTAAGAAGACACACTCATACTATTTTCTTTGTAAACTTCGAGAGTTATAAAAGAGAAAAAAACCTGTCATCTTTTGTTGCATGTCTCTCACTTCATCATCTTTTCTTGATGGATCTAGGAATAATGAGATAGATATAAGTAAAAAAAAAAAAAACGCTCCCCCCATGGTTTACCATTTCTTTCAGAAGAATTTAAGCATAAAATGTTAGATAGTTTTTCAGTATAGATAAGGAAAGGTATCTTTCTTAGAAAGACCTATCGAAAGGGATTTTAGGCGAAGTCAAGATATGGCATCCTCCCGAAAGTGTGTATGTAAGTAAAAAAAAAAAGATATAATCTGAATTATTCCTGGAAAGTGAATTGCACATCTTATAATTCAAGCTGACAATTCATAATTCACAAAGGACTTGGCAGATCCATCAGTTATCAATATCTGGTTGTCCAATGGGACATTGACTGAACCTAATGCGTTTTCCAGCCTTTCAAATCGATCACTAGTTTTACTAAATTTAGCGAGGCCCGAGAGCGTCAGAGCTTGAACAGCAGAGTGGATCCTTTAAAACAATTACTTGGCTCATTCATGGATTTTATTTCAATGTAATAAACAAATCATATTCTTAATTTGCGTCGCATTTCTTTTACACGAGAATGATCCTTATTGTATCCCTTTTTATTCGGAACTGCTTCTTCACTTTGGTGGTTGTGTTCATAACGTTTCGAATATCACAACTTCCGACATTCTTCAGATTTCCTAGAGAAATATGCCGTAAGGGATTTAAGCCTTAGGTAAAACCTATCTGAATCAGTGGCAGTTATACAGGGCGCGATGTGTAAATTTTCGCATTTTATATTTTTAATTTCGGTCTTGCGTGTTGTTTGTTTTTGATTTTGTCAGCTGCACAGTATAGTGGGGTCGGTTGTGGAAAAAGCACCATGACCCAATTCACACCGCCAGAAATTTAAATACGGGATGCTCTACTGCTTTGGTATTCGCACCGTAAGTTCCAATACGAACATTTCAGAGTGTTTGAATGTCAATCTGAGGACATTACAGAGGATTCGGAAAAATTTGAATGAGTTTAATGGTGATTACGATGGTAGAGCAGCTCGAAAAACTCATTCTGTTCATCCTGATAAGAAAATTTGTTGGTGAGGGCCTCTGCCTCTACACGTAGGTCTATATCAAATTCCTTGAGGCGGTAGAGTTGTCCTGGGTTAAGAACCTGGTTGCTAGCAAACACTGTGTCTAGCAACAGGACTTTGCAACATGCCACACAAGCAGAAGAACCCAGTCATAGCTGACAGATAATTTTTGCGATCACATCAACCTTTACATGTGGCCAACTATCTCCGCGGACTGTAAAACCCTTAATTATCATGTGCGGGGCGCAGTTGAGCGAGAGACCTACAAAAATCTTGTAACACCAAAGATAAAGGCAAGGATTATGACAGCATTTTCCAGCATAAAAAAGGAGATCGTCCTGAAGAGTTGCCGGAGATTCAAAAGTCGTCTGGAGGTCGTAGGTGACGCCAATGGCGATTTTATTGACTAAATTTACTCTTTAGTATTCAAGATATTTTTTGAGTAATTTTGGTAAATATATCCGTTAAAATGAAATATGTGTGTTATTTTTATTTTTCGTAATCTTTACGACAATTTATCCATCGCACACTGTAAGTTCAAACTCTGGGTCTGTTAGTGCTGAAAAAACACAAATTCAGATTCAGTAAGAAAAGACCAGCAACTGACGCACGGTTAAAATGGTATAATCAATAATATACTTAAAATAAATTAACCAGTAAAAGAACAGATTACCCGGGTAGATTGGTTAATAATGGATTCAGTTGAACATTGTGAGTAAGTTACCAGCATCGAGGACATAGATGTGAACAAACCTGGATTGTGCAAAGACAAAACCTTATGGGTTTATAAAACATATTTTTAAAATGTCATGCTATTTAATTAAGTTAGCAATTTTGATTCTCCACCTGTTTTTATGATGTGAGAATTTCTATGAATTTTTTTAGCAAATATAGTGAAATTGTTTCACGCTAGCCTCCCACAAAGTTCCAGTAGAATGGCTTCTTCCCAATAACTCAAACCTTGTAGAACAGTTTTCTGGGTGGATTTTTCCTGAATGCTACAATCTTAACTTCTTCATTCCAAGGTTGTACCTTTACTGTCATTCACATCATCATAATTTTCATTTCTTTCCATCTACTTTTTCATTCATTCACGCTCCACATTAATCCTGACAATTTTACCATTACCTCTCTGTCTTGCATGGCCCTCAAGCATGTTATTTTGCGAAACTTAGTATTTCTTCAAATTGGTATATTGGTAGATATTATGTTTGTATGATGATGGAATATATTAGTATCAGTCCCAAAGTAGGGATCTCGTTGCTTGCATATAATATGGCCAACAGTTAAATCTGACTACCAGCTTATCATATGAAGTGTTATTCCTGTATTTTCCTGAAGATCCAATTCTAAATGAGGAATTAGTTTTTTTGTGCACTCTTTATTACTTGCGACAATGTAATGATTTTATAAATACTGAGAAAATTTTGTAAGTTATGCGTAATCTTTATTCTAACGGAATATTAATTTTTATAACAGACGAAAACAGTCGATGAAGTAGCATTAATAGTGGCATATTAATATCTATCTATCTATATATATATATATATATATATATATATATATATATATATATATATATATATATATATAGTTAATTAATGAAGTTATTTTGTAATCTTTATGGCTAAATCCAAGGAGGATGTAATCCAGAGAGCTCAATGTAAAAACAACAAAGCAGACACCGTTAAGTGTTCATGAGATTGTAATTTTTTTTCTTAGGATTCCTAATTCTTCAGATCTCCATTTTCATACAAAGATATTGGTGATTCCAATATTTTTGTACGAGGAAATAAAGAAGGTTATACATTATAATCCCATGAACGCTTAAAGTTGTCTGTTTCATATATATATATATATATATATATATATATATATATATATATATATATATATATATATATATATAGTTTTATCAGTAATAACTCTGGACAACGGAAAGATATCTAATATCAGAGTGACCTATTGGGAAGATAACAAAAATAATAATTTATGTGTTTTTAGAAATTTCAACTGTCTACTTGCAGATTTGAAAAATATGGTCCATTTGTTTTTAATTTCTCGTTTCTCACGCTTACTCTGCATAAAATTATCAGCATGTTACTTGAATGATGATTAGAAAATATTAACCGCACATTGTACCAATCAATATATATATATATATATATATATATATATATATATATATATATATATATATATATATATATATATATATATATATATATATATATATATATATATATATATATATATATATATATATATATATATATATATATATATACATAGCGAAGTGAAGGTGCCTCTTACGTATAATCAATGTGAACTCATTTGCTTTTCGAAAGCAGGTCTTTCCGTCGTTTTGTCAAACCCCATGTTCATACATGCACATACATTTGCAATCTACTATAAAGTGTGTCGACGATGAACCACCGGACTCACACGACATTTCCACAGCCAGCATTTAGAAAGGCAAGCTGCAGCAGGAAGACTGGCATATCAGCGATGGAGAAAGAACTGCATGACTCTTGTTGGTATTAAAAGCCATTTGAGATGTCATCAGCGATGAAGAGTGATGATATTTAAAATGTGTGAAAACTAAGATAGACTGAAAAAGATTGTCTCAGTTGGTCAGAGGCATATATATATATATATGTGTGTGTGTGTGTGTGTGTGTATGTGTGTGCGTGTGTACAAGCCTGTAGAGTAAATATGCAGTCAACGACGAAATTATTCGTACACCCATAAATTTTTAATATTTTTATCCATTTCTCAGAATCTAATGCCCATATGATGCCAGTTTATGTTAATAAGCACCAAAAAAGGAATATAAAACTCATTTTTCAGAACAACATGTTAAATACAACAAATTTGACAGGCGAATTATGCAAAATAGCAAAAGTCAAAATTATTCGTCCAGTAGAAAATATCGTTTTAAATTGATTGATTTGTATAAGTAATTTGCCTAATTATTTTATCGGTGAAGCTTTCTAGAGTGTAATAAATCTTTGTAATAAATATGGCGACAAAGATGAGGAAAATAGTCCGAATAATGTTAATACTGTACATAATACCTCATCTCAGAAATATAGACAGATTCATTAAAGTTATCTTCGAATGCTTCTTACGTTGTACGTGCCTATTTATATGTATCAGTATGAGGAATATTTAACGATATTTCTCATATATATCTTTCGTTCTGAATGTTTTATCTAATGCCATTGGTTATGCAAATATAATCTCACCTCGTCCTTCTTAATATTAATTAATATGTTTAGAATAATGGATTCGAGAGGAATAAAAATAAAATATTAAAACAAATTAATATTTATGGTCTTTTTGATTGCTGACCGTGTCTAAAATCTGCTTTTAAAAATTGTTTATTTTTTATTAATTCTGTTCGTTATTATTTTGCTTTTAAAATTCAATTTTTTTCGTATTTCGCTCCACTTTTGTTTTCCATATAGAAATCAATCGACCGTTCTTTTCTGTTTCCCGCCATTTAATGATTGCCAGTGACTATTTTGTTTCCAAGGGATAGCATCCGGTTCCTGTTTCCAGACCGGCTCCCGTGACACTCTGAAACCATAACGACAAGGAGGAAATGATTCGGTCAGAAAACATCAAAGGAACCTAAGAGTTAGTGTGACTAATTCGATGGCCGCCTGCCATAACTGAATGGAGATGGAGGAATCGGCGTGCTTAGAAGATTTGTTAGGATATAATCGACTGTGCAGATGATGTCTGATGTGTTTTAAAAAAGTTGTCGGTATGCCTCGGAGCTAGGGCAGGCAGGGTCTATTTCGAAGGAGTTGAAAATTCTTTCCTGAAGTCTGGCAAAGGAAATATTTAACACTCACTTAAAAGGTTTTCGAAAGTTCACTCATTGCACCCAATAATTTCACTATTATTTTGATATTAATCAGTCGAATTTCTTAAGGGTTAAGAACGTACTTATATTTATTTAGGCATAATATCATGTGAATTACAGAGTATAGTATCAATCCTTACAAAGCAAACTAAATATTTTTAAAATGTCATGATAATGGGAGTATTAAACGTTTCATATCTGGAAACATTCGACATTCGTTGAGCGCGCCGTCAATACTACAGTAGGTTTTTTCATTTATAAAATCACTCTTACAGCAATTTTTCATCGAAAAAGGTTTCTCAGGTCCTGTAGCCACTAAGGCTCTTTACACTATTCATAGACGTTTTCTCCTTAATCTCTTATTTGAATTAGTGTGGAATGTTGACATCGTAATTATCGTAATTCCCCTAGTATAATACACTTTTTTTCTAAAAAAAATAATAAGGAAAAATTAGGAGTACGTATTATGCACAGCTACAAAACATCTGTAAAAATTGTCGTTTCATACGTCGATTTCAGTTGCAAAATGACTACTCTCCACAAACATACGAAAATTTGACACTAACATTCGGCGATTGCAAACCCATAAGGATATCAAATACAATCAAATATACCTAACAATAATTAAAGATTTAAAATAAAATAAAAATTATCATAAAACTAAATTAGAATAATATTATTCTATGTTTAAAACCATTTTTAATAAGAGTAGGTATCGTTAGCCGTAATGAAAATGGAGAGGTACAATTTATAGACTTGATTACCTAGATTACCGAAGAGAATAATCAAAAGATTGGTAATGAACGATAATACGTCGGACAAAAACAAGATTCTCCAGCGGCGCGTAGAAGAAGTCGTCAACTGCTAGAAGTGAGTCAAGTGAATCTTAATCTCCACCTGCAGGATATCTACTAACTGCCCCACGCGATCACTTTGAAAGTGTGGGAAAATGCTTCTATTCACGCATAATACGCACCATTTTGAAAGAGTTTAAACAGCGTAGCTGGAGACGAATCTCAAACGTCAGGATATCTATCAACCGCCCCACGCGGTGAGATGTGACACAAAGCCACATTTAATGTGGGATATCTGAGCCCGTAGGCTCGGCCAAAAATTCCCCATAGACCTCCTCTAAAACGGGGTCGGGTAGCTGTTTTTCAAGACGAGACTCTGCCATTCGTCATTGACTTGTCTGGGGATTCTCTCTGCCCGGAGGCAGAGAGTTTGACCAGCACAGCTGGAGACGAATGTCCGACTGCAGACCAACATACAGTATTTATTGCTGTATTTATGTGAATGGAGATCTACCCATTATCGTGCGTAGGTATACTAAAAATATCACCAAACAAGAAGTACGTATTATGCATGAGTAGAAGCATTTTCCTACACTTTCAGTACAGTTTTAGGGCTGCATATTATGGATGAAGGTGTATTATACATGTGGAATTACGGCATATCAATATTTTCTGTTCGAATGTGAAATCCATTTTAGCTGTTGCTGCTATTGAATGTGATTTAGTTTTTATTATCTGGTACAGTTCTTTGTGTTTCTACAGCGCCAGTTGAAAAAGTTTGGTTTTGGACAAAATCCATCGGCTTCACTCGCTCAAAATTATTTTAACCATTGATCTTAAAAACCAGCTGAGCGTTTAGATATTTCTTAATATGTTTCAAAATCGAGGATACTAGTTCGCATAGAAATAGTGTAAAGCTTAATAATAATTCCTCGTCCTAGAATTTCAGACAGAAATACTGAAAAGACCTATCATTTTCAATGCCTAACATAAGAAACCCCAAAGCCATTGTTGTATCTAAGTCATGTTGGACGACTGTGAATTTTGCAAAATTATTACAAAGTGTTGCCAGATTTCAATCAATGTACCTAAATTGTTTTCTTTTGGTAATGTGTCGGTAAATTTTGAACAATGCATTGAACTAATCAAACATTTTTTTTTTATATTTATGTTAGACGTGAAAGTTATTTAAGCACAGAAACGTTCGAGCTATTTTGAATAGAAATAGGATAATCAGTTTGTATCAGTTTCTATCGAATCTGCTCGAGAGTTTTTGGGGTTTTTTTGTTTTTTTTTACTAGCCTAGCCGACACGTGTCAGAAATACGTCAAAACAACTTACAAACCTGCATATTTAGTGTAATGAGTAAGTGATGCCCTGCAGCTGGAAGCTTCGGTCAACAGGCATATTTACATGGGATTTGTGACATAAATTGAAGACATGAGCAAGGTTTATCCCATCCGGGAAATACGGCAGATCTAGCAGAAAATTGTTAATGTTGATTCATTTTGATCTCAATATTATGCGTAAATAAGTTAGTTCCAAATACTCCAATAAAATGTGATTTGGGCTGTAAAAATGATGGATAGAATTACTACGCAACAACTCCTGCTCATACTGACGTCAAACGGCTATCATGTTTCTTAGCAAACAGTCCAAATTGTCTGAAATCGTAGAACTAATTTCGTATCGAGATTCACTATCAGTCATTATCAATCGAGATACGAGATCACCAATGAAATAAGCGAGATCAGTAAAATGCTAATCACCAATACGTCACTCGACAAGATAAAGACAAGTACACCTCAAGTGCAACTGCGGCCAGTCATTGACGTTGTGACTAACTATTGAAAACTTGTAATAAACTAAATTAGTCAATGTGTCAATGTATAAAATCGGAAGCGTATAGAGCCAGAAAATTAGCTGCTACAACCTAACCAGATGGAAAAGAATTATTCACGTTTCATGGTACGCGTATATATGGTTGGTTCTTTTTATTTACTAGAAAATACTTAATACTTCCTGCCATTGTGTTTAAATTTATAAGAGTTAAATAAGACAAAGAATGAATTATTTCTGCCGTATCTGGGTTGGTGATGCCCAGTCATTACAGTCCAGCCTCGCCAGAGCTTTTACAAATGTTCGTGGCTTTCTGGGTGATGAATTATTATCACACAGACGAAACGTTGCTAGATTTTCCGTACTCTATGGCTATTAGTTTCTACTAGATCACACCTTCACAGCTAGGATGCTCCATGCCTTGATCATACTGCAAAAAACATCTTCTTTGTATTCTTTTGATAAGGATCAAGGTACTATCAGACAACTTTCTCGTAGAGCTCACGAAAGGATATTTCCTTGCCAACTACACACTTGGTCGCTTCCATTCCAGGGCCAAACGCTATCTATTCTACACATCCTTACAATATGCACTTTTTACTTCCTCCTTCTTCGTTCCTTACAATAATTTCACTCAGTAAACCTTTGCCTTGAGTGGACATTTGACCTGTTACTGTGTGATTAGATTAATGTTTGGAATACACTTTAAGTACAAGCCAAATCTAAAATTAGCTAACTTATATAGATTAAAAACAACCCGAGAAATATGCTAGCTAGCGTGATATAACAATTGAGTTTGGATATAATAATTGCTAATATAACTAATTGTTGTAACCTCTGGAACGTTAGTGAATCGAATAATCAAACGACAGTTAGTAACATACGATAATACTTAGAACAAGTACAACTCATATAAGATTCGCCAGCGGCGCCTAGAAGTAGTCAACTGCTAGAAGTGAGTCAAATGAATTCCACAATGAATCTCCAAGTGCAGACTACCATACAGTATTTACTACTGTTTTTATGCAAATGCGGATCTACCCATTATGCTTCGCAGGCAGGCTACAATATTAATCAAGCCGAAGAAGGCAATAGAAATAACGTACGTTCTTTGATGTAAACTTTTTTTGCCATCCATCGACATGGCTGATGTTAAACCGCAGCAGAGCGATTCACTCGTCGGCCAAACGTTTTCCCTGACATGAAGCGAAACGATTATATTGAATCAATTACTAGCACCGCTGCTATGAAATTTAGTCAATTAACTTAAAACTGTATAAGTCTATCATTCATCAATGCGTTGAATATTGCTGTTACACCTAGTCTAGTATTTCTGATATGTATTTAGGAATCTTTCAAAATATCCAAATAGAATCTGTAATGTTATAGGTCATGACCTGTCATTTCGCCATTAATCACTTTCCCACTGCTGTAACGTAACTAGCCTGCACCATTTCTATGAATAATTTCTTGATAATTGTTCTAATGAGCTCTACTTTTCGATCCCTTGACTTTACGAATGTAAAAACAGTACTGGATTAACAGCTGGGTTTCATCGTTTTACATCTGAAATTGCTCGATATGACTGAATTCTATACTGACACTTTCTTATCACTGAATACACGCTAGTGAAACGCTGTTCTGGTTTCTTGGTTTCCAGTCAAATTTTATTTCCAAAAATATAAATATTGTAAGTCGTCATCTTCTGTCTCCATAATACCTCTTCTTTTCTTCTGTCTCCTTAATACCTCTTCTTTACGTCTGACTTCTTAATACCTCTTCTTTTCGTCTGTCTCCTTAATACCTCTTCTTTTCTTCTGTCTCCTTAACACCTCTTCTTTACGTCTATCTCCTTAATACCTCTTCCTTACGTCTGACTTCTTAATACCTCTTCTTTTCTTCTGTCTCCTTAATACCTCTTCTTTTCTCCTGTCTCCTTAATACCTCTTCTTTTCTCCTGTCTCCTTAATACCTCTTCTTTACGTCTGACTTCTTAATACCTCTTCTTTTCCTCTGACTTCTTAATACCTCTTCTTTTCCTCTGACTTCTTAATACCTCTTCTTTTCCTCTGTCTCCTTAATACCTCTTCTTTTCGTCTGTCTCGGTAATATCTCTTAGTTTCGTCTGTCTCCTTAATACCTCTTCATTTCTTCTGTCTCCTTAATACCTCTTCGTTTCTTCTGTCTCCTTAATACCTCTTCGTTTCTTCTGTCTCCTTAATACCTCTTCTTTTCGTCTGTCTCCTTAATACCTCTTTTTTCGTCTGTCTCCTTAATACTTCTTCTTTTCTTCTGTCTCCTTAATACTTCTTCTTTACGTCTGACTTCTTAATACCCTTCTTTTCTTCTGTTCCTTCTGTCTCCTGTCTCCTTAATACCTCTTCTTTTCTATCTCTTAATACACCTCTTCTTTACGTCTATCTCCTTAATACCTCTTCTTTTTTTTATCCTCTTCTTTACGTCCTTAATAACTCATCTTTTTTTTTTTTATCCTGTGTCCTTAATAACTCATCTTTTACTCTACTCTTTGAATAATGTTTTTTTTTTTGCTTCACATTTAGTAACCCCTTTCATATTAGTGCTTTTATGGCCTTGCTTGGGATGAAATAATTTAAAAAATATGAGTATAAGATAAATAAAGTTTCAAATGTTTAAACTGAAAAGTTGCCATATTTGCGTTTATCTCTTCACACGTTCAAAAAAGAAGTAATAACGTCACTATAAACATTACAATAATATAATAAACCGTTAGATAAAATATTAATTATTGGAAACTATGATAGTTCGGTAGCAATAAGCTTAATAATGATGCTTTCTAACCCGTTTAACCTGTAAAACTGGTTTAACGAGACAGGCATCCAAAGTCTGATCCTTAAACCAGTAAAAGAGTAAGAGATATACTGCAGTTGTACAATCCATAAAATGGATTTATAAATAGTATCCAAAGTATTACTACAGTACATGTAAAATAGGGTCTTATTTGTATACAGTAGCGAGCATAAATATCAGAACGAGGTTAAGAAAAAGTCTAAATGTGAAATAAAAATCCAATTGAGAATGTTTGGAAGTTACTAAATGAAAGAGCTAAGGAAAAGAATCCCATAAACGTCCAAGAACTATGGACTAATTTGAAAGGAGAATGGGAGAAAATATCCGTTAATTAATTTAAGACATTAATTCGCTCATGTAGCACAAGATGTCAAGCTGTTATTGAAAGTAAATGTTTACACATCAAGTACTAATGAATTAGGAACGCTATTTTCATTTGGATATTATGAATCCATTATAATAGTATGATTTTGTTAATCGTTCTTACGTTTTTGATCATCAATTTTTTTCGAATGTTATATAATTATTCTTATAACTTTATCAAAATAAGTTTATTGAGCTTTATATTTTGGAATTATATAATTTACCTTTATTTCCTTATTTTTCCTTGATAAAATGTTCTTTGAAGCTTTAAAATAAAAAGTTATTTCATATTTAGACTTTTTCTTAACATCGTTCTGATATTTATTTTCGCTACTGTAAATCTCTTAATAATTCAAAATGTTGTTTCACTCGGGAGAAAATGGATTGAAATGGCTACCAGATCTAGTCAGATGTCGATATATCGATGTTATGTTTATAATTGGCTTTAGTCGAATGAAGAATGTTAGTCCCAGAGCGGACCTGAAGTGTATCACAAACAAAGAACTATACTAGATAAGAGAAATCAGATCACTTGAGAATTTCAACAGCGGCAACAACTAAAAAGGTAACACATATCGATCGAACACAAAATAATAACATAATCAAGATACTCCACATTACTTTGAACAAAAGGTTTGGAAATAAGTCAATATCAATACTGGAAAATGTGTTAACTGTTACGAAACTTTAGAAATCTATGTTTCTCAAGCTTGTCTTAGAAAGGTTTCAACTGAAA
This sequence comes from Acanthosepion pharaonis, assembly GCA_903632075.3. Classification (NCBI taxonomy): domain Eukaryota; kingdom Metazoa; phylum Mollusca; class Cephalopoda; order Sepiida; family Sepiidae; genus Acanthosepion; species Acanthosepion pharaonis. Next base: position 676,047 of record CAHIKZ030000567.1, read on the forward strand.
CAATAAATTGTGTTTCATATAAAATGCAATGATTTATATTACAGATCACAGTAATAGTTTCCTGGCAAGAGCCCCAACTCTGGTGTGACATCTGTTTCAATGAGGCTATTACGTTCAATCCCTCCAGTACAATTATATGTTGCTGTGCACGTGCAAGCATCGACGGTTTTCGAATATTTTCCCTCACAAGTCTTGAGTCAACCCGGACTAACATTTTCAGGCAACTCTAAACGCTATTGCATGCTGGGGGACGTCTGCCCAGGCCGATATTACCAAGAAATTATATCCGTTGACAAAACAAACATAATGTGTTTCGAGTTTGGGTCTGATGCACTGTATTCTGATCAGTCGGCCAAGAGCCCATTAGACACAAATATAAAGAACTAATATTTATCTTTGCCCGGACAATTCTTATAGACTCTAATATCGACATTAAATAACCCACTAAACCATTATATATAATCCGGCCTAATCTAAACCAAATATTCGTTGTTTCTATAGCAACAAAGATGAGGTAACACAAATAAATCATTTATAATATTAATAATTTACCACTATTTATATAGGGACAATTTCCTCATTTTTTTTTTCTACCATAACGTTTCGACCGTTGTATCTTCTGGCCTTCATCAGTTGTATGTTGAACCGGGTAACCTACAGAACATTTTGAACTGCACCCTTTATTTAATATATATGTATCTTTATCGTTACTCGCTCCGTAGGCACTGACTCCAAATCACACCACCCGGCATAGGGATTGAACACACAATTACTATGTTATCAAATTCACAAATAAAAGTTTTAATCGACTATCCTATTGAGACAATTCTGTGTGGAAAACTTGGAACATTAAACCTAACCTGCCTGCTGCTGAGTGCTGCTGGGTTGTCATGCTCAATTGCGCTCACTGAAGGATCTGTTTTGTCACAGCTGCTTCTGCCGTTGATGACTTGTTGTCACTTGTCTTTCTTTCTTTATTAGCGGCTCCTATAACATTTTTTAAAAATGAAACAAAAATCAGCCTTTCACTGCTGGTCCCTTATGTTAAATTGGCAGCTGAGAAAGTACCTCGAAACTTTCCGGTGAAAATGTCTAGAGAGGTTCCAGGTTTCAGTAGTGTAAAACAAATGTCGAACTCAAAATTTGTCAACATAAATCTGTCTTTGCATGATTGTCTTTATGTCGCAGTCATTTACACTTCTCTGATCATCACTGCTAAAATCACTTCAAAAAATGTGTTTCCATAGTAATGTTTTTGTTTTATTTATTTTTATTTTTTATTTAGTTTGTTTATTTTTTGTCGCAACTCTACGGATAGTGATACTCTTCTTTACCAGGAGCTAAAGAACTTGACGATCGAAAGAAGAAAAATTCCGACGTAAATGGGCAAATTTTGGATGCAAAATAGTAAAAGCAACGTTCATGAAAGATAGACTCATATTAAGAGAAGCGATATGAAGTTACGTTATAAGCAAAGTACAGGGTGATTGTAAAGTCACACTACATTTTAAAATACTTATAATTTATTTATTAACTATCATTTTTATAAGAAATTGATATGAAAGGAAATCGTTTAGCATGAGATTTTATATAAAATTTGATATGGACGCCGGATTTTCTCGAGTCGCTCAAGAATCGCATTAACTAATTTCACCAAGAAACCTTGTAGTATGGAAGACATAACTTCTTGTATTTACCCTTGAAGTTCTTCCAAAATCTTGGTTTTTAAGTCAGGGGTCTTGGCTGGTCATTCATACATAAAATACGGAGGTACTCTCCAATCAGCCTGTAGTTAAAGCGGGTGCAGGATGACTCACCACCGTCAACTCAACGCCGCCGTCTCAACACCGGACAACTGATCTTCGTGACAACTCAAATCCAAGATATCACACCACCAGCCGACTCTATGCAAGGGCAAATCAGCGACACGGAAACTATGGAATCTTTTCGTCAACTTTTTAAAACTATAAAAGTAATTTATTAATTATCATTTTATTTTTTATACATGACTTTTTTTTTAGTTTAAAAATTATTGAAAATTGCGTTCAATTCCCCTCAAATATTAATTTGGATATCGATGTGAAAAGGAAGAAACAATCTGCAAAATTCTTTCATCTACTTCATATATTTCTTCAATTTAGGGGAGGAGGATGACCTCCAATTAATTGCTCAAAAAATCTTGGTTTCTTTGCACCTTTTGCAGACCCCGTATCCAATCTCCATATTATGGGCTGCTCCTTTCCCAGTTCTGTTTGCAGTCTTATGTTTCCTTCATCATGGTTATATATCTCGAAAGTTACATACCTGTCAGACAAATAGGCTGTTGTAACTAATAAATCACTAAGGCAAACAGCCAAACTTTCAAAATCTCTACGACAAAAAGCCGATCTGAAAGATGCGTATACCATGAAAATGATAACTAACACCGAGCTGAAGCGTTGAGTTGTCGTCGCACTGAGTATTTTGGCGGTAAGTTGTCCTGGAGGTGAGCTGTTTCGCAGATGAGTTGGCCGGAGTTGGGTTGGGGAATTTGAGTCGACTGTGAGGAAATGTACCATTCTGGTTAAAGGGAAGTACATGTAAGATAGGCTCATAGTGAGAGATGCGATATAAATTTACATCAGAATCAAGGAAGTTAAATTGACGTACGTGAAAGATAGACTCATTGTGACAGATGCGATATGACGTTACGTCGGAAGCATGTCGAAGAAATTTAATTTTATTTTACTAACAATAAGTGGTCTTCATTGTTTTAGATTTTAAAAAAAGTATCTTCTGATCCGAGATGTTTGTAAACCAATACAATTAAGAAATCATAGTAAAATAGAGCATTAATTATGTACCCGTAAATACAAGACAAAAAAGAACTTCTATTCTTATATAGTAAAATAAATGATGTCTAAATGTTAGAAAGTAAGACATGATTGTGATGAAATATACTATCCTGGTCAAAGTGATGTACATGTAAGATAGACTCATAGTGAAAGATGCGATATGAAGTTATGTCAGAAGCAAGGTAGTTAAAGCGACAAATATGAAAGAAAGGCTCATAGTGAGAGGGGTGCTATGAGATTATATCAGAAGCAAAGTAGTTAAATTGACGTACATGAATGATAGGCTCATAATGAGAGATGCGATATGAAGTTATGTCAGAAGCAAAGTAGTTAAAGCGACGAATTTGAAAGAAAGGTTCATAGTGAGAGGGGTGTTATGAGTATAAAGTAGTTAAATTGAATTACATGAATGATATAGGCTCATAATGAGAGATGCGATATGAAGTTTTGCAAAAGTTAAAAAGGAATTTCAGGTTCATAGTGAGAGGGGTGATATGATGTTTGGTATGTTTTGTTTTCCAGCAAACTTGATGTGCTATTTAATGCCGACAAGATTTTTATTACTCTTAATAATTTGTTTTTTTTTTTTTTTCAAAAGGGTATTGCTGGTAATAATTTTTCTTCAAAAATGTATTCCTAGTAATATTCTTTTACAAATTATTTCTGCTATTAAAAACTATTTTTATACTTTCATCGTGTTTTCTCCTTAATGTTGAGTTTAACTATTTACCCATAGCTGGGACCCAAGCAGATGCTACCACCCGGGTCAGAAACACCAGCAATTAAGACCTCCTGATTAAAGGCCTTGCTGTTGGCTGTATATTATCGTCTTACCCAGGACGCCCATGTAGTTTATCGTCATGTACAGGACTATGATGTTATATCTGAAGTCAGGTAGTTAAAGCGATGTACATGGAAAATAGGCTCATATTAAGAGATGCAATATGAAGTTAGGTCTGGATCATGCATTCGTGGATCATGTGATCGTTTGAAGTTCCCTTGAAACACATAAAATTGATCCCAAATTTCAGCTTGCCGGTGCGTTCGTGATGTAGGAAATTGATGCATTGAATTTAACTTCTTTTGAAAAAGCATCCTATTGACCAGGAAAGACAGAATTGAGATATTCCCTTTGTTCAATTAAAATTATGGCGTAGAGATTATTTAAACACTTTAAAATTCAAGTCTTTAATTGAAAAATCATTCAATTTACTAAGTCGTAATGAAAAGTTTAAGGCATGAGCCCTTTCCAAAATTTGACCAAATAACCAGATATCCAAATGTTTGCAGATGGCCCCTCTTCTTTGTCGAGCCCCCAAATTTTCAACACTCGCATATTATATCATTGTTTTAACCAATAATCAAACCGTAATAAATATAGAAAAAAGTAATATATATTAGTGACTTTAATCGTTTTAATATGTTGGAAAATTAAGTCGCAAATAACATCTAGCTAAACATGTTTGCTTTGAAATTACTGCCAAAAATGGCTTCGTCGATAAAGCGTATTGATGAAAATATACCACCTGAACAAGGAATGCAAGACCTGGCTTTTTTTTACAGTGGATAAGCATCGTAGACTGAGGCCTTGCATAAAGCAAAAGTGTAATAAGTATTAAGTATGCAAAAGTTTTTGTAATTCTTTTTTTCTTTACTTGTTCTCATTCCTGATTTGTCTAGAACACTTTTTCGGAGCATTCTGGTTGTGCTAAATAGTTACATATTTCGACCGGCGTGAACAGCAACTTAGAAAACAACATTTAAAGGTAGACATATTCTACACCCCTTAAAAGGTGATATGGCGCTATCACCTTTTTTTTTAAATTTTAAATACTGGATTTAGTGTAGTATCTAATTAATTTTTTTTTTTTTACTAGAGACTATGGTGGATTTGCTAGTATTTTAAATTTTTTTAGGATATTTTAGTATTGTTTATAATTAAAATGTATTTGGTTGTGATATAAAGGATTTAAAATGCTTGCGGTTAGTTGAAGTATTTTATTGTATTTGCTTTAAATTAAAATTAAAACATTTTATTTGTTCATCAATAATATAATTAGGGAAGTTATAATTAATAAGAGTTTGTTTTAGAGTTTTACTTAAGTGCAAAAATCTGTTTGATGTATTAATTTGTGCAAGGTTTATTAGGTTCTATATAATGCTATTTTATACTAATTTGGCATTTACTCTTATAGTTAAGGGTGCACTAGTTTATGCTAGTAGGATTTTTTATATGGGGAGATGGTGAATTTATTGTTATTAGTGTTTATCAATATATCTGAAAAAGGAATTTTCACACTAAGGAATTACGTAATCATCGGATCTAATATATATATATATATATATATATATATATATATATATATATATATATGTATGTATGTATGTGTATATATATATATATATATATATATATATATATATATATATATATATATATATATATATATATATATATATATACATATATATATATATATATATATACATATATATATATATATATATATATATACATATATATATATATATACATATATATATATACATACATATATATATATATATATACATATATATATACACACACATATATATATATATATATATATATATATATATATATATATATATATATATATATATATATATATATTATATATATATATATATTTATATATATATGTATATATACATACATATATTATATATATACATATATTTACATACATATATATATATATATATACATATAATACAAAACCATATATATACACACATAATATATACCTATATATATATATATATATATATGTATGTGTATATATATATATATATATATATATATTTATATTTCTTCACCAATTTGCTGGTGATTTCATATCCGTAGCATATAAAAAAACAAAACCATCTCAATGAAATATACCTTTCGAATAGAAAACATATGTACTTCTCTTTTGCGATTTATACGACCAAATTTCTTGAAGATACGATCCAAACATATGAGGATACGACCAAACATATGAGGATACGACCAAACATATGAGGATACGACCAAACATATGAGGATACGACCAAACATATGAGGATACGACCAAACATGACATTTGTAACGTTAGACAAATCTCCACCCGACAATGATATTTGTAGTACACATATTTCGTCTCAGTAAATAGCATCTGTTATCTTCAACCGACAAACACTGATCATGAAGAAAGCTTGCAATATCAATGTTGTATAAGCATCAGTTACATTGGATCTCATCATTCATTAGTTGCATGCAGGTAGTAACTCTATAAACTCCCCCGTCGAGTACCGGGACGCGGAATTTGGGTGTTATTTGTTGCTAATCTGATTCCCATGGCCTGTTACTCGCCCTATAAACAACGGTTTTTGATTTGGAAGTTTTCCTTCTCCGTGTTGTGTTACCAACCAAAGATAGAGAGCCAAGTCTGACATGCTGTTTAATACATGGCTAGAGGAAGAGATTGCTTCATCAATTTTCAAAAGAGTCTTTATGCAAACGCGGCAGCCTCTGTAAGTAGAACCCGGCACAACAATACTATGCGCCGATTATCGCTACGATACGCGCATATATTTTACTTACATTACGTTACAAACCTTCCTGTAAATTTCCTTGTAAAACATTGTAGTACAAATATATATATATATATATATATATATATATATATATATATATATATACCGAATGTAATGTCATAATTGTCCAAATCGTGTAACAGGAAAATTGTCTAATTGTTAAATTAAGCTCTGAAACGATATATCTTAAAAATGATTAAAGATATCTTACTGGAATTCTCCGAAGTTTTTAGAAAACGATGGGACTCTACATTGAGCAATAAGAATTTATAGTTATTCGGACTATTGTCCTCACATTTGTCGCCATATTTATCACAACGTTTCGGCCGTTGTACGCTCCGGCCATCTTCAGGTGGTTGGAATTTCGAACTGAACCCTTTATTTCGCTCACTGGGGTAGACTGTTCTAGTTCCACGTGCCATGTTTGATAGATGTCAGTTATCAGTTATCTCCTGTTAATTTCGCAAAGAGTGTGAGTTCAGTACCCGGTTAAGGCAGTGGAGAACTTTCAGAGCCGGAGCGTACAACGGCCGAAACGTGATAAATATGGCGACAAAGATGAAGACAATAGTCCGAATAATGTAATTAATGTATATAATACCTCATCTCAGAAATATAGACAGACTCTGAATAATTTGTAATTACTCTCCAACTTTAACAGAAAAATCGTGATGAAATCAATCATAAACGAAAATAGCATGTTCATCAGTAATTAATCATATCTAAGGATTGGAGGCTCATGAAATTTTAAAATGAATTATATATATATATATATATATATATATGATTCCAGGATAATTTTCCAACTTATTCAAAATGTTCTTCGCCGTGGAGTACAGGGACGCGGCATCTCGGCGTTAACCTTTAACTTTCTCTCCTGGACTAACAATGTGCCTCTCAGGTTTCACGTACGATTTCATTTTCAAGTCTTTTTTTCACTGCTCTTTGGACTGTCCTCTCTCACGTGCCAAACGTCTTGTGAATTGAGTTGGACCTTTCCTCGGTGATCTCTTGAGCTTTAAGTTGAAATGACTCCTCTTCCTTTTGCGACCAACTGATTCAGTTTTCCACTTTACTGTTCCCTCTTTTTTTAAAATCTTTTTCACCGTTCTCTTCACAATTCTTGAATGGACTTTGAAAATGAAAGCCAGAGTATGAATGTTGATACCATTATTGAAGGCATGAATGACCTTTTTCTTTTCATTATTGCTTAGTTGGGAAGAAAGTGGGCCTGACACAAAACGATTTTAACCTGTTCTCTTTTTAGCTGAATATGGGGTTTTTCAATGATTCTTACGGAAATTTTTTTACGATGGCTACACGTCTTATCCAAAAACATAGAAAAAACTCGATTAGTTTATTGTATTTTTTTTATTATGAACATTTTGTGGGGTGGATAATTATGGTACACAATTTGTACAATTCTGGTGTTACACCCGGCATATATATATATATATATATATATATATATATATATATATATATATATATATATATATTTGATTGATTGATGAATTTGTGACCCTGGGTTTCATGCTCTCTGCGCAACTGACTCCCAGCAGGATATTTTCCCAAGCCTTACAATCTTGACTCCTTAAATCTAGGTTTAACTATAATCTTTCTTTCATAATCACACTTTTTGGGGTTTTTTTTCGGTCATACAACACAAATATATAACCTTAGTGTCTCTTGAGCATTGTAATGGGTGTTTGATTTTTTGTTTGTTTAATGGCATATCGTCTCCTTATGTGTCATTTAATTTCGAAATTTAATTTTTGGGGGAGAATTTGTAATCTATTTTATAAAAGTGTATTGTTATTCTTATTTTTTATGTAAAAAAATGTATTGCTGGTATTAACGAAAATGTATTCTGATAGTATTTTTACTATGAAAATATACCTTAAATATAAAAATGTATTTCTACACATGAATAATGTTTTGACCGCAGTTTGGGGTTTCACTATTTACCCATAGCTGGGACCCAGAGAGGTACTACAAGTCCAGGTCAGGGTGGAACTGGGAACAACTAATTAAGAGGTGGTTCTACGTTACCGTTCAGAGGGCTTGCCGCCGGATGTAGTTTATCTCCAGGGTGACTTTATTGAGCGAATATTATTAAAATCTTGGCAGTTCTAAAGCTGTTTCTTACGCTCAAGTATACCGATATTTATGGAGACTGCAGCATTGCAATGGCTGTGTTTTATTACACTGAGCATAATAACACAAAACATAATTTTTTTTCTTCAGAATCGAAGCATATTTATTCTTGGATTCTGAAGAAAAAAATCATAACATAATAAATAATAAGAAAAAAAACGGTGATTGGAGAAGCAGAGCATTCAAAAAAATACATATCGATATATTCACAAATTCTGTAAGCAAATATGCTCTAAAACCCCAAACTAATACCAAAGTGGCATTTATTTTGTTTTAACATAATATATCTCGCATGATTTCATGTGACCGATTAATCAAATATACCAACAACAGTATTTCATTAAAATGATGACTAAGTCAGTCGTAAATAACTTACGCTCGTCCTGCATCCAATCGAATGTATTCATTCTCCATGATACACCTGATTATATCAATCCACAGACTAATCATTAAAGCAAATAAAACAGTATTTCGTGAAAATTTAATCTTAGGTTTTAATTTATTAGAACAGGGGTCGACAAACTACGACACGCGTGGCACACGTCGCATGCAAAGCTATTTCCAAAGGCACATAGCCACATGTGATATCTCGAAGTCCGAAGCAATAACTCCTACAACGCTAAGAAGATACTTAGTTAAATTTTAATATATACTAAGATATATATACTATATATTACTATATGAAATATATTGTATAACGGGTATATTGACCTTGACTTGTATAAAAATACGGACGTTGCTGGCACAATGAATGGTTTTAAAGTCGGCATATAGTTATCAAAAGGTTGCCGATCCCTGTATTAGAATATGAAATTATTGATTGTCTTTTTTTACGGTGCCTTGTCTTTTCAGAACTTGGGCAAACTTGGCTCTCAATAATTTCCTCGTCAGTTGTAACTCTAGGGAACTTTTGACTCGTAGCCGACAAACTTTATCCCCAATTAACTATTTATTTACAAAAAAACATTACAGAGGATATCCAATGTTTATTTCGGTTTTCTGCAACATTTTCGTTGGTGGAATAATTAAATTGTAAATACTAGACGTAGTGTACTATCTAATTAATTTTATATATTTTTTAGTAGGGTCTATGGTGGATTTGCTAGTATTTTAATTTTTTTAGGATATTTTAGTATTGTTTATAATTAAAATGTATTTGGTTGTGATATAAAGAATTAATAGCCTTGCGTTTACTTGAAGTATTTTATTGTATTTGCTTTGAATTAAAATTAGAACATTTTATTTGTTCGTTAATAATATTATTAGGGAAGTTATTATTAATAAGAATTTGTTTTATATTTTTATTTCAAAGTAGAAAATCTGTTTGATGTATTAATTTGTGCAAGGTTTATTAGATTTTATATAATGCTATTTTATACTAATTTTTGCATTCACTCTTATAGTTAAGGGTACACTAATTTATGCTAGTAGGATTTTTATATGGGGAGGTGGTGAATTTATTGTTATTAGTGTTTATCAATACATCTAGAAAAGGAATTTTCACACTAAGGAATTACGTAATCATCGGATATCATATATATATATATATATATATATATATATATATATATATATATATATATATATATATAATTATTTATTTAAAATATGATTCCAACTCGCGACAAAAGAAGTCTTATGTTTTCAAAGCGAAATTTTTTGGAACCTTTTCAAAAAAAATTCGCTTGAAGATGGAACAGAGCTTACTTTAACTCACTTTAATTCAAATAATAATATTGAAGTTTTCGGCTCTTGTTTTTGAAACATGAGACTTCTTATGTCGCGAGTTGGAATCATATTTATAAATAAATAATTATTTATCTCTTCTTTTTTATCGAGCACTATTTTTTCAAAAAATAATAACTAAAATACCAAGGAACATTGGATTATTTACCTAACCAGTTCCTTCTCTTTTCAATATATTTTCACATATAAATATATATATATATATATATATATATATATATATATATATATAGAGAGAGATGACGTAAATATATATATATATATATATATATATATATATATATATATATAAACATAAATAGAACTACTAAGATTTCACCTAACGGTTCTTCAGGCCATTACGGTGTATATATATATAACGTTATATATATACTAGCAGTAGAGGCCGGCGTTGCCCGGGGATGTAACAGTAAGAGATAGATCAAGTATCGAACATCATAAAGACTGAAAAATAAAATTGACAAAGATTATTGTTTAAGGTTGACGGACACGCATGTCTTAATTAGTTTTTGTTTTTTTTACGAATTGGTCAATCCCAAACTCAAACAAAAACATTTTTTACAATCGTTATGAGTCTATCGATTGATGAATAGGATTTTATTATAAACAATTGTTTTGTAAATGGAATTTTTAAAGCATTCCGAATGTCAATAAAGAAAAAAGTGTGCAAGACAATAAGACATACTACCTGCCAAAAAAAAAGTGGATGTTTGTTTTATCGGCTGAAAAATCTTATCCCATATATAAAGGAACACACACACACACAAACAAACAACCTGGGTTTTTTAACCTAAGTCACTCCACGGAATCGCTAAAACATAGAGCATAGTCTGATGAAAAAGACGCTAAAGTTTATGAAAACAAAATTTTATCGTCAAAATGATTATGTTTTTATGAAGAGGATAGACTAAATTTTCTTTTAAATATTTTTAAAAACTTTTCCATCTTTTTAGAATATTCTAAATTTTGATTTAAAAAAACCTTGTTTCTCTTTGTCGCAACAAGGGGTAGTAAATAACATAGATAATTTTTAGCGCGTTTTTTTTGTATTTACACACATTAATTTGGAAAATCTTGCAAATATAAAAATAATTGTCAGATGTTAATGAAACTTTCAGAAACTATTCACAGATGATCGAAATTATTATAAATATTTTTTTTTTATTAAAGTCATGGCAGAAATATTTTTTTATGTTTATTAACACCCCCATAACTAATTTTATGAAAAACTCTGAAATTCGAGACCATCGGTTTTTAGTGATTACAATAGTTAAAAAAGGCTTTGAAGAATGCAAATCATGTATTTTTTTTTTTTTTTTTTTTTTGCCAACGTACCTGAAAATCAGCTGTGAATTGTAACATACAAAACTCAATAAAACAAATATATTATTTAGTTTCAAATGCTTTTATTTGTTTTAATTTGTTTTTATGAATATGAACAATATTTTCTGGAAGCAAAAATTTTTTTGAATTTTTAATACAATTATTTCTTATTTCTTTAATTTTAAAAAGATTTTAAAAAAATGTTTAAATTGAATTTTAAATAATATTTTAACATTAGTTAAATGCAACATCAACCTTTCAAAATGTCCGTGTGAGATTGTCATTGTCTAGCGCTTTGAAAATTGTATAATTTGGACCAATCAGATTAGCCATGGTAATTAAGAAATGTAATTTTTGTGTTTATAGTCGGACAGTAATTATCAAGTACGGAAGACCAACCAGAATACAATTTAGTTGCATTATTTGAGTTCAGCATTGTTCTCCTTTGTTAAGCCCTTTACTTTTGCGAAACACGTATGGAGAAGTTAATTTGAGTTTTTTTCAATTTCAACTGAGAAGGGTACCTACAAGTAACAGTATCATCTTATGAAATTTAACTACTGCTAAACTTGAATTTATATGATCTTATTTTTATATTAATCTCAGTTATGACATTTTTCCATAAATGAAATATCAAAATTAATAATAAAAAATGGAAAATACAAATAACACAGTAAAATGTAATAAATGTACATAAATAAAATTATAGTATTTTATGTACACTTCTGATAAAAAATTTCATAAAGAAAAATTACCTAAATTAATTAGATACCTTTTCTTATGAAATTTAATCTCACTATTAACAGTATTATTTTTTAATTTCTTTATATTTTCCATAAAGCATCGTAAACGTAAAAATGAAAGCTAAGTACAAAAAATAAAAAATAAAAAATTAGAGTGCTGAAAGTTTTCCTTAAAAGTACCGTGGTAAATAATTTGTTCACTTAAATAATTTCACTTCCTTCCATCCGTAGAAAGAATTACCCTCCCGTAAGTTATCTAAACGTCATGAATGTGCCTTTCGTCAATCGTCAAGCGACGCGAAAGGTTATGACCTGCTTTGTATATATATGTGTGTGAGTGAGTCAGTGTTTGTGTATGTATGTATGTATATACACACACACAAATGTATGTCCGTGGATATGTTTGCATTATTACTAAAGAAGTAAAAAAATATTACTCGGTTGATCGGAAGAAAATGCTAATACGCTAACGTTGGGCGTCCCTGCTAATACATTCTGTTTGACGATTCGTCTTGATATGAAAGAACGAAACGTAAAAGAAATGAAGATGGATCCATCAGAATCATATTCCTTTTTTTTTTTCTTTCCTTTATATCATTTGATATCCCGCAGTGTTGTCGATCTAATCATCTGCTTTCTAAGGCAAGTTGTATATTTTTAAGAGATTTTATGACCTCCCACGCGGCATGACACAAGCGTACCCTCCACATAACTGACGTTTACTTTTCATCAGAAAAAAACAAACAAAAAAAAATAGTATGCTTGCTTGAGTTAAACATATATCTAAGATATATCGATAGGAATGCTGGAATAAATAAATATCCTTGTTTAGTAGAAAGATAAATAAAATATTAAAAACAACTTTGCAAAAAAATCGTAATATTAAAATAGGAGAAGGTAGGTTCACCTATGATCCGGTTCGTTCCACACATCAGTTTTTTTTTTTCAGTAGGAGTATAGGTTTATCTTTTTTTCATGTTTAATATCGGCTTTCTTATTCCTTCTAAAAACTTTTCATTCTCTTTTCGAGTAGCATCTTGCGTCTTAGTTGCTTTATTGACTTGCTTGGGACGAATTGATTTTTATGAACGTATCGCGTTAATTACGAACATGCTGGTTATAATAAAAAAAAAATACAAGAGATACACAAAAAGAACTTGACGTCGGAGATATTAAACAAAAGAGTCCTGGACTGTTATGTATGATCGGTCCTCCTGTATGGCAATGAGTGCTGGAAGATTCCTCAAAAATGAAGAAAAGATTTCATGCAATAGAAATGTAGTTGGAAAATAGAAACAAAAAGAAATATACCATTGAAATTGTCAGGGCACATAATCATGTAAGTTAGCTTTGACACTCTCGTGATACATTGAAGTCATGAGAGATAGAGGAAAGCACTGTATTACCTACCTAAAAAGCTTGTGTATATGAATGTCAGAACATAGACTTTTAGGGATAACGAAAAACCAACCATTACTAATCAAGACCTACAAAGGATCAGAAGATTTGTAAAACATCGCATTTTCTTTTCAGCAAACGAATTCTTTAATCTACTCTCCCCACACCCATTATTACTTTCTTTCCTTCTCTCTCTCTCTCTCTCTCCTTACTTGCCTCTGTCTTATACCCATACTTGTTTTCTGAAAGGTACTTTCAAAAACTTTCAAAATCATAAAAGATAAGTTTCGTTTCTCAACCAAAGGTAAAAATGCATTAATTGTAAGAGAGCTTAAACAAAACTTGGAAATTACAACGAACCAAAGAAAAAATAATTGTAGAGAAAGAATTTGGCATTAGGATCATTCAGAATTAGAAAAATTGAGTGAAATGGTAATCTGAGTCGGAAAAAGAATGATTGCAGTACCTAATGGAAATGGATATTTCAGGTAGCGAAGAATGAATTTTGTTTTTGTTTAGAAACCCAAAGATTACCTATCAATATGTTAAATGTATTTTGTTGACTGAGATTTCTTGAATGCGCCGGGCGATAGACGTAATACACACCACAATATGATGTCTACTTCAAATACGATGTATCCACCATAATAACTTTTGTTTTAATAATATTGTCGAGTTAAATATAAATCCGTTCATTTCACACACACACACACACACACACACATATATATATATATATATATATATATATATATATATATATATATATATATAGTCATCCATAAACCCTTGTTTCGCTGTATCAGAGCTCATCACTGTGGCTAGATTGCTTCAAGCCTGAATCGAAACTCAACCGATCTGACACCAGGCTATAGGCGCAAAAAAGAGAATTTATAACGCATCATATACGTGCTATATAACCGCCATGCCGGCCAACATAGCGCTCAATCCTTATGGAGAACATTGTATTAAAGCAGCAACAGTCGTTAAATATTCCCTTTTCTCTATGGTTCTCAATCAGCGAACGGCAGCATAAATAGTCATATATATATATATATATATATATATATATATATATATATATGAGGTGGTGGTATTGTAATTATTGACACTATGTACATTGTTCGGGCTTTTGTCTTCATCCATGTTGTCATATTCACAATGCTTCTTCTTGACCATTGAATAAAAAAGATAAGGATGATAATGATGAAGAAGAAGCGGCTAAAATAGAAAAGAGATGATGAAGAAGAAACAGGAAATTAGAAAACAGATGAGGATGAAGAAACAAGTTAAAATAAAGACGAACACAGGAACTGCTTTTTTACGGATATATTTGTGGATTTTTCAACACTTTCAGTGGCTACTCTTCGTGTGTATTTCAAATAAAAACAAATTTACAAAGCTACTTTTCAAATTAAATCTTCCTTACTTGGGAGAGTGACATAAAACAATCTATCTTTCCCTTCTCAATTTTACTTATTTCCCTATTGTGCTAGTCAACGCAGACCTTAATAAATATCTTCTAAAATAACCCGCGGAGAAATAGTTATTCGTGTTTCTTCGATACTCAAGCGTCTAAAAATTGACCCAGTATATCTGTGATCCGGTAAAAATTTACGTGACTCGCCGTAAGGAATAAGTAAAATGAATAATAAAATGTAAGGAGAAATGAAAACCAAACGAACATTTCCCAATTGACTGCGGGTTTCCACAAAAACATTTCTTCATATGCAATCTTATATTACGGATCTCTACTCACGCGTCTCTTCTTCCAATATCGCTGAAATATTTCTTGGATTGGTGCCTGCAGCAACTGTTTTAACATTGAGTGTTTACGGACTGCAAACATTCGACTTTTATAGATTTTATTTGTATTCGCCAAAAATATGTGTTACTGGTAACTTAACTAAAACAGCGATAATTAATTTCGGTAAATATATACGATCTTTAAGGCTTTGGAAATTTTTACGCGTTTAATCCGAAAAATAAAACCAGCCCTATTTACAGTCTTTCGACTGTTATCCTCATCTTCATTACCATATTCAGAAAGTTTCGGCCTCCTTCAGGTGATTACAATTTCGAACCGAACCATTTATTTCGTCCACCGGAGTAGATTATTTCACGTACCATTCATCTTCCGGATGTCTCGGTTATTTTCTTTAACTCAACTCTCCAAAATTTTTCGTTCACCACTGCTGTAGACTGGTATCGAACTGACAACATTGGGTCTAGTCAATGGATCTAACCAACGTCTTTATCCACTAGGCCAAGAAAAGCAAACCTTAACCTTTTGTATTGCGCGTGTGTATAGTTTCTAATTATGCTTAATAGATATTAATAGTACAATTTACTAATTGCTCAGAAGTGAGAAATATTGTATTTTGCCAATTTCCTGCTTTGAAAATGGTCGTTTAAAATTTGTTTTTTTACCACTTGAAACAGATAAAAACTCGAGGATGTTGATTAAAATTCTAGATTTTGTTGGGGTATTACCGTTTTACTTCCTACTGCTGTCACGTTTTCGGTGGTGTGTCGACTTTATACCATCCGGCTGCCTTTATAAGTAAAATCACTCTTTGTAATCTCTGTACTAGCTGATGTCTACATGATTTGTTAAAAGAGTGCATTTATAATATCCTATGGAAATGTCGAAACGTGTATAAAGAGAAGAAACAGCAGTTCACATCATCTCGAGGAACATAGAAAAAAATAGCCAAAAGGTGAAGATATCTTAGCTGGGATACGGTTCAAATATTTGACAAGGGAGTATGGCTACATTGTGGAAAAAATTAAAGATAGGGCGTATAATGTTTTATTTGCTTGATTCATACGTCAGCGAATTAATTTCAGCACAGTGTGGTTTATTTGCTCGACAAATAGAATATTACTGAACTCCCTTGCGTGCAGTCTAGGAACAGCTGATTACATTTTTCTGGGTAAATTCAGTCACTTTCCCATCATCATAATGTAGCTTCCCTGTGCCTTTTCTATAAATACTTTCATTGTAATTGCAATTGTTTTGATGCCTCTCCTTCATGGTAACTTTATTTTATGAATTTAAGCGCAGTACTAGATTGGCAGGAAGGTCTCATTATTTTAAAGTTGAAATGGCTAGATTTAACCGTATGTTCTCTGCTAACAATTTCTTTTCTCATAATTTTTGCTTATTGAACTCTCTTTCAGCTTCTTTTCTTTCCTTCATGTTTGATCGTCGAAAATAAAAACTCAATGTTAATCGCTATCACTTGTCTTCTGAACTTCTGTTGTTTCGTTATTAATAATGTTTTTTCGTATATTCTTTCACACCCAGTCACCTCCTGCATGTTTGTGGCTTTTTTGTCTTCTTTCGTGTGAATTATTTTTAAGTTTAAAGGCACGGATTTAATTGGCATATCTAACGACATTTTATGTGTTCTAAAATTTCGGAAGAAATGAAGATTTTCTTCTTCGCATTCAGCTCATAGAACTGACGGTGACTGCAAAATGCATCAGCAAGCACTTGTCATATCAAGAATATGTAGAATTTCAGTTTTGATTTCGGGTATGTGGAGTTATCAGTTTATACAACATATCGGCAAATGTGCTCTCCTGGCATCTTCAGGTCTCTATCGATTCGGTAACCTTCAGGGAATTTTGAAATAAATGCTTTATTTAATCTACGAAAAATAACCGAAAAAGAATTGGGATGTACTAAAAAGATTAAGACGAAATATTTCTAGAAATAGATGTCGGAAAGAGAACGATATACACCCCTAGATTAAATAAAGTGTTTTTTTGCAAAATTCACGACCAATGCCCAAATGAATAGACACCTGAAAAAAGTTAAAAAAACAAAACAAAAAAAAACGGCAGTAAATGTGATAATAAAATAAAATGAATATATTTGTCCGAATCTGAATTATGTAAATAATATAAAATTCTAATTATTGGAATAACAGTTGGGAAGGCAATTAGATTTTCAAATTCTTATTTTCAAGGCAAGTAATTGCTAATTAGGTGTTTAGCGCAAGCCAAATATACTGCATTCTCAACAGACAATATATTATATTCTTTCATAGTTAGATAATAATGGCTCTCCATATCTTCCTCTTTTATGTGCATCTATATACCTATTCCTATTCATTCATTCAAATATGTTAAGTAGTTTATTCCCGTTCTCTCCTGTTTCTCTTATTTTCTTTTTAAGATTAAAGGTTTAAAGGTTTAAATTCTCCAAGCCTTCTTTCCTCAAAAATTATGCCAGAGATTTTAGCTGTTTTTTTTTGTTTTTTTTTTCTGATTGTTTTCAATGGTTTTGTTAAAAGATTAATCAAATGTTCTATTTATCTTTTAAAAGGAATAAAATGTTGGATGAAAAATAAATCCATTTATTCTTTAAAAGCTGCTTTGTTTACTTTTCGTATACGAAACTTATCAGGCTTCCGAGAAAAATAATCTGAAGGAGGAAACGTAAAGAAGGGAAAAGAGAACCTTGCGGGATTGATCCCACCCGGTAGGCGTGCAGTCTAAGGCACACCGGTTCAAAGAATGGTTTCTTGTACAAAAATGGATGCATATTTGATTCCTGTCGGTGAGCGCAGTATCTTTATTAAGGTTTCTCGGGTGCACAGACCAACAGATGCTAATATAAAATCTTTGAAAAATAGTGGGGACCTATTTAAAATACGAGTATCCACTTAAATAGCATTTAAAGTAATAGGCTTTTTGCAATTTCTTTTTCCTCTTAAAACTTCATAATTAATCACATGTTTTGGCCATGGTATTCACATCATTCGTTTGTAGAACAATAGCCGTTCGCATTAAATCAGCCATATTTACCATAATATCTGGAGAAGGAAGATACTTACGAGAGAATTGAGTCCATTTTTTTATGCGAGAGCGTTAGTGTTACATAAAGTAAAAAAAATACACATCTGGAATTAGGATTTGCTTTGTCGATTCCATTTTCCGTACTGGTATCTGTTAAGCTACCTCACACCTGAAAACAATTTGATGTACATGCGAAGAAACAGACAGAAAATCGTCTCTAACTCACACATAATTGCTATATTATAAACTTTTCAAAGCAGTGGCAACCTCAGATGCATCTTCTCTCTCACTAATTGTCAACTATCTTTCCAGACAAAGCAAAAGAGTTGGTCAATCGATCTTGTGTACACAGTTATCAATATCTGATCGTTGGCTCTGATAGGATACTCGTTGTTTATCTGTTGCCAGAAAAATGAACAGACGGACATTTTACTCAACAGGAGAATAAGACCAGCGCACACATTGGTATTAACACACTTTTCCGGAAGCAATCAGTAGCCATTCATTGTGGAGATTGTTTTCACTTCCATCAAATCTTGTATAGAACAGTAATTTCTTCTCATCCCTTTCTGTGTTTGTTCATCTCATTGCAAAATTACTGTCATTTAGTGTGTATATTTTTAATCAGGCAGTCAAAAGGGTGCATGCAGCTTTCTATATCCTATATTGTATCATTTACAACCAGATAGCATTGCAAAAACTCTATACCTAAAATAACAACGAGTGAAATCAAAATGGCCGCTAAAGTAAATTTTGAAAGGAAGGCGGTTGTGTTAATAAAAATAAGAATAGCAGAAACTGTTATGCTTTTTTACTTTGTTTCGCCAAATACGGTTAATTTTTTTTTTTTTAGAAGCATATCGACACCTCTATGTGTTATTTACTGCCGAAATCTAAAAATGTTGTGCACAGTTTTATGGCTTCAATTCGATATTTTGTACATAATTTTATACATTCACGACAAACGTATGTTTAGATTTATAGTTTGGAGATAATTCTGTTTCTAGTAATTTTACTATAATGATATATCTTTATACTTTAGTTCCGTACTGACTGCCATTTTACTATATTTTTTTTCCAAATTGTCATTTTATTTTTATTTTTATAAATATATAGCTCGTATTTTTACCATAATATATTTTTGTACTTCGTAGACCACGAAACAAATATCAAAACACTATTTTCCCATAGCAGAGAACCTAACAAGTGATACCACCTTAGGTCAGGGTTAACCAAATACGGCTTTCGAAGGCCATTCAAGATAGTGGTTTACAGTCGAAATCGTAATGATGAATAGACGTGCAGGTGGCACGAAATAACGATTATGAGGATAAGTAGGATATATAATAATTTTGACAATACAGAGCAGATTGATGTACATTGTAAATAGTTATAAAACAATATCAGTTAGAAATAAAACAAAAATAAAAATCAGGGAATTTTCATTACGAATTTTCACTTGATGCAAGATACGAGAGACACTCAAGTTACAAGTGTAGACTCGAAATATTAATAGTGCGTGAGTTTTATCATATGAATGGAAATGAAGGTGCTATAAAGTTAAGATGATGAGGATAGAAAAATGTTGACTCTTGAATTGAAGCGTCTAATTTTGGAGTCTTCAGGGAAGTGTCTACTATGAGTTTGCTCCACAAAGTAGCAGTTTTTGGGTAAAGCAGTGTGAGTAGTACCTTTTGCCATACATATGGAATACGGGGGAAATGGGAGTGATTCAGCTCCATGGTATTTACATGATGTTCCCAAGCTCTAAATTAGTGAACTGATGGGGTTAAACAATGGAGTTTATCTGTACTGTACGAATATCGTTCTGCTCAATGGTGGATCATGATATTTCAAATGTAAACATTATCACATCGGAAAGAATGATCTATAAACATTGATGTTGATGACAGACGTAATGCATGTATATTTGTTAAAACAAAGTGTTTATAGGTGAGTTAGAATTATTGTTTCAATTGTACAATCGATACTGCGACCAGAAATTATCCTTTTTTTATCGCTATTATTACAGATTGAAGACTCAAGATCACGATTATCTAAAAAAAAACAAACTGTAAATCCATTATACTTTATAAAAATCCAATACTGATCCACCCTACGGAGGACAAAACAAAAATATGGCTATTTGAGGTGATTTCTTAAAATGAAAAAAAAAAATCGGTATTCGTAATCTGGCGTCGGTAGTATGCATATACGATTCTCACCCCCCCCCGCCATTCTTAGGCGCCTATTTCTAAGACACATATTTAAATAGGTAGCTTTAGAAATAGACACATATATTAGTACATGTTGAGCTTGGACTACATATATTGACAGGTAAACACCAGAACCAAATACGCCAATAAACAGTGAGTTATATAGGCAAAACATTATTGTACATGTTAACATAAATATATATGCTTGTTATTATAAGATTAACAAAACTATTTTGTACTTTTCTCGGTTTATGTAATGTTGGTAGGAATTCCTTGACCTGAGGAAATGTAAAAAAAAAAATGGGGAAGTAAATTGAATTTCTTTCTTTTCTTTTCTTTTTTTTTGTTCGATCGAAATAAAAATAACGTTTTTTTTTTCCTTTGTTTTGAAGTAGCAGTTTTATAAAATCCCACCACAGTTATATAAGCCCCACCTCCCCCACAAAAAGAGAAGCAAAAACAAAACAATCTCTATTCGTATTCTGAAACTGAGCAGAATACATAAGGCAATCGCACACACCTAATGCGGTCTGAATACGTACGTATTCACGCGCGTGCGCGCATACACACACACACTCTCTCTCTCTCTCTCTCTTTCTCTCTTTATGAAACTTTTGTATTTTCTTCTGCTCCGTTTATACAGTCATCCCCACTTATTCACGCAGAATATGTTCTAGTTCAATGACCTCAGCGTATCATTGAAACCGTGGATGATACCGAAAATATATATTCATTTTTTTCCAGAATATACAGATCTATGAAAAATTTTAATTTATAAATTCAGCAGAAAAAGATATACTTCTTATTATCGTTGTTGTTTTTATGATTATTATTATTATTAGTAGTAGTAGTAGTAGTATTAACTACTATTACTACTAATAATAATGATAATAATAATAATAATAATGAAGTGTATAAACTTCTTTTCTTCTTTGCTTTTAGAGCCAATAGAAATCAGAATATTGCAAACTGGGAAATAAAAATACAAAATAATCTCAATTATGCAGCAAAATGCTAAACTCAGCATAGACGTGAATAGGACTATTTGTTTCCGTATTAAATTGGAACTTTCATCTTTTGACTAAGAGCAGGAACTTTACGGCTTCTCAATGGTATATACTGTATGTCAGCATTAATATTCCTAGGTTTCGTGACCATTATTAAATAAAAGTTACTCTTTATTTCGAATTTTGACAAAGAGTTACTGAAAAACCGCGAGTCAGAATGCATAAATGGATATACAAAGTTTTACCATCAAAATTACTTCTGAATCCAATCTTATTAAAGAACAGTAAAAAAAAAAAAATAGGAGTCGGAAAGATCCAACCAACCTGAAAATCAGCATCCGAAATTTTATCTTTTACAGGTACTTTGACACGGTCTTTTGAGTGCATTGTAAGATGTGCAATCTCATACAAAAGTCTGAACCCAGTTTTGTCATATCTTAGTTTTCTACATTTGTTTTGTATTCATTTAAGTCCGAACCTCATAAATATACTTGATCTCATATAGAAAAAATTCCCAATAGATTTATTTGACTTGACACAATGTTGATTGAATTTGTGAGCAGAATATCAATTGTATTGGTGAGGGCAACGCAACAGCGATCCGGGTTCAAATTTTAACCTACGCTCTTTCCATTTCGTACTTCTTCCTTCATCTACGGGGTAAATTGCCGTATTTATAAAACAAAACTGTGGACGGAAATTAATAACCTTTTTTAATCATTGACGCTGAATATACATTCAACAGAAATTCTTTATTACTTTATTAGGCTTCCTATTTTCATTTTTATCTGCAAATCTAGCTATCGACATTATTATTATTATTATTATTATTATTATTATTATTATTACATATGTCCTTCACTTGATAAATTTCTGAGAGTTTCTCCTCACAACTAATAACTTCTGATTATCACTTTGTTTCAGACCAAAAACACTGTCATATATATATATATATATATATATATATATATATATATATATATATATATATATATATATATATAAAAGACATTTTATATTTAACATTCTTTTTATAGATACAAGTATTTAAGTAAATGCTCTGTTTATAATAAACAGTATTAAATAACATTTACCGGCCTGAATGAATAAAAAGAATGTTAAACATAAAAATGTCTTTAATAATTTGTCGGACTTTGTCCATTTCTTAATGTATGACGTCATTTGTTTACATTTGAAACGACATGAGCAGTTATGAATGTACGAGATTCATGCAAGATTTAAGTTTATAAGCAGTAAATTCGACCTTGCCTACCGAACGCTCCTTTGTGGCCGAGTCGGTTAAGGCACGTCAGCGTAAATGACGGTTCCGTATAGGATGCAGTTTCGAATCCTGTCAAAGGACGAATATTTTCTATGAAAATTTCTCGGGCATTCAGTAAACGTTATTTAATACTGTTTATTATAAACAGAGCATTTATTTAAGTACTTGTATCTATAAAAAGAATGTTAAACATAAAAATGTCTTTAATAAATTGTCGTACTTTGTCCATTTCTTTATATATATATATATATATAGTAAGGGTAAAGTTTAAAATATAAAATAAACTGAGTACTCAATGTCAAAGTCCACAGTGTAAATAAAATATAATATATCAATAGTGCTAATATATTAGTTGAAGATTAAATGTAGATCAGATAGGTATAGGAAGTCGACAAGATGATAAAATATTTATGTTGGGGGTGACATCACGAGATCTAAATCCCGGTATCTACGAACACAATAGAGACTTTCGTTGAGACAGACCATCTAAGTCTCAGGTCTTACATCGAAACGACGTGAGACATAACTTTGATTTCATCAATGACAGCGAAATTAAAAAAAACGAACATAACCCTTTAAGGAGTAAGCATTATATATATATATATATATACACACCACTAATATTATATATATTTATATAGATAATATTAGTCGTATATATATATATATATATATATATATATATATATATATAATATTAGTCGTATATATAGATATATATATATATATATATATATATATATAATATTAGTCGTATATATATATATATATATATATACCTACAAAAATTCCCAAGAGGATAGAATCCAGGTAGAACTAAATGTCCACGACAGAGTAAGAATATAATATAAAAGGCTCAAACACTAATATTCCATGGCTATAATTTATTACATTGGATCGTGATTGCGATTTCAATGTAATAAATTATAACGATGGGATATTAGTGTTTGAGCATTATATATATATATATATATATATATATATATATATATATATATATATATATATATATATATATATATAGACAGACACACATACATACGTATATATACAGCACACACATCTATCTATCTACTTATATATATATATATATATATATATATATAATCTTTCAATACTTATATCTCTATACATATTTGTTTTCAGATATTTTGGCTCCTTTCTGGTTGCTTATTTTCTTCCTCCTCGTCTTTTATATGTTTCCGTAAATAATGTTTTCTCATTAATTTTTCCATTGCCTATATTCTTCGGTGTCAGGGTTTGTAGTGTCTTTGCATTCGTCTATCCTGTAACTTTTTTCCCATTCCCTCTGCATTTTTCACTGAATTATGTCCTATATAATTCCAGCTATTTTATTGTTTTTTTTCTCTCTTGATTTCCTTTATATGATATTCTTAGTCTTTCTTTCCGCAGTTTATTTTTCCATGAAACGAATATGACACAGAATAAAGAGCTGCATTCTGCCAGGTCTTACACGAGTCACGTCTTTATCATTGATCGCAAACTTGTCTTTATCAAAAGCACTTGATATTTCCAGTCACTTTGATTTCAAAAGCACTGCAGGAAAACCACCAGAAATTTTTCAGCAAAATCTCCATAGAAAAACCTTTTGGAAATTCTGCTAATTTTCCTCAGTGAAACATTTCCTTTAACCCTGACAGACTGCCGCCATCAAATAAATATTTAAGTCATATTTCTTTTATATGTTTGCGCAGTACTTCTGTGTATACTCACTTTACGTCTTTAAAACAAAATGTATCCCCCACACCATAACAGTGGTCTCAGCATCCTTTTGTAGAACCATATATATGTTTCCTCAAGTTGCCTCTTCATCCGTGAGAAAATCCTCCAGCATCCAATATTATATAGTAGGATCGATATTACATAGTGTTTCAGCAATCATTTTTAAAGTACTCTTCCTGTTTCTTAATATGTTACTTAGTTTCTGGAAGGCATTTTCCACTAATGTACCATGTTTCCGAGATATTTCAGCTGTCTTTTTGTTGTTGGAATTAGTATTTTCCTTTTCATTCATAATTTACTTAGGATTTCCTCATTGCTAACAGGTTATGCTATTCGTAACATTCGTTGACAATCACATCACCGCTGCTCTCATAATCAAACTGTTTAGTATTTACTGCCAAACAGCAGGATAGATATCGCATAGAATTTCAACACAATATTCTTTGTTTCTAACCGTAATTTCATGACGTAATACTTGATTTAGTTCATACTTAGCCGGCCCAGAGATCCGTCCCTGTGCTGGTGGTATTACGGCTACGACCACCTTGGACCAGCTTTGAAAAGCCAAGACCAGCTCTGACCAGCTTGGACAAGCTATGACCAGCTTGGACAAGCTATGACCAGCTAAGACCAGCTTGGACCAGTGGCCCGAGTGAAAACACTCGGGTCCCCACGTTAAAAACTGACCTGGTAGTGGTCAAGTAAATCTATACTTGGCTTAATTTCTGCAAGATATTTTCATTATTCTGATGCACCTTTGTGTTTCTGAGTCATATTATATGAGGTTTTTGCTATATTACACAGATTTAAATTTAGATAAGTCCTTTATTTCGACATCTTAAATGCATAGCCCTTAACTTGACTCCCCATTTTCTGACCCGCATGTATTCTGTCTTCTTCTTAATATTTAGCTCTTTTCTTTATTACATTATCTAAATGTTTCTGTCTGCCACCAACGCAGTTTTATCTTAGTATCTTTTGTTGTTAACGTTATTTTCGCCAATAAGTCATAGTAAGATTTCTGTTTCCATTTGGATTGTCCTTTTATCAGTTGAATAAATCCAGTGATAAAACCCATCCTTTTCTCACACCTCTTCCTAATTTTTCATTAGTTAATAAACTCGTTGCCTTTTTGCCTGAGTAGGACATTTGTATCTTCCATTGACTTTTAAGATTTTACATAATTTGCTATAAGTATTGTTTTAAAAATAGAACCGTTTTTTTTTTAAACAAAACGTCACCACAAACATTATTTTGATAAGATATACTGGCATCCAGTTTATTTAATTTCTTTAGTGCTGTTATGTTCCGAATGATTTATTCACTGATATTAATTAGGACATTTTATATCAATTATTCACAGAAAAATGATGTTCTCAGAATAAACCCCATCCCATTTTACACTATTACACACGAACATTCTTGCTTTGATGCTAACATTATAGTTTAAAACATTAGATATATTTTATAATCCTGGGGGATGTGCGGCTGGTTTACTGGAAAGCGGATTGGAATAAGAATTTGGAGGGCTGAGTTCGAATATTAACCTGACCCGTTACATTCACCTACGGACTATTACCCTCGAGAAGCGTATGAATCCATCGCCTCCTCGCAAATATTGTTAAATATTAGGACTTTAATCTGGAAATATTGTTATTCTCAAATAAGTGAACGCGATTTTTAATTCCAAGAAAACAATTATTCTTACAATAAAAAATATGTTTAGGCTTTAAATAACCTAGAAAGGGTTTAGAAACTGCAAAGAAACAATGAAGTTTGGAATTAAAGAATTTACACAATGTCGGGAATGAATCTTATTTCAAATTATCATAAGCAATGACTTGTTCATCTTGAATAAAAAATTAAAATAAAGATAAGACCAGCGATAAGTACGCCTTTAGACAGCAATTTTGTCTCCAATTGACAGTTTATGAGCAATAGAGTGTTTGTGTTCCTATGGCAAGCAGATGGCGAATAAAAAACTAAAAACATGCTGAAGCAACATAATATCCAGATTTACAGAATAAATGACAAATTATTATCCTCTTCCAAAACCACGAATTTTATTGACCATAAATGCCTCCTTTTCTATGAGAAGAGAACAATGGAAGAAGGAATCATGAAGGGTCGAGTGTTTTATCGGCTAGAACTATTTTATTGTCGCTCAACTACAAAACGAGGACTGGCAACGGAATTTTCATAAAAAGACCGTTCGAGGTCGAATTATATACTTTTGAGTAAAATTATTTTATTAAAAAATAAGTTCCTTTATTCCTTTGATGTGAAGCGTCCTCAGAATCCCTTTTCTTTTTAACGACATGTTTTCACTTTTTATATCAGGGAATTTCTTATATTTCTCATTTTCCATTTTCCAATACCCTTGCCATCTGTCATTAATTCTTTACGAAAGATCTCTATGAAACAAATATTTCCAGAATCCTTAGTAACCACCTTCAGTATAAAAGCTATTAATACCCGTACAATGAATCTCGTATATTAGTAGGATAAATTTCTTTTTCAACACTGAGCATTATTCCAAATATTCAGTTTAACTGACAATGTTAATTGTTCGAATCTTCATTGGATCATACAGATGGCTGGTTAATCTATACTTTTTTGTCTTTGGTGATGAGTCTAGAGCGTGACTAAATGTCAAGAAACAATTCTATTCTTACTCTCACTCTGACGAAATTTTCAATTTTGCTGCTTAAATTAACCACAAAATTTACCACTGAGAAATAAATTTTTAAATAAACAGAAGTCCAGTCTGAATAAAAAGATGAAAATAACTGAGAATTAATCACTTCGAAATGCCAAAAAAATACGTATAGTTTTAACTGCATTACATACTCATGAATTCTAATTTAGGCCAGATATTGAATAAAGGATTTTTGTTTTCAAAAGAAACCTAAATGCAGGGATTAGCGAAGAATCGTTCCCAGGTGCTTCTTGGTTACAACTTTTAACTCATCTATGTTAAGACGATAATTCTGGGGATGTTAATCCTTCACTTCGAATATCCGGATTTGGTGTCTGGACAATGACGCAATAAACTGAGTTCACGCGATCAATATTTCTCATCAGGATAGCCAGTCACTTGGACATCCCGAACATTTGTCAGTTATGTCATGTCTTAAAAGGACATTTTGATCAAACTCAATTCGGGCTTTTAGTACGTCTGATTCTCTCGTCCTCTATCAAAACATCGCAACCCGAATATACTTAAATCCATTCGGGCACCTTCAGGTGCTGTAATGGTGAGCAGAACAATTAGCTAGAACAATTGCGACTGAATTGTGAGTTCAATCCACACAAGGTGTCCCATTTATTTTGGCCTTGTGCCACATCTAAACTACGCTTGGAAAATCATTTTACTGGAATCCATTTTGAAAATTCAAATCATGAAGGTAAAAGTGATATCTTCTTTTTTAAATTTGTATTATATTGTTGCACACTTACATAGAATATTAATAAAATAAAATTATACTTCGCAAGTGATACCAACAATTGAGTTCTTTCGAATTGAGCTGATATAAACAGAATGGGGATTTTCTAAGCCCGGATTAGGTGTGGCATAAGGCCGAAAGTATGGGGCAACAAGTGAGGATCGAACTCACTACTCAGTCGTAATTGATCCAGCAAGACAAGCTTTCTAACCATTACACCACGCCGAGGTGTCCGATATAAACAGAATGACTGAGCAGCGCAAGTAAGGTTCGTTTTATAGACAGCATTCACCATTCCACATAGAGTTTCCAAAATATACTCTGATATCACTGAGGAACAACGATCTGGCATTTAAGTATTTCTTGTTCTTTCAGATCTGTTGTCATTTGTTTGGGGATATGTGACTTGGGGAATAGGTGACTTTATTATTTAACGCTAAAATCAATTATTTCCTGATCAAAAATGGACGCTCATCCCCAACGTTGTCACAGTGTTATGGTAACATTGCAATGTGTTGTAGTTGAAAAAAAATCCGTACTAGTCAAATAACATTTTGTATTCACTTAACAATATACCGTCCTGGGTAAGACGTAAACTACATACATCAGCAAGGCCTCTGATCAAGTTTTGAGGAGCGTGGAACCACCTCTCAATTGCTGGTCTTCCCAGGTCAACCCTGACCCGGAGTGGTAGCACCTGTTACGGTCCCAGCTATGAGCAAATAGTTCACCCCAAACTGGAGTCATAACAGTATGAAAGTGTAAAAATAGGTTTTAATACCAGCAATATATTTTTTGTAACAGGTCATTACAAGCAATAAATATTTGACGAAAAAAATTATTACCAGCATTAAAAATCTTGTCGGCATAAAATAACCCATGGAGGTTGATATGCCATAGACAAACCAAACTAAAACTTAACAATATATATATTATTTATTTTCGTATTTTTTTTACTTGGGTCAGTGATTTTTTGCTAATCTAACGATCCAAAAGTTGTGAACAATCTACTAAAATAAAACGTTTTGCAACATCTATGTAAGGTTTCAGAAGCGTCAACTCTTTAGTTAGTTATATAGTAGAAATGATCAGCTGGATAACTTTAATAATCCTCTTTGTATAATGAGATATTGATTGATTATTCCAAAGACGTAGCTTATTAGATATTCACTTGGTAATCGTCGATTTAGTTTTGGCTAGAGTTATGTAATGAAGACTATATAACTAGTTATTCATCTCGAACATTTTCGTAGTCCTGGCACAAGGCCAGTAGTGTGGAGTAAATTTGGTCGTTATTTACTATTCTCCAGATAGTCTGAAACGAGGCCAATGTTGTTGGTAACTACTAAAGGCTGAACTCATATTATGTAAGGTCAAAGTGCAGTGGAGTGGGCTAAGTATAAGGTACAATTTCTGAACGTATATACGATTCTGATATGTTAAAACTTTCATATTGAAGTGGGCATTTTTGAGCCACAATAATTACGCGTTATATATGGAAGAGTCTTGTCCAAATAAAATTTGTGTCTGTAGCAACCGCAATAAAAATGGGAAGCATATTTGACAGGAAATATAATAAAGCGCTTTTTAATCATTTAATCGCAAGCAAGGCAATAATGTCACTAAGACGCAATGGGCGATTGAACGCCAATAAGATGAGAAACAGAAAAGCACGCTGAAAGTATTCACGTGTTTGTGAACAAATTAGTATCTGTATTAGAAAAAGCTGTCATGTTTATTGGACCTCTGGAGATTGATTTCCTGAAAAGTGAATAAAAAATATTTTTATAAATTTCAAACGCCAGTAACACGAACTGCTTGGTCAGTGAATAAAAATAAGCGCGCGAAAAGAATGAATCTATCTCTTCTACATTCTCGGTTATGTGTTAAATAGAAAAGTAGACTGGGATTTCTAGCTGTGGTTGGCAACCCTAGTCTAATATGAGGATTTCTGATTTCAGAATTGTATGTAGCCCTGGCGTAGCACAGACCATACAGCCATCGTCAATGTCATGGAATTCACAATTATAGTTTCGACTTAATACTACGTCGATATATAATAATAATGATGATTATTAGTATTATTTTTTCAATGGTTATTTTTACCATTACTATCAATCACATCAAGTGAAAAAGCCTAGACTTGTGTGATCATACCACACGCATTTTCGCTGAATTCATTAATCACTCATTGAAACTGTCCTTCAGATTCTGATTTCGGTTCCACTGTGACCTTCTTATCGCTCTTCCACCAGTTGTTTGAATAATTGGGCGGATGCGACAAAGACTTGACGTCCATTTTGCTGTAAAGAGGAGGCGCTTGACAATTTTTGTTTTTTACCGAAAAAGATGAATGGAGTGGAGACCGCTCAACAGCGAAATCATGACGGGGTTCACAATGTCGTGGGGGTAAAACTGTAAGCTCAGAGCCACAAGCGTCTTTTTTCCTGCACATCCATGTGCTGACGAATGTCTTTTTCAATGGCGGACAGAGGCGCCATATTATCAAACGCCAAAGTCACGTATTTGCCTTCAAGCAAGGCTAGGGTTGTCGAAACGATCCGTATGAGAAATCTCTCCGTCAGCAATATTAATATTCATATTAATATTCTTAGGAGGCTACATACAATCATTAGAACTATTAAATGGATAACAGAAATATGGCGCCATAATTACCCAAAAGAAAATGTTTGTTTTAGGCAGGTAAAAACAAAAAGAAGAAAAATATGGATGCGCCTTTCTCTATTGAATTCTGTATTAATGTTCTTTCCAATTAACTGCGTCAAGAAATAAAATTTCCAACGATTTTGAGGCATACAAAGATATAGTCTTACTCTAATGTAATCACGAAACGGTATGGATTTAATGTATTTTTTCCTAAATATATAAAAGCCATTTGTTGAGATCAATTTTGTCTGTTTGCACATGTGTATTTTCAAGACGAAACTAAGAAATAGGAAGAAGAAAAAAAAGAAGAAGCGATGGCCATAAGCCGCTTAGTCGTCTGTATTTTTAATCGTGCATTGTGTATATATTTGCCTCCTGTGAATGACCGACATTAAGAAAATGAGATTAACTGTTGAGGCTCAGAATAATTTCTCTGTATGCAAACTCACGGTTTTCAACTTTGTCTAGATTTATTCTTTAATCATTCTGATACACAAGGCGACCTTTAAAATAAAATATTTTAGCCAAAGAGCCGAAAACTCATTACATCACTTCTTCGCAACACTTCGACAAATGAGCAAGATATACATAATTATATATACACTACAAGCTACATGTTTCGAGATATTTCTTGATTTCGAAATATCGCCTAAAATTTGAAGTACGTGCCTTTTCCAAAAATAATTTGAAAGCTGACATCGTGAAAGACGAACTTGATTTTACTGGAAGGATTTATCATATAAGTAAATATAAAATTGGACAATATGATCAACACCAAGCGGCAAATCAATGTTTCATGCTTGAACGCAAATCTTCGTGTCGCCGCTTCGTATTAGCATCTCTGTCCACATTTATAATTACACACAGAAACACACACACCCACACTTATACACACTCACTAATGAGCCAAATTATAACACCAACCCATATGAATAGACTCATTCACTCGCTAAGAACCAAATAACACACACTTAACAGAGACACACCCACTTTCCAGGAACCAATAAAACTGTCAAAATGACCAAGGGAATTAAGAGCAGCATGAATCCATCCAGCTCTTATCTTAAATAACAAATTAAAAGTGACTGTTTGACCAGCACAAAGGCTTACCAAACTTTCTGTTAAAAAAATAAAAAACAAATGAAAACTACAGATAAGGTTCATTTTCTCCATCAAGTCATTCATTTCTGTAGTTCATTGCTACTAACAAGCAGAATTTTTTTATCCTGACCATGGCAATGTTAGCCGAAACTAGTCGAGGAACCTAACTTAAATAATAAAAACAAAAAAATACCAGCGTGTCTGAATTTTTTTTTTATTGTTGGAAAAATATATATATATATATATATATATATATATATATATATATATATATATATATATATATATATAGTAATAGTATAATTCTCTTATCATTATAATTAACAACAAATTACTGCATGAAGCTTACTCTGAAATTTCAGCTCTTTTTGTTTAATCGACCTGTTGGCTAATCTTACATCTTACGTAAAACTCTCTTAAAAGGAAATGGACGCCATACACTAATAGGTTAAATAGATTAAACCTCTTTACTTAGTACATGTTAATTAAAACAAAGAATGTATGAAATCTATTCATATATATATATATGCAAGGTGCGATGGATAAAATGAAAGTAACTTTTTTTTTTAATTACTGGTGAAGCGAATTGTCTGATGGTGTCCTTTTTCTCATAGATGGTGTCCAACTGACACTACAAATATTGTAAATGAGGCCCTACGTTGCCATATCTGCGCATGGCAATGTAAGACTTAAATGCTATTATATATGTTACATCCCCGCTGTCCATATCTAAGCATAAATCTAGCATTTCACGAAATCGATTCGCATATATATATATATATATATATATATATATATATATATATATATATATGAATCGAATCGACTTACATATATATATATATATATATATATATATATATATATATATATATGAAGAGAGAAGGGTAAAAATCTTAGCAAAAATTATTCTTTCTTCTTGTCTCATTTTATTCATTTTGTTTATTAAAGATACACTCCATCTGAAAGTGATTTACTCAAACACACACAGACACAAATATATATATGAAATAGAGAGAGTGTGGTACCAGAATTATCGGAATGTTCATAGAAGATAAAACGTGGAATCGCTTTCTACAAGCAAACAAAAATGAAATTTCTTTCGTAATTCAATATTATTATTCAGTTATGTGTGAAATTCCCGCGACGATACGGTGGATTCTAGGCAACATTCATGAAAATGTTTATCAAACAAATTTTAAAGCCGTTCGTATAAACCGACCATTCAATTTTATCTATAAGTTCCAATTTTATCACATCAACGTATGAACAGTCTCCTCATTTTCCCCCAGTGTTTTAACTGCTATCAGTCGTACTGTTGTTTGGATGAGCATAATTCTGCTTCAAAATTTCTAAATCCTCTCGCCTTTTCTTGAACTTTTATTTCGATAACGATTTGCAGAACAGGCAACTTTCTGATCCGTTATACTTTTTCTAATATATATATATATATAGTTTCATTGATGTCTGCTAGAAAGATAAGTCGATATCTTACTTTTTAGTTGCCCCTAATTTTGTTTTCATCTTTTTGACTATGAAATCCCAGAAGATATGTTCGTTTTAATTCTCAAACACAGATATTGTTTGCTGTTGATATTTTTCTTGCCATCCTGGCGTTTGAGTTTTTTCACTGTCAGTCATTTCATGTTCAGGTAGAGTAATGTTTTGAAGCTCGGAAAGGGAAATAGTTGGATCGAATTCTGGTGGAATTTCTTTTATTCATTTTCGCATAAATAATCTTGGAAAAGGTATGAATCCATCTCTACTCCATTCAACAACATAACAGAACAGAAAAGACCTTCAAGCCGTGGCTGCCAACTAACCTAAGAGAAGAAAAAACTCTGTATTCAAAACCGTACTTGAACTGTATATAAGGCTCACAAGTTGTCTCTGTAGATATTGGTGAAACACAAATAGGCCGGTGGGTATGATGGGAACCGAGTAGCGATGCTGAAAATGAGAACTGATTTCCAATATGCTTTCAAGTCAAAACAGCTGTGACGATGAATTATTTCGTCTATAACTCTACAGATTCTACATCGCTATTCGCCTGTAGACTGTCTAATCTTTATGATTTTATCATTAACGGCGATCCTGTCTTTCTCTTTAGAAAATTTCATGTTGAATACTGTTATGGGACCTTACTCATAATAACATAATGGACTATACCATACGTAATAAATACTGCGCCTCAAGAGGAAGCAGGGAGTTCAGTCTTAAGTCTGGAGTGAGGTCCGTCAGAAGTCCGTCAGGAGTCTGTCAGTCAGAGCGAACGAATCATTCAGTCGAGTCAGAGGCAGTCCGAAACAGAGTCGCGTTCAGACAATTACTACAAGCCATTGGAATAGTGATACTGGTCGAGACTACATTGTTCTCCCTACTAAACCTGATTGTTCGTGCTAACACTTTCTACTTCTCTGTATATATTCCTGTTTGTAATATATCTGTGTGATTCCATATCCGTGTTCGAGTTCTTCTTTATTGGTTCTACCTTGGACCATCACCGTGGTACAAGGACCTGGACCATAACAAATACATAATAAAGGCAATAGTTGTAGAGAAATCAACTCTGACAACAAGACGAGCAGGTTCAAAACAGCGAATATTCTACTTAACGAATGTGTGAGAAAGATGGCTGAGGGGATTTTAACGAATGGTAAGCGGGCAAATATTATGTAGAGAGAAGAGCTAGAAGCTGTGAAGAGCTATCATCGTCTATTTCATGAAATGAATTGGCACATAATAGCAGAAGACTTTTTGTGAACTTTTATTTCGTCAACAGACTTTTATATTTAAGCTATTTCACCTGATTTTCAAAGTGTGATGTTAATATAGTTTGAAGCAAAAAAAAATTATATATTAATGTTAAAATATTTTGCTCAGATTCACTTATTTACAACAAAGAAGCAACGATACTTTAAGAGACATTTCATTGAATTTCATCCGATTTAATTTTATTTTTGTTCAATATGTTTTTTTTTTTAAATATTTCTCTATTTTCTCGTTGTTTTCTGATTAAGTTCTGCCAGAGCAAAATAATACAATCGTGTTTCTCTAAATTCTGCATCAGTTCACCTCGTGGGCACAAAAATGTACAAGAATAAAGACATGATTCTGTTAGAAATTCAGGCAATATCTGCTTGTCTTGCTTGTTCTTCTTGTTTTTCATCTTGGGGCTAGAAAAACAACAAGGATTGCTGGAGCTTCTTCTAGTGAGAACAAAATCGCAATTAAAACCGAAACAACATTATCAAGCAACCCGTTCTTTAGTTTCCTTAGCAGCAAAAAATAGTTCCGTAAATTAACCCTGGGATCGTTTTTATTCTCTCAAGAATAGTAGAACAGTATTTTCCTTTCAGAATTAAAATATTTTATTCGCTCGAAAATATTTTCTTAATGAATGTATGATACATTTTTAGCTGAAATTGTTTAGCTTCTGGGGAAAAAGTCAAATTATTTGACAAAGTCCGACAATTATAACCATTTCATAATATATGTTGTCATTTGTTTATGTTAAGATACGACTCAAGCAGATATGATCGTTCGAGAGAAATCATAGGAAATTTGTTCTTTACAAACAGTAATTTCACCTTACTAACCAGGCACTTCTCTGTAACTAAATGGTATAGCACGTCAGGTTATGTGACGATTCCGTGTAGGAAACCGGTTCGATTCCCGTTGGAGGGCACATATTTTCTATGAAATTTCTGAGACTTTCAAGCCGGTAAATGTAATTAATACTCTTCATTATAAACATAGCATTTACTTAGATATTTGTATCTATAAAATAACGTATAAACAGAATATATATATATATATATATATATATATATATATATATATATATATATATATATATATATGTATACAATTCTCAGCGTCCTTCGTTCGAATTTGCAGTTGAATCGAGATAAATACCATTGTACTCGGATGAGGTCCTAAAGGACGAAAGGTGTTACACGTTTTTTCCAATTTGTCATAGATATTTCCCAAATACACACACACACACACACACACATATATATATATATATATATATATATATATATATATATATAGTTTGGTTAAAGATAACTGACAGTTACTTTTTTACGTTTTTATATTTATTTATATTTACCATTTTAATGGGTAGCAGTACGTATTAAATATACCACAATTCTTCATGTATAATACGCATTTCTTCTAAAACATAATAGACAAATTAGGAGTGCGTATTATTCACAGCTTCAAAGAAATCTTTAAAAAATTGCCGTTTTATATGTCGATTTCAGTTGCGCAATGACTATTCAGCACAAGCAATACGACATCTTAACACAAACATCCGGCGATTGCAATCCCATGTCAAATACAATCATATGAACCTAACAATACTGACAAATGTAAAATAAAATAAGAATTATCATAAATTAAAATAATATTATTCTACGTTTAAAACCATTTTAATAAGAGTATGACACGCCAGCCGTAATAAAATTGGAGTGGTACAATTTATAGGGTTTCATTACCAAATAAGTGGTGCGTATTATGCGTGAGTTAAAGCATTTTCCCACATTTTTATTACAATTTTAAGGGTGCATATTATGGATGAAGGTGTATTTTGAGATAATCCATAATCAAATACAAAAGAAGTTTTTTTTTTTTAGATATGTTTGTTTCTATCACTTTTAAATATCGCTTCTTTAATTCATCGTGTTCAAGTTCCTGCTACTTCATATGAAAATACGAACTTTTCCGTGAAGATGCAAAGAACCTGTATTTGTAGACCAGCGTAATTCAAAAAAACTAAATTCTCTGTAATTGTTTATGAGAGTAACCATGTTCCAGAACCCAGAAAAAATGGTTTGAAATATACAAAAATAAGTAATAAATATTCACCAAACTATTGTCTTTGGTCCTAAACCAAAATTGGATGAATGAAAAACTGTTATCACTTCTAAAAATAAAAACAACAATCGCAGTATTTCTGTTAAAGAGTGAATTTCAATTTAAACTCTTTAAATAACCCATTACAAATGCGATAGTTCGGTGACAACACAGCGATTACTATCGCCTTCCTCTCAATTTCCACACTTTATATTATGCGCTACATCACGAGTAACAGATGGGTTCGACGAATTGCGAATGACTCACGCGTCTGATGCGTCCTGCAGGAATTATACATGATAGCAAACGAATTTGTAATTCAGCCACTGACATCCATGATATTAAAATTAAGCCAGTATCATGAACAAGTGACAAACAAAGAATTTCTCGAGAATTTAGCTTGATAATATATGTTGATAAGCGGGGAAGTCTTGGTCTAGTGCTTCGTTTGAGACGTGATAGAGACAGGATCAAGCACTTTTAGTTGCTGTCCCCTATACTGTCGATATCTATATTAGATTTATTTAGAACTTCTGACTGAGGCATTTTCAGCCTTATCATGCTTATATATACACATTTGGCCACATACACAATTCTGGAAAATCCTTTTTGAAAACACAACTATACATAAACATGAAAACAATAAAACAAAAATTAAAATTCTTGAAGCTATATACATAAAACAGTTGAAATCTAATCTGAACCAAATAAACTATGAAATATCCACAAATATTCTTAGATTTTCTTTCTTCGTTTAATGATAATGTTATTAAGCTTATCAGATGATATGAAAAGAATTTACATAAAATAAATAAACACTTGTCTATATTAGTTAATGAGACATGTATCAATATATATATATATATATGTGTGTGTGTGTGTGTGTGTGTGTAACTGCGTCCTGAATCGATCATCGGCAAGTATCGTGAAATGTCAATATTTTTGAAACAATAACTATTCACCTAGATAAATATTCAGCATGTCTGTAAAAAATTGTTTGCCTGGACATACGATAAATAATAGAATTTTGCCTAAAACCTCGACATCTAAAATATCTATACACAAACCCTTATATAGAATGGGGCGCTGACAAGTTATCGGCCCAACTCACATCAACGGATCAGTAATATGATGATTATTAATTGAAATAATTATAGAGGGAAGTCGGTCTGGAGAATATATTTTTTGTACCTTGTCGTAATGTTCTGATTAATCAACTTCATATCTTATATCCATGGATGGCCTTCGAGTCCGAAGAAGACTTATTTTTGCAATTTTGGATCCGGACGTGGCTTTTGGATCTTGCCGACTTGGTGATGTAATGATAATAATTAAAAAAAAAAAACTGTACGGGAAGAATTTATACTGGGCAAATCGTTGCAATGGGTTAATCTCACACACTCAAACTGGAGATTCCTATGCCGTTGGCACGAGAAAACGTTGAAATCGGGGACTACCAGACTACAATACCAGGAATTCACGTCCATGCCTTGATTCATTCTCCGGCACTTGCTGACATCGCATTCAAGGCCGTTGCAACTGTAGAAGATCTCCTCCGCCAAAAATCCTTCTGGACATGCAATCGGGTTGTCAGAATTTATCGAGGGTTGTGACCCGTCGACTTTCCTCACCTTATTTACCTGACAGTCGAAGCGGTTTATGAGGTTTTGGCTGTAGTTTCATGAAAGTAGCTACGTGAAGCCTCAGGAGATATTTGGGGCCCCAGGAGTAACCTAACGTAGACAAAGTACGGTTAAAGAACACACACACACACACACACACACACACACACACATATATATATATATATATATATATATATATATTATAAATTAATTCATTTAAAATATGTTTTTTCCGCTACACAATTCTAACCATGTTTCAAAAATAGAAGCTATTATATCTTACTGTTTCTTTTTTTTTATTTATATACATATATATATATATATATATATATATATATATATATATATATATAAACCCAAATACTTTTTTTATTTTAATTATTTCACACCAGTCCGCCAAAAATCAAAGGGCTGTTGAGAGTGAGAATATGATGGAAAAGCACTTTTAAGCAGAGAAATCAATAAAAGAACAGGAATTAAGAAAACGAATAACGGTTGACACTGTATTTAAAATTTTGACGATCAAATTTGACCGTAGACCAAGAAGCCAGAAAAGAGCTCCATAAGCGTGAGTGCGAGAGAAGAATCTGTTAACATAGAACTTACGGTTGCATCTAGCCATTTCAACGTTAGAATGCAGAGATCTTGCTGTCAATCTAATAATACGCTCATATTCGTTTATTGTAAATACGAAAATGAAAAAAAAGCTCATCAGAACATTTACCATGTAATATAGAAAATACACACGGAATCTTCAAGGCGGTGGGAAAGTGACTGAAGATGAGATGTCAGATCAGGACAAATGATAATACTATGTAAGAAAAAATTACATTGAAAAAATGCATACATATGTGTGTTTATATGCGTACGATTTTGTGTTTTTTGCCGCTCCTACAGGAATCACTTTACATGCGCTTCTATGAAACAGTGTATGAAACAGATCAAACAACATAAAGAAATGATTGTTGGCGATCCTTTTCTCCATTTTACTTTGACTTCTGACTAAATATCAATTACGTATTTTTGTTGACTATTACTTTTTCTTTGTTTTCTGTTCCTCTCATCTTACCGATGAATCATGATCAGATGTTTGAAAAAAAGAGAAAGAAAAATGAAGAAGACATTTATAGTTTTTGGTTTGATTATTGTGGAATCGATAACTTCACCACTGCCCACAATATTCTACTTGTTGACCACTGTCTGTTATTCTCTAATCAAATCAGATTTATCAGACAATCGATAGAAAGCATCGTTGAGGTACTTACGAAAATTTTGTTAATGTCGACGATTTATGTTTTATTTAATTTTATTTTGTCTTCCCGGTTATGTAGATTTTTTTTTCTTCAGTCCAGCATCGGTTCACGAAAACCAAGAATGAATGATGAATAAATTAAAATAAATAGTTATTTCAAGTGTAAGATCCCATCAAGTAGACCTGACGATTACATAGTATTGATCGAAATTATGTTATTTCTCTCTGCCATATCAGTGACATTTACAAAGAGCAAATGAATCTAGTAAAGGAATGTACTGAAACGGCCATAAGCATGCCAACGGAGTATTCCATTAGATATGAAAACTAAAATCACTTTTATGCTGCTATGATAAATATATTATTTATTTTAATCATTTCACTCCATGCAAAACAATAAAACCACCAATACTTAGGATGTTACAGAATGTGAAAATTTATAAGAATTAAGAAGACTGAAGACATTGCATTTAATTTCTTGAAGATCAAACTTGACTGGAAAGTAAGAAGCGAAAAGTGCGAGAGAAGAAACTGTTAGCATAGAACTTACGGTTACATCTAGGTATTTCAACTTCTTTTTTTTTAAGCATTTCACCTCAGGCAAAGCAGGGTGCCACTAGTACGCAGGGGGGGGGTACAAAGTAGGAGCAAGAGTAAAAAGGTGTGATGTAGGAAAAGATGAAGAGAAGCGCAGGGGATAGTTCAGGTTAAATGGAGATGTCGATTGACATTACATTTGCATAGTTGGGGATTATAGCTATCAGGGAAATAAGTAATAGGAAAGGAATTCCACAGACCGGAGGTGCGAGACAGGAAGCTATTGGAGTAGAAGAGACGACAACATTTAACCTTTTCGACAGTGAAAGGGTGGCACCGTGATGCCAGCCTAGTAGCACGCTTAAATTCATACAGTCTGGGAGCTAGCGACAGCAGTTCGTCAGAGCAGTTACCGTGAAAGTATTTGTAGAAAAGACAGAGAGAGGCGACGGCACGTCTGTGACGAGGTGCCAGATCAGGACCAGCCACATTGCTTATACGTCTCTGGATTTAAAAATTAGCGTTCGCATGCCGGGAATCAAATCAGGGCTGTAAAAATGATGAGGTTTTGCCGCCAATATGGTACTGCGCTTAAATTCATGAAGTCTAGCTATCATAGTGGAATGTAATCACTTACCAGGAAAGTCTTTATAGAAAAGGCACAGGTAAGCTACATTACATCAATTGGAAAGTTACTAAAGATCGAGATCAGATCAGGACCAACAACATTGCTAATTCTTCTTCTCAGTATCGCGCCCATAAGTGTATTTTACTGGTCACGACGTACGGGAAGTCAAAGTAACAGAATGCTGCTATTATTTACATAAGTAGTTATTTCAACATCTTCATCATTGTCTGATGGTTAGCCAATCAATCAAATATATAATTTCTCC
This sequence comes from Acanthosepion pharaonis, assembly GCA_903632075.3. Taxonomy (NCBI): domain Eukaryota; kingdom Metazoa; phylum Mollusca; class Cephalopoda; order Sepiida; family Sepiidae; genus Acanthosepion; species Acanthosepion pharaonis. Next base: position 717,289 of record CAHIKZ030000567.1, read on the forward strand.
TGCAGTGACTATTCGATTGTTTTAGCAATGTTAATCACCTCGATTCATATCAAAGAAATCTTATTTTCACAGAATATTTTCAAACACGCTGTGAACACACTCCACACTGTTTCTGAGTACCGTGGTCTAATGCCTAAAGGATACAAATGATTCACTGTAACATTATCTTATTCACAGAAGAATATACAAGCGCCTACTATTAAAGAGTATTAGCCTTGTTATAAATGTATCATTAATTGTAAGGGAAACCTTCCTGATTGGTAGTTTACATGTGATATAGATAATCTGTTATTTTCGAGTAATCTGATGATTATCCACAAATAGAATTTCAGCTGAGGTGGCTTATATTCCCTTCATATTCCTAGCCAACGAACAAACAGGAACTAGTTGAAAAATTATCACTAATCAAGTCCTAATACAGAATATTTGGATGTATATTACTATTTCAAAACAAGAACAAACCAGCAATGAAAAGTAACAAATGGTTGGTACTTTTTTTATGTGTTTTCCAGAAAGTTTTGAATTAAGTGTATGAGATTATTCTTCGAAGAACTCCATTGGCATGCCTATATGCTTAGTTCAAGGGGTCCATTTGAGATAGAGGGTTACGTTAAGGGGAAGTATATCTGAATAGGATTGGAAGATAACGGTTGACTCTAGACTTGAACAGGTTGTGGTGACCGGGGAAGCTTTCCCTCAGGAATCTGTTCCACAGGGCAGTTGTTCGTGCGAAGAAGCTGATTGAATGGAATTTATTTCTCGCTGTTAGAATATGGAGAGGATGTAGGTAGTTTACTGCTATGTATGTGTCATGGTGGGTCCTAAACGTGGAGGTTAGACGTGACAGAACCAAGAAATCTGTTTTCTATTCGTGATGATGGGACGTAGAATGATCTTTGGATATAGATACTGGGGAAATAATCCCCATCAATGTGCTCTATATATCTTCCCAAATCAACTTATATGAATCAGGTAAACTATGAACAAGAAATATGAAAAATATAGTCAGAGATTTTTCTTCATATCAAGACATCAAGACCATTACCTACGCCATCTTCAAAAGTAAACGATTTTCAAAATATTTACAAGACAACCTTTCTAAATTGAGGCATTCTTTAAAACTTGTCTTATGAAGCGGGTTCTTCAGAATATGAGCGAACATGGCACTACACAATTTCTTAAATATGTGCCTCTAAGAAATCTCTGTTACTTTATATCCGAACCAGCTCCTCTTCTACCATCTATTCACACAAGTTTTTAAGTAGATTCAGTGAGTTATAATACACGCTTAAGCGATCGTATATCTTTCGATACATGACTGACGAGGCATATTTTTCCGCAGTAGGTTGCCATTTCTTTCTGCAGTAGACAAGTTGCTATCCAAAGCTATAGAACCCAGTCTGTCCTGCTAGTTACCCATAGCTGGCGGGGAGAGAAGAAGAGGATTTATATATTTCCTAAGAGTATTAGCCCGTTACGAGGCTGGCATCCCGCTCTCACCCTTTCACTATCGAAACTCATAAATATAGCCGTCTCTTCTACTCTAATAGCTTCATGGCTCGCACCTCTCGCTTTTGGAACTCCCTTCCCTATTCCAGTTTCCCTGAGAGCTATAATCTCCAGCTGCTCAAATGTAATGTCAATCGACATCTCCAGTTGCCTTGATCCATCCACTACCCTTTTCCTCATCCTTTCTTCTATCACTTTTATCTGATCTTGCTCCAAATTTTCTGTAACCCCTTGCGTCCTAATGGCTTCTCGCCTAAGTGAATCGCTTAAAAAAGAAAAAAAAAGTAAATTTAATGCATTGGACTGGAATTCGAACTCGGTTCTCCGACTCTTCCGTCAAGGCCGCTATCCATTATTATTTCAGAACTGCTTGTGTAGCAGAATAAACCAGCAATGAAAAGTAACAAATGGTTCGTCTTAAGTTGCTTATCGTCCTAACGTTATTCTCTTTACATGTTTGGCAGTGTCATCTATTCCTGTGATTAAATATCAGAGGTTATGGATTAATCTATCCCTGTTTTCACTGCGTCTGAAGTTGTACACCGGACTCAGGGATTAAATTTATATTTACCATGCTGCTCAATTCGGTAACCAACACTTTACTTATTTGTTGGGATGGTCATGTATTTAGAATTGCGGAGCTTAAGACTGATTTTATTGACAGTCTGCCTGTCTGCCTGCTTCTGCCTGTCTGCCTGCTTCTGCCTGCTTCTGCCGTGGCCTTGTTGCTTCACTTGAACATAGACAGAGAAACGAGACCAATCGACCCGCCGTAGATTATATAAAGTATTGTGATAATAACGACAAAAAATGTAATTATTCCCAATGTAAATAATGTATTTTTCTGTCATGCTACGCTGACTGGCAAATATGAAAATGAGTCACAAAGCTATTGTGGAACACAAAACCCGTTACCGCTTCGGTAGTAGTAACTGTAAATAAACACATCAATACGAATAAGTAAAATGTTGTTATACTGACATTTGTCAAGGACCAGTAAATATTTAATAATAGATGTGAAAATAGGAATAAAAACAACGAATGATTGAATCTCTAAACAAAACTGTACTGTTTAACTGTAAATTCGGGAAGGTTGATTTTCTGGTGGGAGTAATACAATCCTTTGCAACATTCAATGACCAGACATCAAAAAGTTTATCGTGGCGTTTCATTTTTGTAACGCAGAACAAATTATTAATCCGATTATCCAATCATCTTATCGATTGAGCTAGACGTCAACCCACGTTCATGAAGGGAAAATACGAATAAATCGTCGTTATTCGTCACAGATTACACATGACCAATGTCTGCATTAATATTTCATTATTATTTTATAATCATTTATTACATGTCAATATTATTTTAATTTATAAATGCAGACACTTTTATCAGCTCTTTATTGATAACCGAACTCTTATTCTGGGAGAGCAATGAATTGATAACTGAACTCTTATTCTGGGAGAGCAATGAATTGATAACTAAACTCTTTCTGGGAGAGCAATGAATTGATAATCGAACTCTTTCTGGGAGAGCAATGAATTGATAACTGAACTCTTATTCTGGGAGAGCAAGGAATTGATAACTGAACTCTTATTCTGGGAGAGCAAGGAATTGATAACTGAACTCTTATTCTGGGAGAGCAAGGAATTGATAACCGAACTCTTATTCTGGGAGAGCAATGAATTGATAACCGAACTCTTTCTGGGAGAGCAAGGTATTGATAACTGAACTCTTATTCTGGGAGAGCAATGAATTGATAACCGAACTCTTTCTGGGAGAGCAATGAATTGACAACTGAAGTCTTATTCTGGGAGAGCAATGATTTTTCAGACATTAGATTTTTGAATTCATGCTAGTACCTCCAGCGTTTAGTTTTCGAACCCGGATAAAGGCTTAGTTATTTTTTTTCAAGGCAGACTGGTTATTACCATTTGGCGAATTGAAGAAACATGATCTGTTGACACCAGTTACGTATGGGCGTCAAAGGTTCTTTCGGTATCACCACATGCAAGGCCGTAACGCCATGAAGACACAAGTTGTTTCAGAGTGTGGAAGAATTAAGAACAGAAACATTAATAATGAGCTGAAAGAGGAAAGAGTAATCAGGAGGGCAGTAGTGATCAACATTCCATTTAAAATGGTGCAGATTAGTGCTGGCTGGAAAGCATGGAGTCAAAAGTGGTTTCACAAGCGATAAGTGCGAGGAAAAGAACTGTTAGCCTAGAACTTACGGCTACACCTCGCCACCTCAACTGTAAATTGAGGAAATCTCGACGATAAGCAAGATATTCTTAGATATGGTCAGAAGAATGAGAGAATTCTGCCCTGCACATTGAATAAAGTGTTCGGTTCGAAACTCTCTGGTGGTTACTCCGATTGGCAGACACCTGAAGAAATAAATGTGTCACATTTGCGGAAACAAAATTATGGCGATCCTAATCTCAAAAAGTGCACTTAAACTCATGTATATTTCGCATACCCATATAGATAAATGAAACACGAATTACAAAACTATAGTCTTATTTCCGCTTAAATATACAGTCACCTGAGACTAGAGTAGTCAAGGGCGGCGCCACTAAAAAAGTAGTACCCAAGAAATAAATAAAAATATCTTACGAGGAATATGATAAGACAAATTGTTGTGGTAGGATTTCGACGATTGATTTCTCCCTGATTTTGTCACATATGCACTATACGCACTTCGATATGGTGAAATAGTTAGCAAGATTGTCTCTCTAGATCAATTATTACTAAAAATTGAGTTCGAACCTCACTGTGTACTCTTTATTTCGACCTTGTACCACGTCTAAGTTATCATATGTGCCTGCCGACGTGGTGTCATGGTTAGCAAGCTTGTACCGCTAGCACATTTACAGCTGAATAGTGAATTCGATCCATATGTTCGGATCTGTGTGGCGTCTAACCTACACTTAGAAAATCATCATACACTCTACGCACATTGACACATTTTCAAAAATGTTTACTTAAACACGGTCTCTAGAATGATACTTTGTTTCGCTTTCTTTCCTTCATGAATATTCTTACGATTTATTCCATACCTGAAAAATGTCGTACTTTATAACTATTGTACGAGTAATTAAAAATAACCCACAGGAAGCTTAGTAAATGCATTTATTATCTGTCTATATTTCTGAGATTAGGTATTAGGTACACTATTTATATTATTCGGACTATTGTCCTCATCTTTGTCGCCATATTTATTACAAAGTTTCGATCGTTGTACGCTCCGGCCTTCTTCACGTGGTTGGAATGTCTAGCTGAACCCTTTATTTCGCTCACTGGGGTAGACTGTTCTAGTTCCACGTGCCATGTTTAATAGATGTCAATTATCAGTTATTTCCTGTTAATTCCACTCTGCAAGTTCTTCACTGCCTTAACTGGCTATTGAACTCACATTTTTTTTTGGTCCTGTCACTGGATCTAACTAACGCCTTTATCCACTGTGCCATCTGTCCTTGATAAAATGTACCGTGAAGTTTCGGATTCATTCGCGTCGCAGGCAGCCATTACATTCGCTGCAGAATAGCTATAAGTTTAGATATCAATGCGCAAAATGAGCGTGTCTACGTAGATATCGTGCGCAGTAAATGAGACAAATTTAGACAAGAAAGATCAGTTTCACGCTTAACTTTCCGTAGTCTTCCGCGTTTAGCTTTCCGCAGCGAATGTATGGCAAAAACCGACAGTAATGGCTCTGGCCAATGACGCGAACAAATCCGAAATTTCACTGTCGTTAACTCCAAAACAATAGATTTTATCAAATATATCAAGCCAGTTTTGAATGAAGCATGTACAATTACGCATAAATGTAAAAATTCTGGATTATTTTAATGTGAACTCAGCGTGGGTGTTACACTGCAAGTTATTAAGCGAACAGTTCTGGCTAAGATCTGCATGCTTTATTTGCGTGAAGCCGTTTTTAGCCATTGATCTGAGAAGACCGTTGTGTACATCGTATTGTTTAAATATTTCTGAATGGATTTAGTGCTGTAGATGACTTCTAATGTTTCAATTTTACGAGGAGTAATAAGAAAATTACTCTAGTTCTTAGGTTTGATATTTTAGCCACTTGGCTTATCAGGAATTAAGTGCTCCTAGCCGAACCTATAGAATATTCAATTTCCTCATCTGATAAAGTAAATGTGTTAAGATATTATGGATCAACTCTAATTATCGGAAGTTCTTCGATACGTCAAGCTTACAACAGAAATCTCGACATTCAAGTATCACATATCGGACAACGGCCACAGGCGAGAATTAAGTAACTCTCTATTTACTCACATATCCACAGTGTGATAAGTGGTTTGCTTAATGAGTTACTGCCATACGCGTACATATCACCAATGACAAAAATAAAATTGCCTACTCTGAGCAAGATTTATCAGGCTGGAGTTGGTATCTATTAAATATTCTTCTTTAATACTAGAGCAAGAAATGAAATATTCAAATCTGATATTATTTAGTTGTCCGCTAGAAATAAGTTTGTTGTCTAATAAAATATTCTGAACTCATTATAAGTGCAGAAATAAAAACTGTGGTGTTTTGTTCCCGCCCCCCTTTCATTTATTACTGAACCAATCCTAGTGAGATTTTGCTTTCTCGTGTTAAATAGAAGAAATAGACTTTATTTTTTCTTCTTTGTAATTCGTTTTTCTCTTGATACAACAGCAATATTTATGAGGAAAGAAAACCTGAATATTCAATGAATGCAACTTTTCTTATATATATATATATATATATATATATATATATATATAAAAGAAATTAAATTTCTCTGTTTTCTTTTACAAACACACAATATAAAAGCGGCTGATGTTATATTTGGATTGAAAAAAAATCTGTTAGGAGAATTCATTTCTTTGAGATTTAACTTTGTTTTTAAAAAAATGTAGATTTTAATGAAATGGAGCTTGTAAAACAGACGCACCTGCCGAGAAATATGTAAAAAAAATTCTCTCGAGAATATATGTTTAATATTAATGAATTTATCTTTTTATAGTACAAAACGAGTAACACATTCGTTTCCATATTTAAATTTCAGATATCATAAGTGTTATATAATTGCAACATTTCGATAACTTTATGAAAGTCTGAGAATAATTTCTATAAAATATAAAAGACGCACTGATATCAATACCTACCGACAACAGTATGCTTCATGTTTGAACGCAATCTTCAGATTTTGTATATTGTATTTTCGCTCGACTATTTATATATGCTGGTCGATGTTAAATTCTGTCTTATAAGTTTTATTGTATATCCTAACGGCGATAATGTGTACGTGGGGGTTGAACCTGGAGAGACTGATAGAACATACTGTATCTATTTACAGCATGTGCAAATAATAGCTTCAACTTTCTTTATGTGACTTTCAGGATTTTTTCAACGCAAATCCTCACAATTAGTTAGGAGATTCACTAACTAGAAAAGCCTGTCTACTGTCGTCGACTTAAGCAGATTTTTTTTTTTTTTTTTTTTTTACAAAGCCTTTACGACTTCTGACCTTCGGAATTTGTACTAAATTAACCAGAGTCGAACGGGTAAACCTCTCTTAACCTTTGCCTACTTTCCGAAGAGTAACAGAACAAGAAACACTTAAGTTGCCAAGCTTCTTCCCAGCTGAGTCTAAATTGGTCCAAGAAGGATTTTGAGTGTTTCACATATTGCCTAAAAGCAGAGAAAAGTAGATCTCTTGGCGCAGGCCTACTTGATAGGCAAATAATGTTAAACATTTGTTCTTTTACTGACTTTTTTGTTTTGTTTTTTTGCATTGCATTCTCACATCTGTTGTGTTTGGCTTCTATCCTTACGTATATTGACATTGCTCTTTGTGAATCGAAAGATTAAAATTATTTCCGCTTGTCTTGTGTATGTATTCTGTTAAAGCAAACAATCAATTCGTTTGGTTTATCCGAATTATATTGCCTTAAATTCTTGAGTCAATTTATGAAGAAAATTAAACCATTGAAATTAATAACTTTAAATCTCGATAAAAGAAAAGAAAACGGTTTTTTCGTTTTATGTAATATACATTTTCTCACATTTTTTTACTTGGTTTTTCGCGAATCGGAAAGTATTTAAATCTTTGCGGTCCTCACTGCGTATTTTAAGGCATGCCTCTGATAATACATTAACCGTAAAATAAGGAGAAGACATCTGAGGCAAGGCTGTTTATTCATTATGCTAGAAAATATGGTTTTATATTACTTCTACATAGACGGTGGCAAGTCAGTACACGTACCTTATTTAAGGGCGCTAAATAAACAATAGAAACTCCTATCGGATTTCATACTTGACTTATCAGTTCCGTTCTACATGCTTACAACCGTTGCGTTACCACGCGCCTCCATCCATTTACACCCTTGCTCTCAGGTGCATACTTCCCAACACTATATATATATATATATATATATATATATATATATATATATATATAAAGAGAAAATGTCTGAAGTTTTATTCCAACACATGTGAATCTCATAATTCCCATTCTTTTCAAAGGTATTCCTCGCCAGATTAGATTTTTTTTCTTTCTGTGTCTATTCAAGCAATTCAGTATTTTTTTTCAGTAGATATCCGAAGTCAAATTATGATTCGTTCAGACATTGCCAATTCAAACCGTTTCTCTCATATACAAAATTCATACATTCAAGTCATACCTTTGATGTACGGTTGTAAACGATAGGAATTGACAAAACGCAAAATCTTACAAAGGTCACTGGGATGCGCTAAGTAAAGAATAACTTCTTCTACGTGCCATGTACGTTCAGGACATTAGCGTTCATACCTCTTCATTAATTTTATTCTTTAACAACATTTTTCCCTTTACTAAACCCCCCGTTTCTCTTATCGCGATCCATTCACACAAACTCGTCAAGTAGGTGGGCAGTTGCCTTTCCATATCCCTCTTGCACTCGATTTGTCTTTTGAGTTTCAAATTCTCTAAGCCCATTCTTCTCTTTATATAAATTTCGGTCTGTGTCAGATTCTGAGTATGTCTCAATTTTATACTATTTTTATTCAAACCTCTCCGTTGGTTACGAACTCCGTCCAGAGAATTCTTATAAGATCAAAACGAATCAAATAACAGACCAAAATAAGAGATATAAAATTGACTAAATGACAAAAATGAATGGCAAAAACCAAGAAGAAAGGATAGCATATGAAGTGACCTATTGGCTGAATAATAACTAATCGATAATAAATATGATGATGAAAGTTTTTAATCTCAATAGAGCAACTGATCCTGAGCATCTAATCGATGTCAATCTCACGGCACCCCTCATTGGTCGGTTCTTGTAGCGCTTTAGAAAGTACCCGATTCCTCCTAACATGCTCTGACTTTACAAGAGTCAAATCAAACTAAAAATGGAGTATTTCTGCCATATTGGCGTAAGAGCTGTTCAGTCATCATTTTCCAGCTTTGACAGCCTTTTGTGTGGTTTCTCAACTCTTGGGCTACTTTCGCACAGACGAAATGTTATTTACGCCGTATATGTTCAGAGGAGCTACATTAGTTCTGTTACTTCAGTCATATACTCGCCAAGTCACGAACGAAGGATAGAGTCACCCTCATTCCCTTCATATTCCATTGGTATGAAGGAAGTTCAAAGAAAATTCACCTTCTTTCCAGTAACGGTTACTTCGTGGAACCAACACTTGGGTGGATGTTTCCACGATCACTGCAACACTTTAACTCTAGGGCCAGCCGTGATCTAGCTAACATATCATCATAATCTCATTAATTTATCTAGAAAATTCTCATTCAGTAGTCCTCTAGATTTGGTTTGCAGTAACGCATCACATGGATTTGGACAGTCATGTTCGACATGAAAGGAATTAGGGTTGGCAAGCATTAACTTATTACAAAGATATTCATTGTCTGTGAAGGCTTGCAGTCATATTAGAGTTAAACGTCAGTTCTCGTACGATCACCGAATTTAAGTAATGTCGAGCCTGTTCAGTAACTATAAAAGGGGCCACTTTATAATACTAGCTACTGTAAGTTTGTATGTGCGATTGGTGTAATAGATAAGGGCTCGAAATTGATTTCCAATTTCAGTTGAGTTTGTTATATTTACTGAAAACAAGTATCAATTCACCTCTTCTTGCCCGGCTATTAGTTAATTAGTAGAACTTGTATCACTGAAATATTATTATCACAAAAATTTCCTAAAATCTAAAAAAATATTTATGGCGTTAAATAACCTGCAAAAAAGTTAATAAAGTGTAAAATTAAAAAAAAAATCATTTAATCAATCATTGTCTATGAGTTGATAATTACCCTGTGTCTACACTGAGAGGTGATGGGACACAAGGTCGCGTTTACTGTGGAAAATCCGAGCGCGTTCGCCCTGATCAAAGCCCGAAATTCCCAAGCCCCCGCAACCGTTGGTTACGCTGGCATTGATCTGACTATCGATCCCTCTCTCTAGTGCAATAAGGTGGGTACAGGTATGGGCAGCTGTTCCGCGGAACAGGGCATCTCTAAGTATTCTGTTTTTTTCTCAGCTATGTCTGTGATCTCGGATAGACACAACTGAGCCGCTGATAAACCCTACCTGGCATATACCAGGTAACTATGAGTTGCAGGTATTATAGTATTAAGATTTTAAGATTTCTTTTGAACAGACTTGTATCGACAGCATGTTCAGTTATAAGATATTAATATTTAATTTAAAATAACTTCGTACAGCATAATAAAACAACTGCAGTTAAATTTCAACACACTGTAATAATTATGAGGTGCGTAACTAGCATTTATCATTTGTTCTGTAGCGAAAAACTCCACACTTATGTCTCGGCGTTATATAAACCATGAGGGGTTGATAAGCCGTAAAAAATATCAACCAACCACATTTATCTAATAATAATTTCATTAAGTTGCTCGTGCAAGTTATCATTATTTTTTTTTATTTTTTAAGCCTTTCATCCCAAGCAAGGCGGGAAGCCACTAGCACGCAAGGGCTTAAAGAGAGTTGGAGCAAGACCAAAGAGGATTGATAGAGGAAAGGATGACGGGAAGGATAGGGGATAGATCAAGGCATCTGGAGACGTCGATTGACATTACATTTGAATAGTTGGAGATTATAGCTATCAGGGAAACAAGAAAAGGGGAGGGAGTTCCACAATCGAGAAGTGCGAGACATGAAACTATTGCAGTAGAAGAGACGGCGACATTTAACAGTTTCGATAGTGAATGGGTGAGAACGAGATGCCAGCCGAGTTGAACGCTGAAATTCACAAAGTCTGGGAACCAGCGAAAGCAGCTCATCGGAGCAGTTATTGTGAAAGTATTTGTAATAAAAGACAGAGGGTGGCGATAGCACGTCTGTGAGAGAGTGACTGCCAGATCAGGGCCAGTTACATTGCATATCTGTCTCTGGATTTTATCAAGGACTTTGAGACAAACAGAAGTGGCTCTAGACCATATATGCCAGCAATACTCCATGCAAGGGCGTACTTCTATATAAATATTTTTACATCAATGAAAGGATACTTAATTTTTATATAGACGGTCAAATTACTTTTGGGTGTCTTAAATGGCATCATGTACTCAAAAGGTAAAATCTAAGTGTATAGGTTCAGCTGAATAAAATATTTTTTTTTTGTTTGTAACAAAAGTTTCATGCTTATTAATAATTTCTTCATCTTAGGGTCTTTAAGAATTATCTCATGCAAATACCTTCTTAGATCAATGGTTAAAAATTGCTTTGAGCGAATGATGACTGTAGACCTTAGTAACAAATATCCATCTTCCAACCGCGTGCAACGCTGGTAGAGAATCATAAACAAATAAATGTGCCAAATAGTAAATCTACCTCACTTGAAGTCTTTCAACTCCAGCAACAAATATAATGAATATCATACGTAACTGAAAGAGAAAATGACACCAATCAAAATGTTACGAAGAATGCGCCATCAATACTGGCAATATCACGAACAGTTAGTAGATTTAAGAAACCTATTATACTGAAAAATATTTACAGATTTCATCAATTTAAACCAAACTCAACACTGGTTGGTCAGTCAATGAATATATCACGCTTCCCTTTTGTTTATACTGCAACTATTATTAGCGTTCAAAATGTTCAAAAATAATTTCCTTATTACAATGTGGCAACGGATTTTCGCGTCACTTCATTCTTTTTTAAATCCTGACCAGATTAATAAGAAGAGCAGAAACTGGATCCCAGTCTGAGATATAAATCAGCACTTTGTAATAGGCCAAGTGACATGGAAAATTATAAAAGATATTTTTCTAATATCTATCATCTATTTTCTGACACGGGAATTGATAATAAACATTTAATATACGATTTCATTTTCTTTTAACACAGGGAGACGGTTACATATTTTCCCCAGACATTTATTCTTTATAAATGATTATCATCTCTCACCTCTCGAGATTTCTGATAAACAGTATCATCTTTCATAATATTTCATTACTTTTTGTAATGATCTTTAAGAATAGATCCTATCCAACTCCAAGGAAGCGAAATGCGTTTCATCTGTTACAGAGCATTTAATCAGCTTCAATAAGCGAATTTCAAGAAAACATAAAACTCCTTATATTGGGAACAATGGATGGAGTGTAAAGCTGTTACAAACAGAATATGCCTGAATGAAATATTATAACGAATGATATATTTCCTGTTGGAAAAAGGGTATTAAAACATCAGCACGTAGCTAAATGGTTAGAGCAACAGTTTAGTGTAACAAGGGGATCTTGTTTTGACTGAAGTTCAAAGATAAACTTAATCAGAATACACCAGAGACTTGCTGAGAAAATGCTTAGAATAAAAATAGTAAATTCAATGCAAAAGTTTATGGGGGAAAAGCAGTTGAAGTCAAGACATCTCATTAAAGGAGATGTAGCAAAAAACAATTGAAATCATTTAACAGCAATTCAGTTAGATACGAAAACTCCAGAAAAGGTCTTAGCCAGAACAAATACGTTTTTTTTCGAGTGTCTTCCATATCAGAGAGAGATCTTTAAGGAACAATCCTATTTAAAATATTGGTCTCTTTGTTTGTTCGTTGAACGCATTTTGTCCGTTGAACCCATGATTCTTTTCGTTTGATGTGTTTGACGTGACATAATGCCTGCTAAAATATAATTATTTCATAGTGCAAAACATAACATGAAATTAAACTCATCAGCTAAAAATTATTGATCCTGAACCTCACTCTTTCTCTTTTCGTGCAATAGGGGAGGTACTACATTGGAAGATGATACCCCGGGGCTGAGCGTATTAGTGATTGATTGATTCAAACGCCGGAGTTATAGATTGATTGTAAACTTTAAGATATATTTTCTTACCATCATAGTAAATGATTTACATTTTCTTTGCATCGTTATGAGATTATTATAACCATTATAAATATGTGTAGGGCATTTTAATTGCCTCCAAAATAGGATGACATGATTGGGATCAAATCTGAATCGGAATCCGACAGAATGAGAGGATAAGGAACAAATAGGAAATGTTTACAAATATGACATGTTTCGCTTTTATTAAAGCTTCGCCAAAGAATGATATATGAAGAAAAAGAAAGAAAGAAAGAAATCTGGTATTTTGAAATTTTTGTGGTGTTTGATTTATTTTATTGATTAGGCAGTCTTCATGTGCACTTGTCTTGTCAAACAGTGTTCGTGTGTAAAATTTGTGTATGTAAATGTATCTAGTTTTTTCAAACAAAAACAAAAAACACAAAAATTAAAAATACCAGCAATTTTTCTCTTTCTTTTTTTCTCCATATTTCATGTTCTGATGAAGCTTTAATAAAAGAAAAACACGTTAGATTTATAAACGTTTTCTATTTCTTCCTTAACCAGCAGAGACAATGAAAAATGCGTAACTATAGAGGCCATCTTTTTCTAGCACGCATATCAAAGATTTCGTGTAGAGTCTATGTGCCTGTGAGAAACATAGGGAGAAAGCGGGTCACCAAAAAACCGTTTCTGCCTTAAATATAGATCCATAATGTTCTCCGTTTATGCAGGTCCGAAGAATAAGAGAGGTGGCAATGTAGTACACAAGGTCTTCTTGATGTGGGACTAACTTCTGCCAATCCGGAAATTTTCCAAACCTTCAATGAGGAGCTGCTACCAGGTTGGAATGTCTGGGATGTTTTTTTTTTTTTTTTTCATTAATTACAAGGAAAACATATACTATGCATTGATCAACAGGACGTTTTTGATTAATCACTGCGGCCAGCATCAGGCTGACGTCGAAATTCTCCACCCCAGTGTCAGTATCCAACAGAGTCGGTGATCCGAGGCCAAAGCAGACCCCAATAGAATCCTCCTGGGCATGGTAAGAAAATTGTGTTGGGTCGTTGTAGTAAACCGAGCGAGAGATTCTCTTACCACCGAGTATAATAACCAGTCAGCTCAGCAAATGGAATATAAGAAATTTGGCTGAGAAAGAGAAGATATAAAAGTTCGCACAGAGCACGAATATTGGATCACCTCAGGCCGATAACGGTGCTCGTTGAATCATATCCCGCTTGCATGCCAGCGTCATCGAGGCCATAATCTGCTGAAGACCGACAAAGGAGAAGTCGTCCTCATGCCAAGTATTCTACTTATTCCGTCTGACTCTAAGCTGCCTTTCCATTTTCTCGGCTTCACTTTCCCTGCAAGCCATACTTTGCAATATCACTCAACAAGGCTGAAGGTCAGACGTTACACGCATTCAGTATCGATTGGTATTGATCTTTATATCCCATGCTACTTTCACGGCCATATATATATATATATATATATATATATATATATATATATATATATGTTGTATATAATGTCATATATGATACACTATTTTTTTGTACTGACCATTAGAATTGATCTCCCTACACAATGAATGTCAAGTTTATCTCAAACTTGAAATATACGAACCTGACCCGTATTTGATTTTTGACCGTGTCAAATTTCTTTCCTGACGGAGTTATTCCTCAGAAAAAAAATTTCTCCCGCTATAAGCTAATATAAAATATCAATGCAAACTGGATTGTGTCGTCTAAATTGACATCCTGTCTTGATTCCAGAAAGCTTTTATACCAAATAAGCAGCAGAAACAAAAATGAAGGTCGGTGGTAAATTCTACTTCCATTCTGGCAAATTGATTGATTTGTCTGTTTAATGACATATGCACTTCTTATGGGTCATTTAATACTGAAATTTAATTTTCATAGGAACTTTGAAGTAATAAGCTATGTTATACTTCTTTGAAGTAATAAGATATGTTATACTTCTTTAACAGTTATATACATTATAGATGATACTCAACGTTGTGCATATACATGTTTGTGTGGACATGAATACTGTTCGATTTCCGAAATTGTATTATATTCTATGGCTTAATATTATGGCATTTCTTTTTGTTGCTTGTTTGGTAGTATTTGGTTGAAGTCGCTACAATTTATTCGTATCGGGTTATTGTTGGTAATTCATAAAAAATGTATTTTTACCTCAAAAATGTATTTTTTTTATACATTCATAGTGTTTTGTATTTTGGTGAGATTACAATTAACTCATAGCTGGGACGGTTGATCTCGAAACAACATCAATTAGGAATTTGTTCCACGTTCTTCAAAACCTTGCTGTCAGATGTAGTTTGTCGACTTACGCAGAATTATCTTTTCGTAACATCCTTGTGTATATTCCGTCAAGTGATGACTCTTGGTGTTTCATTAGTGTCCATGTTCTTGAGCCGTAGAGCAAGATAGATTCTACCGTGGCCCTAAAACGTCCTTCTTAAGTTTGTCAGAGAGTGAAGATTTTACGTTATATTGAATCGTCAAAATCTTAGTTATGTCTTAATTTTCACTCCGAGTTAATGTGCTATCCATTTTAGTCCCTGCTTATGTTGATAGTCCTCAAATTACCTACTTTCTATAAATTTAGTAAAGATCTTTATTTGTGATTCGATAACTCCAGACCCTTAATTTCGATTTTTTGTCCAGTCAGGTTCGGTACATTGACTTACCGTCAAATAGACATGGAAAATGGATAAATACATCTATTCCTTTTAGCTATGGGTTAAATAGTAGGAACAGTATCTGGAAAATTTCTCGTTATTCGCCAAAAAATCGTTAATGCCATATTCAGTCGAAAACAAAAGAATTATTCTTACGATTCTAAATATGGTTCGGTTTTAAATAATTTTAAAATAACGTTTGATATAAGCGCTAAAAATCACTCACTAATACTGTTAATCTGGATCATGTAAATCCTTCCTAATCTTGATGCAGAATCTGAAGAATGAATTCACTGAAATATGGATTCAATTGGTTGAATAAAGCTGTAAAATTAAATTCATTATTTCTGTCTGAATTTCTGGGATGAGTAGTTATTAATTACAATATTTACATGTGGACTATTAACCTCAACTTTAATCTTGTTATCGTTGTAACCTTTGGGCTTCGTCACGTGTATGTTAATCCTGATAATCAACAGAGTATTTCGAATTGAGCCTTTTATTTAAACTACGAATTGTAGATTGTTCCCATTTCACTGCCCACGTATAGTAAACTAGACGATATATGCCTAGAGATGAGCAGTGAAAGGACAAACACTCTGTAGACTAAATAAAGTGTTCAGTTCGAAATTACCTCTAGATTACATGGATCGACGTACACCTGACGAAGAGCGGTGATCACAAAGGCCGAAAAAGTTTTGAACAATAATAAAGATGAGGACAATAGTCTTCATGTAAATAAAGTAAATAAGTTCATTATATAAACATATTTTTTTATTGTTAAGGAAAATAGAATATTTTGTTCGCTTTTCTTTTTTTAGGGAAAATCAAACATGTAACTCCATCAGAACTTTCAATGACGATCGTAAGTTAGTTTCTAACGTTGATGTTCCAAATGAACTACGAAAGAATTGTTTCCTTCAAGTGACTTTGAAGAACAAATCGGCTTAACAGATTTGCCAGTATTAAGCATCCAAGAATTCCAATCCAAATATGTTGACTCACATATTTGTAATTTCCGTGTGTCTTTTCGCAATCCGCTAACGGAGGGACAGGGAATGAAAGGAAAGTTTACGAAAAGAGCCGAACAAACGATTTCACCCAACAAAATACACAGAAATAAATTTGAGATTTGGTCTTCTGGACTTCAGTGGGTGATCTAATTTACGACATTCTGCAAAATGTTTCTTTCGTTCTCCGTAAAGGAGACTTTCTAGTTTATTCTTACAGAATTCTTCTCAGCATTTTGCATGATATCGTGTGAAAGGCCGTTCTTGTTCTGTCGTTTCTTTTTTTATGTTACTTCAGAGGTAATTCAAACTTTACAATTAATACCGTATTTAGTATTTTAATTTTTCAGTAAATTTTTGATTTATTATTGTTATTTTCCTATTTTTAATTTGATTCATTTTTTTCTTTAAATACTTCTTCTCGTTTATTTTTATAAAGAATTCCATTTCATTATTTGAGTCCCTTTCGTGCATTCATAAAAATTAAAAGGGGAAAACTCAAAACAAAAGAAACTGAAAATAATATATAATAATGACAATAAACGAAATGAAATTATTAATAGAATTACTCGAGTTGGATAGCGAAAGTTACCTTCTGGAAACTAAGCAGTGTATTAAGAAACAATAATTTTGTTAGAAACAAATCCATTACGAAACTGTTCCTTAATATATGTCCTCCTACGTGTCAATTATTGTTGGATAATCTCCTTACGGATGGGAAATGATAGTTATAGCAATAGAAATAGAGATAACAAAATGTCAAAAATTACAAAGAGCTACAAATGACAGGGAATTGTGGAGAGCCATAATCCATAATGATCTGAAGGGACATAGCACATAAATGAATTTGAATTTCTCTAAAATCGCTTGTAGTTTATATTCTCTCATCAATGCAAACTCTCTTTTTACTTTCATCATGTGATGCACTAATTTTTTCTGAACCAATTCAGCAGAGACTTCGGTTGCTAAGACATCCGTACACTTTTGAATGAAAGAAACAAATACTTTTTTTCTAATATCAGTTGTATTTAGATATACAGATGCATTTTATCTGTGATTTATACTACTGATTGTCTGACAATATTTTCCTCTCCTTTTGTTATAGATATTTAACGCCTATATATCTTTGTCCTCGATTTGCACGAACAGCGAGAATCGAGAAATGATTAGACACCTTAATTTTTGTTGTTTTTTTTTATTGATATAATCTTCCATCAATTATATTACGGTGAGTAATTTTCTTTTCTTATGGCTGCGATTCCTTCGACTATCTATCTAGATATTTATATATAATTTTAAAATGTCCACTTTTAAAACACTAATAAAATATCAGTTGCATGCTATTGTATCCGGTGATACTTTCGTAACCAAGTTTCATATATTTCCCCGGCAATAACTTTGCAGATTTTAGTCGCTCATTTTGATCACTCATATCTTTGAGCGGGTAAGTCACTCATTTTGATCACTCGTATCTTTGAGCGGGTAAGTCACTCATTTTGATCATTCATATCTTTGAACGGTTAAGTCACTCATTTTGATCACTCATATCTTTGCGCGGTTAAGTCACTCATTTTGATCATTCATATCTTTGCGCGGTTAAGTCACTCATTTTGATCATTCATATCTTTGCGCGGTTAAGTCACTCATTTTGATCATTCATATCTTTGCGCGGTTAAGTCACTCATTTTGATCATTCATATCTTTGCGCGGGTTAAGTCACCCATTTTGATCACTCATATCTTTGCGCGGTTAAGTCACTCATTTTGATCATTCATATCTTTGCGCGGTTAAGTCACTCATTTTGATCATTCATATCTTATCGGTTGTCACCATTTTGATCAGTCATCTTTGCGCTCATTTTGATCACTCATATCTTTGCGCGGTTAAGTCAATCATTTTGATCATTCATATCTTTGCGCGGTTAAGTCACTCATTTTGATCACTCATATCTTTGCGCGGTTAAGTCACTCATTTTGATCATTCATATCTTTGCGCGGTTAAGTCACTCATTTTGATCACTCATGTCTTTTCGCTGTTAAGTCACTCATTTTGATCATTCATGTCTTTGCGCGGTTAAGTCACTCATTTTGATCACTCATATCTTTGCGCGGTTAAGTCACTCATTTTGATCATTCATATCTTTGAACGGTTAAGTCTCTCATTTTGATCACTCATATCTTTGCGCGGTTAAGTCACTCATTTTGATCACTCATGTCTTTTCGCTGTTAAGTCACTCATTTTGATCACTCATATCTTTGCGCGGTTAAGTCACTCATTTTGATCACTCATATCTTTGCGCGGTTAAGTCACTCATTTTGATCATTCATGTCTTTGCGCGGTTAAGTCACTCATTTTGATCACTCATGTCTTTTCGCTGTTAAGTCACTCATTTTGATCACTCATATCTTTTTCTAATATCAGTTGTATTTAGATATACAGATGCATTTTATCTGTGATTTATACTACTGATTGTCTGACAATATTTTCCTCTCCTTTTGTTATAGATATTTAACGCCTATATATCTTTGTCCTCGATTTGCACGAACAGCGAGAATCGAGAAATGATTAGACACCTTAATTTTTGTTGTTTTTTTTTATTGATATAATCTTCCATCAATTATATTACGGTGAGTAATTTTTTTTCTTATGGCTGCGATTCCTTCGACTATCTATCTAGATATTTATATATAATTTTAAAATGTCCACTTTTAAAACACTAATAAAATATCAGTTGCATGCTATTGTATCCGGTGATACTTTCGTAACCAAGTTTCATATATTTCCCCGGCAATAACTTTGCAGATTTTAGTCGCTCATTTTGATCACTCATATCTTTGAGCGGGTAAGTCACTCATTTTGATCACTCATATCTTTGAGCGGGTAAGTCACTCATTTTGATCATTCATATCTTTGAACGGTTAAGTCACTCATTTTGATCACTCATGTCTTTTCGCTGTTAAGTCACTCATTTTGATCACTCATATCTTTGCGCGGTTAAGTCACTCATTTTGATCACTCATATCTTTGCGCGGTTAAGTCACTCATTTTGATCACTCATATCTTTGCGCGGTTAAGTCACTCATTTTGATCATTCATATCTTTGCGCGGTTAAGTCCTCATTTTGATCACTCATATCTTTGCGCGGTTAAGTCACTCATTTTGATCACTCATATCTTTGCGCGGTTAAGTCACTCATTTTGATCATTCATATCTTTGCGCGGTTAAGTCACTCATTTTGATCACTCATATCTTTGCGCGGTTAAGTCACTCATTTTGATCACTCATATCTTTGCGCGGTTAAGTCAATCATTTTGATCATTCATATCTTTGCGCGGTTAAGTCACTCATTTTGATCACTCATATCTTTGCGCGGTTAAGTCACTCATTTTGATCATTCATATCTTTGCGCGGTTAAGTCACTCATTTTGATCACTCATGTCTTTTTCGCTGTTCATTTTGATCATTCATGTCTTTGCGCGGTTAAGTCACTCATTTTGATCACTCATATCTTTGCGCGGTTAAGTCACTCATTTTGATCATTCATATCTTTGAACGGTTAAGTCTCTCATTTTGATCACTTATCTTTGCGCGGTTAAGTCACTCATTTTGACTCCGTCTTTTTGTTAAGTCACTCATTTTGATCACTCATATCTTTGCGCGGTTAAGTCACTCATTTTGATCACTCATATCTTTGCGCGGTTAAGTCACTCATTTTGATCATTCATGTCTTTGCGCGGTTAAGTCACTCATTTTGATCACTCATGTCTTTTCGCTGTTAAGTCACTCATTTTGATCACTCATATCTTTGCGCGGTTAAGTCACTCATTTTGATCATTCATGTCTTTGCGCGGTTAAGTCACTCATTTTGATCACTCATGTCTTTTCGCTGTTAAGTCACTCATTTTGATCACTCATGTCTTTGCGCGGTTAAGTCACTCATTTTTATCACTCATATCTTTGCGCGGTTAAGTCACTCATTTTGATCATTCAAGTCTTTTCGCTGTTAAGTCACTCATTTTGATCATTCATATCTTTGCGCGGTTAAGTCACTCATTTTGATCATTCATGTCTTTGCGCGGTTAAGTCACTCATTTTGATCACTCATATCTTTGCGCGGTTAAGTCACTCATTTTGATCACTCATATCTTTGCGCGGTTAAGTCACTCATTTTGATCACTCATTTATTTGCGCGGTTTAGTCACTCATTTTGATCACTCATATCTTTGCGCGGTTAAGTCACTCATTTTGATCACTCATATCTTTGCGCGGTTAAGTCACTCATTTTGATCACTCATATCTTTTCGCGGTTAAGTCACTCATTTTGATCACTCATGTCTTTGCGTGGTTAAATCACTCATTTTGATACACTTGGTTTATTTGGGATAAACATGGGAAAGTAGATCCGGTTGCTTTAAGAACACAAGAATTAAAACCGACGGCCAATTCTTCCCTGCCATTGTCCATTGATATTAAATCTAATTCGATTTTATGACAATTTCAGAGAAGACTAACTTCGCGAAGTAACTTGCCTTGGTTGAGTCCTATGCCTGAGAACATATTGCATCACAGCAGTCGGTGTCTGCAGTAAAAATAGCGATTCTATCCTATCAGTAAATCCAGGAAGGTATATACTGCATGCTTCTTTTTACATCTAAAAGAAATTGGGACCATCAAATGATTCTTCTTAAAGGAATGAGCCAATGACGTGTTCTGTTTGGCATAGCAGCGATTTCTTTATGCAATTAATGAGAAAGTCTACAAATATAATAAAACGCACTTACCTGTTTGAGGTTTTAGGCAGCAGACATGAAAACAGCCAAACAACAGTTATTCCCAGAAAGAACTGATAAATATCTTCGCGTAGCATTCGGATGATCCCATAGATCATGGACCAATCAGTAAGCTCAATTATTAATTCTAATTTTCTATCTTAAGTGACAGATCAGTTTGCTATGTTTACCATTCTCAGGTACATCCTTGTGCAAACTAATTGAAACAAAATGAATAATCCTGTTATTACTTACTTTATTTTTCGTATTTTCCAGTGAAACATGACATGTTAGTACTGCGTATGTCCATTCCTCAAAGTCCTTACTTGCAGATTGACCACAGATTCTCGATTGGATTTAAATCAGGAGTATTTCTTGGTCAATCTATAGTACGTTGATTTGCTCCCTAGTAAGGCTTGCGAGTGTGTTCGTGCAGTGTTACTATTTTCCTACGCTTTCTTGGAGTAATGTCCGTCACAGAAAATGACCGTAGGACAACTAATCGGCAGTCAAGACAATAGTAAAAATATAGAAAACCTGATGCAATCATGGATGACGCAATATTTTTGAAGACCAAACAAATTTCAAAAATAGATTCATATTACTTCACATCTCTGCAAATGACCTAAAAAAATAGAAATCGATAACATCTTGTCACTCCAGGGGGTTTCAAACTGACCGTATGGTGAAAGAAAGGAAACTAAAGCGATTGTTTCGATTAATTTGCACAGGGATGTAAAGCGTCCTGATCACTAGCGCCATAAACTAATGTCATACTGGCAAATCCTGGGAACATAAATGTCCCTGTAGGGATTAACGCAATAGTTTCTGTTTTTGCGTTGATTTGTTTCAGATGAATGAATAGAGTCAAACGTTGAGTGTCGAAGATTGCGTTGTTTGAAGGGAAATAAATTATACAGGGCGAAATGAGAAAAATGAAAAGAAGAATTCGGTAGTATTTAATTAATCCTAATGGTGAAAAAAAATTCAAATGTTTTATTGTTGAACAGGCTTGGCTTTATAATGGATTACAAAAAAAATAATTGTTAGGTTACTTGATCATCAAGTGGATGGGTATTACAAGCAAGACGATTGCAACCGAAGGGTGGAGTTCAGAAGTTCCAAAGTATTCAGAAAGTTATAGAATTGTTAATCCAATAACAGTTTTTATTGCCACACTGAATAAAAAAATAAAAAATAAAAAAAAAAAAAAACATTAAAAAGAAAAATTACCGAAGTCGTTTGGGGAATTGAATGAGATTAAATAAGGCCGTTTCTAAGAAAGTTTTTTGGGAAATCTCTCCAGAAAATGGATGGAATAAAACGTGGCTCATTTCTTTCCATCCCATAATCTTTAATGTTACAAAAGAAATAATATAGTGTTTTTCTTCCTTATTAATCCGACAAATATAAATGTTATTTTTATAGTGGATATCCATATTTGTATAGACGCTCTGTTTATCTACTGAAAAGTATATTTACCGTATTTTCCGGGCTATAACTCGCGACTTGTTTCTCGAAATATGTCGGGTGCGGTTTATATAATGGTGCGTGTTATATATGTGTCGTGTCTTCGATCATTGAGTGGCCGGGTTTAGGGTTAAGGGAACATAGCTTCACAAATACCGATTGCCAGCGTCGAGCCTGTTATGTTCAGATAGTAGAATTTATAGGAGTGCGGTTTATATACAGGTGTGGATTATAGTGCGGAAAATACGGTAGTTATTTTCGTCTGGCTGAATACTCGAGAAACTTTATTAAAGAATCATGGATCGCCACCCACCCCTCCCATCCCTTGTAGCTCTCAGTAAGTTATTTTCCCTTTGCTATTTCCACCAGGCCCTGTTCTGTCATCCACTTGCTTAAGCCCGCCAGCTATGTCGTGCTTTGCTTTCCATTGTCACTCTTTTCCTCTATTCGACTTGTGAGTATGAGATTCTCCAAGCCCTCCTTTCTCATTAGATGTCCCAGAAACTTCAGCTGCCTCTTCTTGATGTTAAGTATAAGCTCCCTACTTGATTGCATCCTCTCGAAAACATCATCGCACGCTCGGTCCATTATATTCTCAGCATCCTTCTGTAGAACCATATCTCCGCCGCCTCAAGTCTCTTCTTCATTTTTTGAGGAGACCATCCAACATTCGCTGCCGTTAAATGAGTACAAAAACATTTTGAACCGTTGGATCGACTAATTTATGGCTAAATACAAATTTGTGAGTGAGATTGGACTGTACGAACAATTTTGTAACAAGTCTGTATATATATATATATATATATATATATATATATATATGATCTTATCCTGTATATAAAGACACGTTACAAAATAAAATCCTAGCATAATGTTCCTCAGATGACGAAATGCGTCAGCTAAGATAAGTTTTCCTTTTGTCTTCATTCATATTGTCCTTTTATAGATATACACTATCTAAAACTTTTTTACATACCAGCGCGCACGCGCTCGCACACACACACATATATATATATATATTTATATATATATATAGTTATAAAATATTCTATATATATATATATAGTTTTAAAATGTGCTATATATATATATATATATATATATATATATATATAGTTTTAAAATGTTCTATATTTATGGGCTAAAGTGCTCAATATCAGAAATAGAGCGCATGTAAATATAAATATGCATATTCATCTGAACATTGCGTCCAGCAAGAAACAGCCTGTCGCCTCTAAGCTTTGGCTTCAATGTTCACTTATATATATATATATATATATATATATATATATATATATATATATATATATATATACAAAGACATTTTTATGTTTATATATTCTTTTTATAGTTATAAATATTTAAGTAAATGCTCTGTTTTATCATAAACAGTATTAAACAACATTTATGAATTTACGTGAGAGATTCATGGAAGATTAAAGTTTAAAAGCAGTAAAATCGACCTTGCTAACCGAACGCTCCTCTGTGGTCGAAACGGTTAAGGCACGTCAGGCTATATGACGGTTCCGTATAGAATACAGGTTCGATTCCTGTCAGAGGTCGAAAATTTTCTATGAAAATTTCTGGGACATTCAGGCCGGTAAATGTGTTTAATACTGTTTATTATAGAACAGAGCATTTACTTAAATATTAGCATCTATAAAAAGAATGTATAAACATATAATTGTCGGACTTTGATTATTATTTTTATATTTATTTTTTTATATATATATATATATATATATATATATATATATATATATATATATGAGTTACAGAAAGAGAGAAATAAATTCATTAGAAAGTGAACGATTTTTTTAAATGAAACAAAAATCCGTCAGACATTATTATACACTGTTTTATTCGAACTAATATCTCTCACCTTGAGTTGGAATCTGCTGTAATTGTTCTTGAGAGGGATTGTGGATTGGTTTCCGATTGACTTCTCCATGCTGACACCACCTCTTATTGGCTAGCCATTGATTTTTTGAGTTGCTCTTCACTTTCATATGTTTTATTTTTCTCGTCATTGGGTTCAGGATCAGCCTTTTTGTCGACATGGAAATGATTTGGGAAAGCCAGCTTTGTCATCGTTGAGAGAGCAAATAAAAAGATCATATATATTATACTTGGGCGTGACGTTGCAAAATTTATTTCATAAATTTAAATAAATCGATGTCGGAACAAGAGCCACCCTGATAAAAAAAGAATCGTATATGTGTAATAAATTACTTAAAGCAATAAAGGAAAGGAAGCTGTCGAGGTTCATGATAGCCCGTATTCTGAAGCAACATAAATTACATGAGGAAACATACTTTTGATTTAACTGTTTCTAATGTTTCAGTCGCTTTACAAAAAATGCCTTTTCTTCAGATGCTTGACTTATCCTGTAGCGTATTGGGAATGTTTCGCAGTACACTCTTTATTCTATTGTACACTAAACACAAGCCTCAAGAATCATTCAAGGTAGGGAGATATTGAATGAGAAAAGTGTTGTATATTATGAGGATATCTAAGATAAATAAATGTTGAAGCTAGACTGGAAGAGGATAATACTATAGTGATAGGGAAAGATATATATGTTTCACGATATATCAGTTATGCGAAAGAATTTGTCTGAGTGGGACTTCCTCGTTACCTATCTACTACGAAGGGTGATGAAGAGTCGACTGCGTGGCCCAGGCCTAAGAGATATCACGGCCAAGACAGGTTGAACTACAGAATATAGTACGGTTTGAATTTCTACCATGAAAATAGCAAATAGTGTAATTGGGGGCTAGTAGCGTTTCTATGCTGGAAAAGCGTTAGGAGGGTGGAAAGTAATTCATCAGACATGAAGCCATGTAAACGACTTTGAATTATGCCAAAATTAAAAAGTGACGATTGTGCAGCTCCAGCCCAGGTCTGGCAGCAGTGATCCATATTTCATCTGATCTGGCTCTTGTAAAGTTAGAGTATGGCACAACGGAGCCAAATAGTTTCTGGAGCTAAATGAGGAATCGGCAGCTTTACCAATATCTTTTACGATGTATTATATATATTATTTAGGTTGACATTCTGAGAAAATATCCAGAATCTACCGACCTTAAAACGCACTGAGATACTTACATCTGCAAAATGCTTACGTCTCACCCCGGTTGTTAAGGTGAACAAAATAGCGGTAGTGATAAGATTTGTACTAAAGTATTTGATTAATTGCTTTTACAAACGAATCAATT
The DNA here is from genome assembly GCA_903632075.3 of Acanthosepion pharaonis. NCBI lineage: Eukaryota > Metazoa > Mollusca > Cephalopoda > Sepiida > Sepiidae > Acanthosepion > Acanthosepion pharaonis. The sequence goes on from CAHIKZ030000567.1 coordinate 743,271, forward strand.
GCCGGGAAATTTCATGAAGAGCTTTATCCTCATCATGTTAATCCCGATTACATTGTATTCTATTCAAACTGGCTTCGTTTCATTCACTTTGTCTCTTTGATTACAAGTACGAACTTTTTGGTCTGTCTATATTTCTGAAATGAGGTATTATTTACATTATTTATGTCCTCAAGGACACATGGCACAGTGGATAAAGGCGTTGGTTAGATCCAGTGACAGACCCAAAGAGTGTGAGTTCAATACCCGGTTAAGGCAGTGGAGAACTTTCAGAGGGAAATTAGCAGGAAATAACTGACATCCATCAAACATGGCACGTGGAACTAGAACAGTCTACCCCAGTGAGCGAAATAAAGGGTTCAGTTCGAAATTCCAACCACCTGAAAAAGGCCGGAGCGTACAACGGCCGAAATGTTGTGATAAATATGGCGACAAAGATGAGGACAACAGTCCAAATAATGTACGACCTTTTTCTTTCAAGAAAAACGTCATTTGTACAAAGATTTTTTATTGTTTTTTTTCATTTGTTACACTTGTATGCAGTTTTTAAACATAAATTGAAGAAGGCAGACCTACTCTCGAAACATTGTGTTTTGTTTTCCTTTTCTTAAATCACGGTCTAAGTGTAATAGGTGCAAAATATTGGAAAACTTGCGTCAATGATTTTGTTTAATAATAATAATTAAGCATAGATGTGGAAAGAATATTTTATTCTTATGTAATGAAAAAGGACCCACTTCAAAATTGCAAGATGTTCCTCGAATAAGACAGGTACATTAAGAAGGTCGGAGTTTACATCAGAAAAATTATTATGACCATTAGAACCATATTGAGAGTACCAACTTCAGTGGATTGTAGTGATATATTCATGAGCTTAGACATGTAGACAGAAATCACCTGACATTTATATCGAATGTTATTTAATGAGATGAAAAATCAAAAAAAAAATCAAAAAAAAATCTGGCACTTCTACCCAAGAGCCTCATTTAAAAGTATCTGTATATTTGATTGCATTCTAATTGGGTGATGTATGGCCATGTAAATTCTGTCTGCCTATAAATGAGCAGAAGTCAACTGAATTCTACTTTCATATCGAACTATGGTAACATCACAATTAAGTAAGACATGAATGCAGATTTTTCGATATTCTATTTCTTTCTTTGCCCCGTCACTTGGTCTGTTATAAACGATTCTTTCACTAACATAATGCGATGACTGATACAAAAGTGAATAAATTTCCATTTGGCCAAACAATTCTACAATAACTAATCTGATATAAACCCTAGTAAAAGGCAGTAATTATGTGTTTAAAATTTGAAGTCCTTTAAATGAGACATGAAAGATATAATTTACACATAATTTTGTGAAAAATTACCTCTTAACAATTTCACTTGAAAATAAAATATAAAAAGAATGAGGCAATAGGTATAGTGTGCTATCTGAGATGATTGTGTATATCATGGATAGTTTGTGCAATAAATAAATAAATTGATCCGAGAGAATAATGATGTATTGATAAAAATCAAAAAGTGATAAATGAACTCTTTACGTGTACAGCGGGATGAAACCTTGAAGAGAACACATTGGATCTGTGAGAGAGCCATGAGAAAACAACAAGTAACCAACAAATTTGAACAAATTTATAAAACGACATTCAAAACAACAAAGCAGAAAATAATACATAATATTCTAAGTGAAATAGCAATATATAGCGAATCATGATCGCACTAATCCTGAAGGACTACGACTCACAGATGGTTTGGGTTTGATTTTCCTTTATAGAGCAAAATAATCAATAACCAGTGTTATTCATTTATGTATTTAAATATGGGAGGCACGGTGGAGTAATGGATATTGGCTCGGATTGAGGAATAGGAGAGCTGAGTTCAAATGGCATTATAAACCATTGCATTCACTTACATGCTAATACACTTGGGAAAGGAAGGAATCTCCTTCCTCTCCCAGCTATGTGTAAATAGCAGGACAGACTTGGTTCTATAGCCTTCGATGGCAATTGGTTTACCGCAGAAAGAAATGACAACTTACTGCGGGGAAAAATCCGCCTTGTCAGTAATATATGGAAAGATACATTATCGGCTACATCACGCATGGCACATAACTGACTGATATATATATATATATATATATATATATATATATATATATCCATCTCTTCACTTCAAATGTATATAAGTTGTAACGGATTTCAGAGCAGCGTTAGATCTTAGCGTTTATCCCAACTTAATTTCAATAAAAACAAAATAAATAGAAAAACATGTATTTTTCCCCAATTTATTTAAATAGTTTTATAATTTTAAACTTAATATAGATTAAATTTAATATTTAAAATTTGTAATTTTGAATTTTATAGTATGATATAATGTCTAATAGAATGAATTCTGTTTTAGTCTACCCCTAACTTTAAAGCATAAAATAATAATTATAACCAAAGTTCGTTGTCAAGTTTTTTGAATTCTCATATACTTGTTTTTTGATTGGTCATTCCAGCTTATGTAACAGCGTTTTTCCTTGGCGAGGAGTTTTTGATTGATTTAAACCTTTTAAAATCCTTTATTCTACATTCAACACCATCACTTGATAAGACACCAAAAAGTGCTGAAATAAAATGGCTATTTTTTAGTGATTTTATAACATGTTTATGTTATAATTGTTGAATAAATAATTTATATATATATATATATATATATATATATATATATATAGAGAGAGAGAGAGAGAGAGAAAGAGTAGCATACAATGAGTGCTGGTGGTAATAAAACACTGTAAGAATCTTGATTTTAAATCTCTGCTGCTTTACGGCCATATACAAACACGAAAAAGGCTATGCATGTAAATTCAGACAGAAAATCAATGGTGACGCTCCAAAACCGGCTAGCTGTATACACTGAAAAATGTCCAGCATGTCCTGTAGCCAAGGGGAACCTATATGTCACGCCCTGTATGATTTAAGATCTGTTCAGTACGACCGAAAAGTTTGGGCATGTTGCTAAACAGCGCACTGGCTTCATATAGCACTGAACAGGTCTGCGTTCTGGGAAGATCACTCCAGTCCCACCACCAAAGGACTCAATCTTGACAAAAGAGGGCGATACCATTGTCATCGCATGATAAAAAGAAGCCTACCACTCATACATATACATTTTGTGTTACTATAGCAAGATATCTACTGTTCATTTACTAGTATAATTTTCTACTATGATACGATATTTGCCAACTGTTAGACGAATGAAATTTCTTAGGGTTAGAGGCTATGAAAAGTGTACTCTTTATGGATTAAAAGTCATTAACAATTTTCTATACAAAAAATGTTAAAATTCATCCAATAATGATTTTAATGTCTTTAAAACGACTTGATGCCATTTTTAAAAAAAAACAGTAAAAAGGTCATTGTTTTTCCTGGACATTTTCCAGGAATAATGAGTTCCCCGTCATTTACTCTTTACGGTAGGTCGCAAATGCCTCAGAAGATATCATACTATAGTAGCACGTAATTTTTTCCCCTTTTTCTGGGTTTGGGTTTATTCTGTTTTACGGCATATCAACCTCAATGGGATATTTAATGTCAACAGTAGTTTTAGAATAGATTCTTTTGCCTGTTTAGCTGCATATCAACATCTTATGGATCATTTAATGCCGAAATTTATATTTCTTGGTAGATATAATAATGACTTTTACAAAAAATGTTTTGCTGGTACTTTTCTTATAAAAAAATCTATTTTTATACTTTCATAGTGTGTTTTGACCCCAGCTTAGTGGGTTAACAATTTTCCCAATAGCTGGCGTCCGTAAAACTGTTACTAGCTCCGGTCAGAGTGAACCTGGGAACACCACCAATTAAGAGATGGTCCAACGCTTCTAAAAATCTCCAGATGAGATTACTTCTGCTGGGTGTAGTTTATCGTTCTTTTTCTGTATCAGATATTTCTTTTTTTCTTTCTTTCTTTCATTTTATTTATTTTCGAATTTTCGTTTTCTTTTTAAGTTTTATCTTTTTATTTTCTTAACTCCATAAAACTTTCTTTCTTACTATTTTAGCCTCTAACTTTATAAAGCTTCTTCTTTGTTTTATTTTTCAATTTCCGATCTTGCATATATTTCTTCATTTCTACATCTTTACTGAAATTTCTACTTTTTCCATTCATCGATATTTCTTTCATAAAAACTTCATTTTTCTGTCGTAAATTCATTATTTTTTAACACGGAAGGATTTTCTCTCTCTCAAGGGAAAATATTTTCTTTTCTTTATTTTTCTCTTTCCGATATTTTATCCCTACCTTTTCTTTTCTGAAATTCTTTATTTTCCTTTCGTAAATCTGTCTTTCACGAAACATTTTATTTTCTGTACGTTTTAAATTCATATTTTCTTTAACAGGAAACAGTTGTCAGTACTTTCCCCATTCTATCTACTACCATTTATCATTTATGAAAAATAAGAATTGCTCTCATGATACATTTATCACCAAAGATGCTAGTGATCGACAATTTATCAGTTCCTAATTCTTTGGAGCGAAGTTCATAGACCTTTTAGAAAGTCTGGTTTTGTAGACACATAAATCTCCGGCTCTGGCTAGAGGAGAAACAAATAAATATAGTGATAATCCGTAGAGGTAAAAGCGTATCAATGCGTCTTAGCTTCGGGTATCCAACCACCGAGTTACTTTGCAATTATAAGCAGAGATAAATCTTGATCGTTCTCTTGAAACAAGTTGAGATAAAGGATCACATAAAATGTTTTTCACGTTTTTTTTTCAGATCAATTTCTTTTTCATCTCAAAGTTTCTGGCCTAATATATTTTACGTTTATTTAAAAAAAATACTTCTAAAGTATTTGCTTTTTAAAAATTTCGTCATGATTTCTAACACGATTCGATTATATTTTCCTCATAACCAAAAATGGAGGTAGCGTAAAAGTTAACAAATTTGGAAACAGAATCTACGAAACCAATTCCAAATCTGATGGAATCATTTTCGTTCTATTCAAAGTAATTTCCTTGGTCAAGACATGAATGAATCTCCTCCTCCGGCTCTGAAAGAAATAGATATGCGACTGAACTCTATTTCCTTGGCTGCTGTCCAGTCTAGGAGTAAGAACATAGAGAATTCAATCCCCCGTTCATATTAGGGTAGAATGGATGCTTTAAAATTTGGAAGGCAACCCTTCTAGGAGAAGGAAAACACTGAATGTACAAAGGGCTAGAAGGTAGATATGATCAACCAAGATATCTTTCCTTACACAGTGACTACACTTAGAATATCGGTAGAAGTTTTCCTCCAACGTTGCCAGTGTACGAAACTCATTCTTTTTTTCGCCTTTATTTACGATGGTAAAAAAGAAAACAGGGCAATTTATGGTCATTTGTCATGAATAAAAGCAAGAATTAATTACAGACAAGGATTAATAAATAGATAATGTAAGTAAAAGCACTGTTTTTTTTGTTTGTTTGTTTGTTTTTGTTTTTTCTAGAGAACTACAATGAAAATCAGAATGAAAGTGATTGTTGGTGTTCAGGAACGAACTGAATCATTATCGATAAAGTAAGTCTAGCGTGGCTGAGGGAACCAATAGATTTTATGCTAACTTTTGTTTCCTGAATGCTGGTTAAAATGAAATTGTATTTTGCTAATAGGAAATTTCAACTTCATTGCAGTATGAGGTCATTTTTCTGTTGAGAATAAGAAACACACGATGAGCTGTAGTAAACTATTAAAAGAATATGCTCAGATGTCGGAAATTGTGTTTGGCCAAAAGAGCATTTCAGCTCATTGATGTGTATAGACTCATCTGCACAGACACACACAAAAAAAACAAACAAACACACACGAAACAGAAAAAAGACGCATCAAATTATATAAGTATAATAGATAATTAGTTTTCTTACTTTTATAGCTGGAAATTCGCATTCTTTTGGAAATTTTTATTCAGACTGTTGTATCTGCGCAACACAAAGCTGCCTCCGTGCCTCAGTCGACGTTCTATTCTCTCGTCGCCTAATTTAAAGTCGGCGTCAGTCGACTACTCAGCATATGTCACTCTCATTGAATCGACATTTTTATTAATTCCACATCTATTTTTTTGTGTGTTTCATAAGATAGCTGTTTTGAGAATAAGTATGTTTTAAATCTTCTGCTGAAAGCAAGTAAGAAGATATTTTTTTAATTTTATCAACATTAAATACTAAAAAAACATGAGGAATCCTTGATCTGCTTCAGCAAAGAAAATAGAATTTATTCCAGAAGGCTTGCTTATGGCAGATTCATAAAACTGTTACCTTAATTGAAAAAGTAAACGAGGGCTTAACTTCAGTATTGAAATTTATCGACATTCTACTGGTATGTATTGTATTTTCAACATTTTAGGTCATGTCGCTTCAGACTCTCAACAAGTTCTATCCTTTATATCTCTAAGCAAATATAATTATCGTTACCAGTCCCTGTTCTATCATCCATTTACACAAACCTTTTAGGTAGAATACTCAAGCTTTCTGTCTGCGTCTCTTAAATTAAATATGTTCTGTGAGTGTAACATTCTCTAAAACCTACTTTCTCATTATGTGTTCTAGAAAGGTCTACTGTTTTTTATTGTAAATAAAAGTGTAGTTTTTTTTTTCCATTTTTCCGTGACGCTTCATCGTTACTCATATGTTCTGTCCATGATGTTCGCGTCATTGGTCTGGAGAGCTACATCAAGACTACTCTTCATTAGTGATGGAATTACACAAAATCCACTGTCATACAAGATGATCATTACAACAGAATGGTTCAGTAGTCTGTTCTTTGTTTCTAACGACATTTTCCTTTTCTTAATTCTTTCATTAGCTTTTGTATTTAACACGTTTTTCTTTAATGAAACGTGTCCATTCAGGACGTGCACTAACATCCCTCACCACAACTTGCTGTCATTTTAATTTTTAAGTATTTGTCCGTTTATTATCCCCTAGTCTTGGATCTAGTATCGATTTACGCAAGATCGTTAGGTAAGTTATTTGATGTTTCCTTCTGCATTTTAATATATCCTGTGAATGTCAAATTCTCAAAGGCCAATTTCTTCAATATATGTGCCAGAAATTTAAAATGCATCTTTCTGATTCCATGTACAGTTTATTTGTGTTCCCATTTTTCTTAAATCATCTTCATTACTTACGTGCTTACATTTACTATCCACAGTATTCTCAGCATGCTTCTGTAGAACCACATATTGGTAACTTCTAGTATCTTCTTCTGTTAGGAAATTATCCGTCATTTACTACCAAATAGGAGGATGGATATTATATAGAAGCTCAGCACACTTGAAAAAATTCTAATGAACATTTCCTGTTACTTAAAACATCTTTCTGGCTTTTGTATTTACAACCATACAAAAGATTACCAGAGAAACATTTGGAGTCGTAAAGAAAATGTCTAGAAAATGGCCGAAATCAACAGATCAATAAACTGAAAGTTTGCCAGTGTATCTTTCCCTTAATAGATGTCCTACTAGTGTCGTTAGATATATAAAGTTTAAAAGAGATTTCCTTAAGTAATGAATGTAAGAAAATGTTGAAGGCAAGTATATCAATAAGCAAACATTAACTCTTTGAAGAATGGTCTCCTGATTTCCCTAACCAGATCCCTGACCTATTGAGATCAGAGTTATAAATAGGTTGACTCCATGCTCCGCTCAGGTTTGTTAAATTCGTATTCATCCTTTTCATTCGCTGAATCATCAAGTGAAACCGTCACCTGCTGAGTACTCATTGGCAATGGTTTTGATCGATTCAACCCAGCGCAGCTGGGATGGTCACTCACACGTTTCATTGTCTAAATTTCACGCAAACTATCGCTGCAAAATAAATAGCGGGTACGGGCATTTGCATTAACCACATCGGTCTATAGGTGAATAAGTAAATGTCGGCCGTAGTGAATCATCGATATACCAGGGAAGATTGAAAGCTTTCTAGCGTCATATATATATATATATATATATATATATATATATATATATATATATATTCAAATTTATACATTAAGAATTGGACAAAGTCCGACAATTTATTAAAGACATTTTTTATGTTTAACATTCTTTTTTATAGATACAAGTATTTAAGTAAATGCTCTGTTTATAATAAACAGTATTAAATAACATTTACCGGCCTGAATGTCCGAGTAACGTTCGGTAGGCAAGGTCGAATTTACTGCTTATAAACTTGCCTACCGAAAGCTCCTTTGTGGCGGAGTCGGTTAAGGCACGTCAGCGTAAATGACGGTTCCGTATAGGATGCAGGTTCGAATCCTGTCAAAAGACGAATATTTTCTATGAAAATTTCTCAGACATTCAGGCCTGTAAATGTTATTTAATACTGTTTATTATAAACAGAGCATTTACTTAAATACTTGTATCTATAAAAAAGAATGTTAAACATAAAAAAATGTCTTTAATATATTCAAATTTATAACATTTACATGTTATAAGATCACTACAAAGTTGCAATTTTGTTTCAACACTACTGTTGTTGATGTTGAATGGAAAATAAACGTATTTTTAACTTATATAAATATATTATATATATATATATATATATATATATATATATATATATATATTTCATAAGGATTTCGTAAAGAAAAATAGTAAACATTGAAACGTGTAAATTTTAAGCAATGCATAAAATTAATGATTATATAACGCTTTAAAATGGTTAGTGATTTTTCAAGCGTAGGCATAAAGTATAGGTGACCCAGTGAGGATCGAACACACCACCCAGTCGTAATCGTTCTAGCAAGATAAGCATACTAAACATTACACCACCTCGACGTTCCTTAAATGATTTTGTAAGCGTAGCTTAGATGTGGAACAAGTCCGGAAGTGTGAAACACTCAATGAGAATCGAAATCACTTCTCAGTCGTAAGTGAGCGACACAAGCTTGCTAACTATACGAAAATGTCGATCTCCCTAACACTTTAAAATGGATATTGACAAAAGCACGTTCATGTATATACAGTAAGCATAAAACACACCAGAATACTTGGGATCTCGTATTAAGAACTTGTCCACCATTACACTATAGGAAGCATAATCAGTAGGCTCGATAATAAAACAGAAGTGGAAAAATAGATAAGTTAAAATTTAATGACAATATATATATATATATATATATATATATATATATATATATATATATATATATAAGATTTCTTGAATAATTAGACCGGTGGGAAAAATAAATAAATATTCGGTTGAATAAATAAATGGAGTGTCTACCCCATTATCAGTATCTAACAAAAATAATGTTTGAAGTTATGAAGATCTATTGGATTGATAAATAAATATCCATTATCTCAGATAATTATTTTGTTTACGTTTGGAAACAAAAGAAAGCAGCGTTGAATATTTAGAGGAATTTAATATGGAAATGATTACACTTAAAAGGACGTTTCAAAACATTGTTTGATCTTGGATGAGTCGGTTAAGGTACGTATGATGCAACGATGATTTCCCTCTGCCCAGAAGGTGGCCTTAAAATTTTTCTTTAATAAGATTTCTCGAATGTTCACGCCGGTAGATGAAAATAAATAAATATTCTATTTAATAAATAAATGTAAAGCCTATTAGAATACTGGTATCCACTAAAAATAATGTTTAACGTGATAAATAAGATAGATAGATAGATAGATAGATAGATAGATAAACACTCCTCCTACCTTATAGAAGATCTCATCTTACTGTTGTGAAAGACAAATGCGGGGAAAATAGTTCCACCCAGATTACTTAACAATATTATCTACGAACAAAGCCACAATGTGCTAACTGTATTCGGAAATTAAAAACATCCCTACCACATTCTAAGACATACACAGAACGCACATACTCAAGTAAGCTGAAAAATTGAATCATCCTTGATAATGGCTAAAGGTATTGCCGAAAGCGTTCGGAAATATAAAACATTTGGACAGTTTTTACACACCTTTTGTCCAGAAAAGAAAGCTCTTGTTCGAACACAAAAAAAAAATTAAATAAAAAGCTTAACCATAGTACCTTGTCTGTCGATTTTAATGAAACATGGATAAACGAAAGACTGCTGACTAAATATACATATATATATATATATATATATATATATATATATATATATATATATATATATATATATATATGTGTGTGTGTGTGTGTGTATGTATGTATGTATATATCACTAAAAGTGGTATTGACACTTATTCTTAATATTGCATTGAGGCGAGGAAATGAGAGTTGATATGCACTCTCCTCTTTAAATATAACAGCATTTAAATAATACACACACATATATATATATATGTGTGTGTGTGTGTGTGTGTGTTATCCCAAATCCTGAACTTGAAAATTCTTGTGAATTCTAGAAATATTTGCGAAAGCTTCTTCTTTATTAGGTCTTCAATAGTTGAAATAAATTTCACTATTGCAGAAAGGTAATCATAAATGGAATGAAATTTCTTGTAAACTCAAATAGGAAAAACAAAGTGCAATCATAATAATTCTTCTTCTGAAAAACCAAAATAACGTAAAGATCGTAGCCAATTTCTTTGTCTGTAAAAAACAATGAAACGCTTATGTTTTAAAATACTTATTTATAGTCGCCTTATTTTTTTTCATGCGTATATCAATATTTTAATGCCTCAATAGATTCATTTAAACAGAGAAAGATAGAAGGAGGAATAGATCTGTGCGATTTTTTTTTTCGATGAGTATCTGCTTCATTTTCCTCGATCATTCAATCAAGTATCGTCTATATTTTCCGATCTTGCCAAGGCATGAATTTCTTTTGAAAGCTTTTAACGTCGTATAATCCTACGTACTAGCAATCGGCTTAAACAGACAAATATACATTTACTTTAAAAATAAAACAAAACATTGTGGAATTCAGTATTTCCTTAAACAAATTTGCCTTTAAAAAATAACATTGTTTCTTCAAAGCCCAGCCCCGTACGATTGAATTCATGATCATAGAAACCATACATAATAGAACATTCCGTTCAGTAATTCAAGAAATAAGCTCAAAATTGCAAAGCATATTCTTCGCCCTCTCTTCATTGACAATGCATCCAACCGAAAGTTTCCTTCTTTGTGACAGTTTGCGTGAATGAACAAGCATACAATATGTAAAATAAAAAGCAAAAAAACAGACCCTTTCCAAATATGTTGCAATGGCGATATCATTTAATCGCCATGTCTTATAATGGAGGTAGGCGATCATTTCATGATTGTTCTTCGCAGGGGATGTAGAGTTGATGCCTTCTGTAAAGGCTGCACACGTTTTAAAAGTATTTTTGCGACATATTATTTGGGGTTTTATAGACAAAAAGAAATATATATATATATATATATATATATATATATATATATATATATATATATATATATATATATATATACACACAGAAACTCCAACAAAGGAAATGACAGAACCTTTTCTCACACAGCATGGAATTTTAATATTTCCACACAATACACCTTAAAACACAAACATTGAAACATTAAAGCGAAGCTCTTGCAAATGACTAACAAATTGGTCAAAAGTTCGGAGAACATTAATCATTACAGATAATTTCTGAAGTCTCTTGATCTCACCTAAAGGGAAAATGGTAGGACTTATTAAAAAAACTGACAAGATTTTTCCTTGTTTATGGCACTCAATTGAACAAATACATATCTCTCTCTCTCTCTCTCTCTCTATATATATATATATATATATATATATATATATATATATATACATGCACACATATACAGACATACATACACACATATGTATATATATATGCATATATATATATTTATACACACACATATATATATATATATGCATATATATATATATATATATACATACACACATATATGCTATATATATATATATATATATATATATATATATATATATGTACTGCATGTAAGTGTGTTTAACATTGGTATGGGAGTTATAGATCTATAAATTGTGTACATAGGAATCAACTCTAAACACTTTAAATATCTATAAATATGCTCCATTTTTTAAACCACGTTACCCCTATATATATATATATATATATATATATATATATATATATATATATATATATATATATATATATATATATATATATATATATATATATGTATATGTAAGTAATTTTTTTTCTGACAACCTTGGACTAATTGCTTTTTGCGAATCGATGTATTTAGTTTCTTTTTTGAAAATACAGGTTCCCTTCTTTTTAAATTTCTGGAAAGGGAGTTTTTTCAAATAACATTCTATCATATATATATATATATATATATATATATATATATATATATATATATATATATATATACTCTTCAACATATTTTTTCATCTCGACACGGATATTTCTGTTTCAGAACCTTAAATTTCTTTCATTATCTAGCGATATTCAGTAAATTTTGAAGAAAATGATTTACTTCTTAACTTAGAGTGGTTTTATATTGAATTGTTTAAGAAGATGCGGGAACATTTTTTTCAAAATTCATGGTTATGTAAGTGTTTGATGAATCAAAAGAGAGCTCTAAACTAAAACAGAAAAATGAAAAAAATGTTTCTTAAAGATGATGATTTATTTAATCAACTAAATTAACTAACTGTATTTTGTAGGCATTGCACAATGTTCACATTAAAATAAATTTAGTAGGATATTTAATAGGATTTTCATAATAAAAATCCATATATAATAATTATATATCTATTATTTGATTATATATAATGATATATATAATATGTCATTAATTCCTTGACTTTTAATTTTAACATTGCCATGTCTAATTGAACAATTAAATATAATATTGTATTTTAGATCAAATAATTAAATATATAAAAATGATTTAATCATACTAGAGGCCCCTTTAAGACAGTCCTAAAGTATATACAAAAGTAATTAAAAAAAAAATAAAATCCCCAAATTAACCTGTTGTTGGATACATATACCTTTGTTTTATTTCATATTATTTTATGAATATACTCTAAACCGGAAGCAATGGTTATACATGACGGCTCATCTAGAAAAGAATGAATAACATTCACAAACTTAACTCCTAATCTACATTTCTTCACTTTTCTCCTTTAGCTTAGATAAGTAGATATTTAATCATTTACATTTTCGTTTCGAGATTTACTGAAATTGATTGCTCAGTTCTTACTCTGAAATTGGTCTTTCTTTCCTATAATAATGGTTTTGTAGTGACTACTCCGATTTACCACGCTCACAAATTACTCAGTTATAATTGGATACAAAATAAGTACTGTTTACTACAAGACAATTTACCTATCGCACTAACCAAACAAAATTTTCTTCCAAGTCTTTGCCTAACTTGGTTGTGTAAAAAAATCAGTGATTGGTCAATTTTTATCCAATCGTGTATTTTAGATATTCCTTTCAATATTTTTCCCCCTTCTCTCTGGAGCCTACCCAAAATGTATTTAAACAGTTCGTACTCCAGAAATAAATTAGCAGAACAATAAATCAGCAGAACTCAGCAACGCACGCGTATCTACATTCTTCTACTCAGGCACACACAGACACGGAACTACCATTGCACTACACTGTTAACTGTCTGTCACAAGACAAGTCACAAACAAAATTCTATTATCCTTTTTGTATAAACTTTTCATTCTTGAATTCAAATTTTATTCACTGAACTCTGAAAATTTCAACAAGAAAGTTCTTAAATACATTATTCCTATCTTGCCTCAGATATCAGTACAAAGGAAGCTACTTTTCTGTCCCTAAATATTAATACAGAAGCACAATTGTTGTACTTGTTGATTTTCAAGATATATTTTATTGTTGAATGAAATTTGATCTCTTGTTCTTCTTTCCTTGTGCTGTTTGCAAATTTAAATGTATATGTTCTCACTAAAAACGCAGCCTCAATAACAAAATCATTAACAATTTTAAAAACAAATCTGAGCAGCACACCCCAGGTTTAACAAGCGAAACTGGATAAAAAATTGACTGAGGCAATGTTATAATAGTGTCAATATGTTAAACGTGTTTAATTACACCTCTTCACAAAAATATCTTGAAGAGTTAATTCCTCTCCTCAATGATATTAAAATCAAAACCTTGTTGGAACTTTTATTTGATAATCTCTTGCAATATATTACTCGAGAAACGGATTGGCGTGTATGAATCGAAAAATAAAAAATTATATTTTGTCGATCTTAGAGGAGTTTGATAAACAAATACACAGAGTAAATGACATGGAAAGTTTGCAGATTTCCTGTTGTCAATCAAAATATCTCCAAATTGCAGCTGCATTTGAGAAAGATACTGAACGCGATTTCCAAAAGCCAAAAATGTGCACGAAATGAACGTGAATCCTAGGAGTTTTTTCTTGAATTTCTATGATGAGGAATTATTATTTACATTACCAATATGCGGAATATTTTCTTCATCCTTGTTGTTGTTATCCGAACGTTTTGGTCGTTGAAACACACACACATTCTTTATTAAGTGCTTGTCGATCCGAGTAGCATTCTGGGAATTTTGTACTAAAAGTTTTATTTAATCTACTGCCGCTATAAAATTACAAAGAAGTATATCAAATAAAAAAGAATCTCCATCACTCGGACATTTTTAACAAAAGACACATCAAAAATAGATGACACATGTAACTCGAAGAGAAAACAATGATATAATAACTTGATGATACATATTACTTCAAACAATGCGCTAGGTAGGAAACTCTCTTTCTATAATGAGAGATAACAATGTACCTGAAAACCCTATTTACGGGGAAAATCATAATAATAGACTGATTTTTATAAATTTCCACCGACAGTTGTCCTGACTGCTTGGTTAAAGAATGCCGAATGTTTCCTTATAAGGAAACGGCTAATATTACCATTACTAATCTTTAAAACAGTTTGATTTCCGGCAATTATTACTATTAACACAAGTTTATCTAATGACAGATAACGGCTTTTTATCACATCAATCTTGGATAGTAACTCTTCTTTAATAGTATTAAATTGACTCATACTCTATTCAATATTTTTCATTTTTCACAGAGCATCTCTATCGATACATTTTTCACCGTGACTATGATTTTTTTACGAATTTCACTTACTTACTATTCTTAATTAATACAATACAAATCGTAGTCGATATGCTTCTTGAGTGAAAGTACAATTACCGAGAGATCGGAAAGAAAGAACAATGGCCTACAACTCGTTTTCTTCAAGTCGGTATGTTGTCCTTAATCAATCGTTACTTAACTACATTGACCACAATAAATCGACACACGATTCGGAGTTATTCGCCATAGATTCCTCTTTAATAAACGTATCTTCTTAAAAGTTATTGAATGAGAAATAACGCACACATGAGGGAATTTTTTTTTATTTTGCATGAAAGAGATTAATTCCTGGATTAAAAAAATGTCACAGAAATAATATTGCGACATGATTAAAAGTTTAACAGACAAGGCAAAGGATACTCTGATGTTGAGAACCAAACGATAAATACAAATTTCCAAGAATAAAAACATGTTATCAATTCCCTGTTTCTTTACTTGACGAACATAAAACGCTTCCTAATATTTCTTGATAATGTTAACTAAATACGGTCATTCAAAGCAGAGAGTTACTGAATAGTGTTGGGTAAGCATATAAAGAGAAGATGAGAAATGTCGTTTATGAGAAGACATCAAAACAAACATTTAACCTATTTTGGATGATCAACTGAAACTAAAAAGGTATAATGTTAATAAAAATTTAAATATATCCTGAAAATGTGTGTAAGAGTTAGCGGTACTGGAATTGAAATCAGCACACTGAGTTCAAATTTTTCCCTACTTCAAATTTTGTCCTATATCAAATTTTGCTCACTTCGCATTTAATTCTCTTGAAAAAGGTATAGATCTATTTTCCTCGATCTATGGGTTAAACAGCAGCGCAGAATACGCTCTTTAGCTTTGACAGGGCAACTATTTAGAAGAATGAAAATTCCGAATTCACACCCAGCTAGAAGAGTCGATTATCTTAGACGCACCAACTGTTACCTCGACTGCAGCAAATGTTGTGCCCCTACGACCAGAATGATCTACTTGACACGAGATCGATATCCTATAAATAAAATTTTGTCAGCATTCATTTTCAGTATCATTTTTTGTAGATATATTGACTTTAATAATAAATGTCTGATATAACTTATATATAATGATGTGGGCACTTCAACCTCAGAAAATATTTGAAAGCTCAAGAATATACCAGATTAATCCTTGCGCAAATAGCAAAAGTGGAATAAAATAGTATATGGAATAAGGAAATATTCAATAGGATATCTTTGGAAAACGTTATAAATATAAAAGAAATTGACAGAAATACTACAGAAAAAATCCATATAAGGTCGAAACATACACTAAATTATATAAATACTTACAAATACTTATATCTGAATGAACTCGAGAATACACTCAAGATATCAAAAATGAAAATAATATTAAAAAAATTTCAAGAAAATAATTGCATTCATTCCTTCAAAAATAAACCATATGCGAACCATTTTTTAGGTCATTTACACTGCGAAATAGCTACACGGATGATAGAAATAATCCTAACATAAATCTTCTTAATTAGTAATTTCAGGTTTGAACATATCGTTGTCAAATTCACGGAACAGCTCGTCAACTCACATTTGAAGTCTCGAAATTTCTCACGAGTACAAAGTAGAAAGAAATGCGAAAAATATCGGCTAAAGACTACATGTTTCATATGAACAACTGAAGAAAAACTGGTCATAACGGAAACATCCTGTGATACGAAATCTTTCGAATATTTATCTGCCAAAATTAATAAATCAATTTTGAAATATAAAAATGTCAATCTCTCACACACAGACATATATATATTATTATTAGTATATATATATACATCTGTGTGTGTGTATAAATATATATATATATATATATATATATATATATATATATATATATATATATTGAAGAAATATAGTTTTAATATATATATCTGAAGAAATGAAATATAAATTTAATATATATATATATATATATATATATATATATATATATATACATACAGAGAGAGAGGGGGAGAGATAAAAGATAGCTTTAAGGTATGCTATATGTATGGGATAAAGTGCTCACTATCAGCGATAGAACGTATGTAAATATGAAACAGTTCTTAGTCTCTGAGTGTCTTGTGTTCAATGTTCACGTATATATATATATATATATATATATATATATATATATATATATATATATATATATATATATATATAAAATTATGGTCAATACGCAGTGGCGACAGTCTATTGCCTGTTTATGCTTAAATACAATCTTCAGGCCTAACATGAAACCAACGGTCCCCGCTGACTGTTGATCTCAATGTCCATTTTTACATTTACATAAGCTCTATCCCTGATATTGAGTACTTTAACCCATAAATATAGCATACCTTGAAACTATATATTTTTTTCCATTTTATCTAATATATATTTGCATATATATGTGCTTGAGCCTCTTTGAAATGAATGGTTTTTCAAGGAAACGAGAAATAACGTTAGATAATAAAAAGTCTTTTGATGTCGCACCAAGATCTTTTTTTTTTCATACTTGAATCACTGAATAAAACATGAAGCAAAAGAGAATCTGTTCATATATCTACAACAGAAACAATCATTTCTATGCATAGATATATAACAAAGACATCCTAGAACATAAGTGGTGAAAAACTGATAATTCATGTCTACAAGTCAATCATCCATAAAGATACAATGAGGGATAATATCGCGGTACAGAATGTTTGAAAGAATTATTTTTTTCCAAACTAGACAATCGTTTGCTTTTACATAGGTTGGTTAGATTTTCTAAAATAAAAACCAATTCTATCTGCTTACATTTATCTTTCGATTTTATTTCGACTGAGTTAAAATTGTGATGAAATATCTAAATGATTTTCTGTTACTTTTTCTATTTATGTTGACAAATAAATAAAATGAAAATAAGTCAGCTATTCGTTTTTATAGTGAAAGAGAAAATTCTCAAATGCCATTTGTGTGTATACAAAAAACTGTGTACACTTTGCTGATCAACAAGATCAGGTTTCATAACGGAAATAGGCATTGAATTCTGGAATTCCGAGTATATTTCATTTCTGCATAGCATATTTACATTTTCGATATTCAGAAAATGTCATTTAATCATTGTATCATCGGTAGCTGTATTTGGCCAGATTAAATTCCACAGTTTATCAGATGGCTTCAGGATTAGAGTCTTTGAAAGGCATTTTCTCCCACAACCACTCCATGCAAAATGCCTCAAGATCATTCACATTTATTTAATGAACAAGTATCACCTATCTACTGCCCCAGGAACCATAAGGAAATGAGAATGTCTAGTAACATCTTGCCAATTCTATTAGTAGAGTCGTTTTAAATGAGGAAGAATAATACGTCACCGAAATCCGATGGTACAATAGGACAGCGAAAGATGCCTTCCAAAAGTTAAGCAAAGCATTAAGAAATAGGAAAGTCCCGTTGGAAACTAAAACAAATTTCTGAAATGTTACCTAATATTGGTACTCCTATATGACAGTGAATGCTGGACCATATCATCCCAAAAGGAAAAAGATTCATGAGGCAAAATTCTGGTTCTATATATGCATATATACCAGTTCAGCCGTCTTTTTAGCTGTTTGTTACGAGCTTTTCCGGTTTCTTAACGTATTGATTAATTTTTAGGAGGCATCTTCCATGACTTCAATGGACCACCAGATTTTACTGAAATAAAAAATCTTAATTAACTAGGCATTTTTTATCTACTGAGCGCGAGAAAAAAAAACGAAGAAATATTTAAAAGACATTAAACTATTTGTTTACACCAAAACCAACACGGATCTGAACACCCAAAAAGATAAACTTTACAGTATATATGACACAATAATAAATCTAATTTAGACTCATGATAGCAAGAATTTAATCAAATCACAACAGTCTGGGTCGATATGACTTTTGGCCATGAGAGTAAACAGCACTAAATCAGAAATAAAAGAGATTCTAATGATACTTTAATTTATATTCTCTACCGTGGTAGCCTGTATTTTAGTGACGTCACTTTAACTACAATATATGCAATATATACCGGTAATTTGCCACAATTTCTCTCCATTGGCCATATTTGACTACTTAATCTTAGAAGAGCCTTACTTGAAGCGTTTTTTGATGAACTGTAATAGTAATATTTTCTGTTGCCTAATCAAGAAACCTTCAGTATTCAGTAATCGAGCAGACAATGCTACGCGAATTACGCTTTTCTTCACTCCGTGGACATCGTACTTCTATCAAAGTGTAATATCTGTTCTCCTGTTAATATTAGCCGTTTCCTTATACGGAAACATTCGTCATTCATTGACAGAACAGCAAGTGCTGCTCGGATAATTTTTTCTTCATTCCGTAGCCATCGGGTTGGGATCAAAGTGTAGTATCTGTCCTCCCCTTCTCTAATGTTAATATTAGCCGTTTCCTTATACGGAAACATTCAGTATTCATTGACCGAGCAGCCAGTCCTACACAAGTTAAGGTTTCATAATTACCTGGCCATCGGACTGGAATCAAAATGTGGAATCTGTCCCCCTCACCTCTAATGGTAATATTAGCCGTTTCCTTATAAGGTAATATTCGACATTCATTTATCGAGCAGCCGATGATACTCGATTTATGCTTTTATTCACTCGTTGACGATCGAGTTAACATTAGAATGTAGTATCTCTTCTTATCGCTAATGTTAATGTTAATATTAGCCGTTTCTTTATAGATAAACATTCGATATTTAAGGATTGGACAGCCAGTTTTACATTCAGCTGAAATTCATAAGATATTAAAACTATTTTTCGTGAAAATAGTTTTGTCATGCCCACTAACTTTGCAATTACCTGTGTCGACGGAAGCTTCCTTCCTAACGTTTTATTTAAAACTTATGTGGATTGTCCATATCTTAATTATGTCATTTGATTTTCTTCACCTAATGACTGACCCAATGTAGATAAGGAATTTTGAGCAGAATCTTGCCGAACAAAATTCAATCGCCCGGGAAGGAATGAAACAACTTGGTTGAAAATTAAAAGTTAGAGATTCCCATTTAACACCCACGCAACAGGCGTAAGAAAGTGATATGATGCAAATAGAGAAACGTTATCGGTGAACAGAGTAGCAATTCCGATTGACACTATCTTCATGCACTACGATTGAACGCCTTTGAAAAGCAAACGAATTCTATTTTTTCTTTTTACATATTACCGGTTAGCATGTTTTGTTAATAAATTCATACGATAGTTGAGGGAAGCAATGCATGGTAACTGTCACTGTAATATTAGTCTTATCCTGATTTACGTCATTTATATTCGGTATATTATCCTCATCTCTTTTGTTTATGAGGGCAATAGTCTCGATATAAATAGTCTAAATAATGATAACTCCTCATCCCAGAAGTTAAAACAGAAACTAACCTTGTCCTTGTGAGGAAAAATTTGGCAGTCCCTACTACATTAGGTTAACATTTATAAAAAATGTTATATTAAAACAATTATTCAGGAACATAGTTTTCTTAAATCCAATCTTATCGCTCATTCAAGTACTGATATTTTCCTTCTTGACCTTTTCGTTTGAAGTAGTGAATATTTTTTACATCTTAATTATATAATTATTTCTCTTTCGAGTTACCTGTCATAACCATTTTAATTACTGCTGTTACTGAATTGATGTACTTCTGTTCTTTTTATGAGATTCTATAGCAGCAGTCGATGATGATGTCTTTATTCGCTTAAAACCATTTTCATCAGCAGATAAAATATCTCTGTACACCAGACAGTACAGATATTTCTGAACAAATTTGGAGCTACGCATAGCAACCAAATAAAAATCTCAAGTTCTTAGGTTAATGTTTTGGTTTTGTAACACCTTGTGGTATGAGGCGAAACTACTCCAAGCGCAAATTTATCTATGATAAATTTCCTCGTCTTCTATTTATTACAATTTTTTATAATACCTTAGCAGTTAAGTAAAAAAAAATGTGACAATAATAAATTGATTAAAGCGAAATACGAAAGCAAGAGAGATGCTACACAAAGATATGATATATGCCAAAGTGATAAAGGTAAAATATGCAAATGGTTATGTATTTTTCATTATTATACCTTTTACTAAACGAAAATTGTAACTGGATGATTTCCGTTTCGTCAAATTAAATTTCTGAGTTCTTACTCAAGGCAAACGATAGATAATAGCGGCATCAGATAATTTAAGACGATAAAAACAAATATTTATGAATAAAACCATTTCTTAAATATAGACAGTGCATAATTTTATTAGACTATATATTGTCATCCACAGACAGAGTGTTTGGCAATTCATCAGTGTGGCTAGACAACTGATTGCGGGGATCGAAACCTGACTGATCTGTTATCATGCATATATATATATATATATATATATATATATATATATATATATATATATATATATATATATATATATATATATATATATATGTGTGTGTGGTACAAAATGTAACGATAGTTTGGAGTAACCAAAATTTATATGCCATTTTAAAAAGCTAAAAAAGAACCGGTTTCGTCCCAGCCTTATCAAGTTTATTTCTGGGATATAAAAAATAAGCGTGTAAATTGAATTAATATTAATTATAACGAATTGAGGGGGAAAATGGATTGCAAGAAAGCTAGAGTCCAATAACATTCAGACCCAGTAAGCATTCCCTACGTTTACAGAAGGAAAGCCCATGGGATCTGATATACAAGGACTCTAGAACCTTGAGGTGATATGGGAAGTGGGACCTAGATATAATGGTGAAACGGTCCGCACTAAAATCAAACACCGATTCCTGCTATTTATTACATGCTAAGCAATAGATATATATATATATATATATATATATATATATATATATATATATATATATATATAGATATAGATATATCGTTGACGTGCGCCATATATATATATATATATAATCATCAGGCGGTCGGTAGCTTGAGTTTGTCAAATAGAAACTCTTATACCACCAAACGATTCTAAGATGGTTAGCCAAAAAAACTTGCCAGGAGGAGGATAACCTATCCGAACAAGGTCAAAATAGCCGAAAACCAAACAAAAATAAAACTTTAAAATTACACCGGAAAAGGCAAAAAAAGTGCATAATGCCTTAATGCAATAGAGGAGTTTACAAGTTCCATCAAAAACGAGCTTTACAATAGAGGGCCAGTAAAGTAACCCACGTCAGAGCATTTACAATTAGAAATAAAGATAAGTAGCTCCTAAAAGTGTTTCCTTAATATTACACATTGGAAGAAAGAACGCTTAATACAATAAAAGTGGCAGGACTTTAATATATTTCAAGTCGAATTTCAAGTGGACAGTAACCGGCCCAGACTGGACATGAAATTTGGCCTAAATTACAACTGCATAGATCATATTATTATTAATATTATTATATAGTAAAAGGTTTGTGCGGCGTGAAAAGTGAAATCAATGTGTTGTTTGAATTCTGATACGCTCATTTCACTTTTTTGAAACACATTAATCCGTCAATTCTCATTACATGTATGGGTTAAATAGTTGGATAGACTGTGCTCTTGAAGTATTGATGACAGCCAGACTAAGATCAAATACTTTGTAACGAATGTCACGGGAAATCACTGTACTCTATTTCCTGATAATTCCTGACAAATAAAATGATTTATCTAGAACAGAATGGAAGGGGAAATACCTAAATTGAGAAGTTAACTTATATAGATTGCACAAATGATAAATCTTATTTAACTTAAAGCTAGTAAAAGTTAGGAAAAAAACTTCAATCTGAAACTGCATAACGCAGGTAAAAACGCAGATGAGAAAGCTGGCATTATGTAGATGACGAATTGTCTTTAAAAAATGTTTGATTTTACGCTAATACGTATCAGAAGAAGCATGAGAAACGTAGAAGATTGAGTGTTTGTTCAAATTATACGATATCATACTCTCTAACGAAAAAATTAGAACATTTTTTTAAATCCAAGATAAGATATTTACTCACACAGGCTTGGCTCGATTTAAAATTGGCGAAGCCATTAAAAACAAGTTTTAAATATTTAAAATATTTCTTTATTAATCTGATTTGTATATCTCTTATTTATTCCATCATCTGAGGCAATAATTAATTTTCGCAACGCCTTTATAAAATATTCCCGTACGTATGATAAGGCAACAGTTTTCTCTGAATAAGTCTTTTGTTTAAATTTCTGAAGGGTTCGTTTATCTAGTGTTGTTACAATCATAGTCGACAATACATGTCCATCCATCTGTTTCTTTATGATTATCTGCTACTTAA
Organism: Acanthosepion pharaonis; assembly: GCA_903632075.3. NCBI lineage: Eukaryota > Metazoa > Mollusca > Cephalopoda > Sepiida > Sepiidae > Acanthosepion > Acanthosepion pharaonis. The sequence goes on from CAHIKZ030000567.1 coordinate 766,640, forward strand.
CGTTTCATTTTTTTATATATCCAGACGTTATTTTCACTTCCAAACAGTGGAGAGGCTCTTAATTGAGTGAATTCCCATTCATGGCAGATTCTTTGCAAATAGGAAAGATTAAAGTAACATTTTATTTGAAAAAAAAATTCTTTAAAAAAATGTCCAAAATAGATTTATTCTTTCCCAGTATTTTGTTCAAAATATGTCAATTTAAATGTTTGATATTAAAAAAGAATATTTGAAAAACATCTCTTAGACAATTGCTAAGAAATATAGAAAGTTCAAGAAGGAAAAAAAAGTAACTGAAACAGTTAAAAATAGATCTGATTTTAAGTGATTATATGAAGGCTATAATTCAAAGGTTGCGTGAAGAAAAGAATTCGGCGAAAATTTTAGAGAAAGAGAAGAAAAAGGAAAATTGTAGAGCATAAAGCTGAATCAAATAGAGACAGGGTAGAATGAGGTAAAAACGAGATGTTTAAAAAATCAAAAGAAAGATTACAAACAAAAGGAATGTTGAAATACAGGGAAGAATATGTATGTTTCTCAGACAACAAATGCTGGTATACAGATAAGTGATATACGTGTTTATTTTGTGCCATAATGGTACATATTGATCCAACTAACGCAAAATATGTATGAGCTTGCTTATCAGTCCTTCCTAAATTGATCCGTGTCTGTAATGAATATTTTCCCGCCTGTCTGGAAATACGTCCATTACGTACCAAAAATTAAGTAAATATGAATCAATATTTTACAGATGATTTTTTATAGCAACTTCTTGCTGCTCGATTCCTCAATTTTCGCCAAATTTATATTTTACTTATGATAATCATAAGCATTTTACCAAACACAACACATTCGCCGTCGGTTGGGAACATGAAGACTCCGGCCTCTTTCCAATGCTTAACGGCAAACAACTCCCCCAAAAATCAACCACCTCCTGACAGTACTAATTTATTTCTTTATGTCTCTCATGCAAACATAACTTATATGTAATCTTTGAATATCGGAAAAATCAAATCACTGTTTACCTTTCCTGACTCGTGGAAAACCAAACCAAACCAAACCAAACCAATCCTATGTTTTTCCTTTTCGAGTCTAATGAAAACAAAGCCCATATCGGCTTATTGACTCTAGTGCAAATCAAATCTATATCTGCTTTTTGATTCTCGTGTAAACCAAACCTATATCGGCTTTTTGATTCCAGTGCAAAACAAACCTATATCGGCTTTTTGATTCTAGTGCAAACCAAAACTATATTTGCTTTTTACGTGTGTAAGTTTGTGTGCGGATGAGTATACCTTGGAGCTTTTTTTAACATAACCCTACTGTATGTGCCTTAGAAAGAAGAATAAGCAATTTTAATAGTACTGACTTGACCCCTTAGTTCCATTCATTACTCCATCGCCATAACATAGCTTCCCTGTGATTTTTCTATAATATCATATAATTTCTTATGATTTCTATATGTTCATGTTATTTCTTCTGATGAACTTTCCTCTGTGGCACCAGGTCTTTATGAATTTAAGCGCTGTACTAGATTGGTGGCAAGATTTCATCATTTTACATTTGAAATGGCGAGATGTAACCGTAAGTTCTACGCTGTTTCTTCCCTCGCATTTCTCGCTTGTGAAAATCTTTTTTGACTTCTTGCTTTCCAGTCAAGTTTGATTAACAAAAATTTTGATTCAATGTCAGTCATTATCTTTATTTTCTTGATTCATGTTTTTACTGTCCTCATCCATTAATAATGTTTTTCCTCACAACCGATTTTAATTTTTTCGAATGTGTATATATTGTCATCCAAAGACAAACTGTTTCGCAGCTCATTTTATATTGGCCCTTTAGATATATGTATATTATTCTCTGATAGACTGTATCTTTAAACGAATAATATATATATATATATATATATATATATATATATATATATATATATATATATATATATATATATATATCACCAGAAAGGTCTGTCTGGGTGGGGATAATGGTTGATATATATGTACATATATGTACACACTCTATCTCAAAATAATTTACACACATATACATACATATATATATATATATATATATATATATATATATATATATATATATATATATATGTTTCTGTGTGTGTATGCGTGTCAGTGTGTGCATATATATATATATATATATATATATATATATATATATATATATATTACTGTTTGTTTATGGCAGTTAGATTTAAGTTAGAAATATCCGAACAGTGACGTTCCATATCACGTGACGTCCGCGTCTCGCGAAAGACGCTACTTGATAACAAATAGTAATTTTAATTTATTTGAAACAAACAGTTATTTCTGATGAAAAATTGAGGACAATTTGAAATATCATATATATATATAAATAAATAAATACTTTCATAAAATAAAACATTATAATTTTTAATTTGAAACTTTTTATATATATATATATATAAATATATATATGTGTGTGTGTGTGTGTGTGTGTGTGTGTGTGTCTGTTATACATATATATATATACATATATATATATATATATACATACATATATATATATATATACACATACATACATATATATATATATATATATATATATATATATATATATATATATATATATATATATATATATATATATATATGATGAGGGCTATGAGACCTTTATATGTCAATAAAGCTTTATAAATTTACGTACGGACGTCTTCCCTAGTTAGCTACTTGATACAAAATATTTCTATGTACAACTTTTGTTGCCATTGGTATCACAAAGTATATTGTCCATGAATCGACCCGGGACAAACATCATCAATTTACTACTTCCAGTTCAATAACCCTTTGTTTAAATATACTTAGGCAATTCGACCGTATAAACTCCCTCTCGGACGACCACAATTAATAGCCCACCCATATAAATCAGCCCTCATACGTACATACATACATATATATATATATATATATATATATATATATATATATATATATATATATATATATATATATATATATATATATATTCATCATTACACGACACACTTATATATATAAGACTTTCATATATATTCATCATTAGAAGACAGACTATATATATATAAGTCTGTCGTGTAATGATGAAAATATATTTGACACAATATATATCAATATTTACAATTAATATTTTCCTTGTCAATATATTTAATTAAGTGGTGATCATTGAAACATTAATTCTATAAACTGAATATTTTAGAGGGAAAATATCAGATTGTTCGCATGAATAATTTCAGGATCATGACATCCGCAACTCATTAGTATCATAGGGCGCCACATGTACTGCACCCGCAGTCGAAACGGTGTGTCTTAGGCAAGACAGAGACCAGCTCACTCCAGGCTGATTTGAATTCAGAGTTTCCAAGACTGGTTGCCACCTATTGCTATAGATTTCCGTCTGTCCTGATATTTACCCATAAATATGTGGAGGAGAAGTAATGAAATCACATATTTCCAAAGTGAATGTAATGAATTCGACTCCCGATTCCTCAATCCAAACCGCAGTCATTTACTCCTCTCTGCCTCCTATTAACCTTATCTGGCATTCAATACATGGTGTAGAAATTGTCCTCCTTTGGTAAATATAACATTATTTATTTTCCAGCATGGCGAATATCACTTCGTAAACACTTCGAAACAAACCCATGAAAAAAACCTCAGTAGGGCAGAACGTCCTTCCCCTTCCTCCATATCGAAAAGGCTAAAGAGATTTTGATTTCTTTCGATTACTGCAACATTTAAATATATCACCGAATTTCAGAGAACTTAAAAGGTTACTTCGTTACTTATTTTAGTGTATCATATTACCACGTGACGGAGACAATAATCAGCGCCTTATTATAGTCATATGTCGCTTATATTATTGAAAACTAAAACGGTTTTTACTTTGACTTATATCGCGAAGTAACCCTTCTAAGTAGCGCAGTTAATCGAAATACGTGTTGCATAATTAATTACATTTCATAATTTTTAGAACAGACAAAAAAAGAAACTGAAAGGCTTTTGAAAATATTTTTCTGCGAAAAAACCGTTAAACGTAAAATCGATAATGTTTTTCAAGATGAGTTGCAGTAGTTGCGTAAGAAGCTGATTAAAGTTTTGATAAATAATATTTGAATAAATTTAACTTAATAATGTTTTTTTAAATACTTACTGCCAAAACACATTCACTTTCTGAATACTCTATTATTCAAATAAATTTAACTTAAATTTGTCTGTCTCCTTTCTGTTAAACTTCGTTAATTTCCGAACAGACTAATAACTAAGTGAAATGAGGTTCTTAAATGCCGTCTAACGTTCCATTGTATTTCCTTCATATCCCACCAATGGTGAATTTCAAATATCCGTCACAAACTCTCGCAGACTCGTATGCAGTTGGAAATTAACTAACCACGTAGCATCGAAGTCTGAAAGCCCTTGCATTAAACTAGTCGATTTTCGGTTGTGTAGTTATTAACATTCTAATCTTACTGGTCATTAATGTTATGGAAAATTCGATATTCACTTACTACCTAAAAGGCGTGACCTTATAATAGACGATGCTTAACATAAAATATATTCAATATAATTCATTAATTTATTAAACTGTCATTTTTTTTAATTTTATTGCTTCAGTATGCATTGAATTACCTGTGATAGCAACTCAAAGATTTGTACCCATTAGAAATTACTTTTTATCGTAATAATGAATAATGCCGGATAAAAGAATGAATTCAAAATGATTGTTGTTTACGCTCCGGGAACGAAAGTGAAATTAGCAGGTAGGGATTCATAGAAGTTCAGAAGAGAGGATTTACTTTCCTTAAATAGTTAATTTAAGTCTCATTCTGTTATGATAGTCTATTTGGCCAAATTGGTAGCGGTCCAATTTGGTAAAAAAATGATGGAAAAAATTATATAGACTGCTTTCCTGTTGGAGACATAATCTTTATCTAGTAGGACTTCTCAAAAGAAGGCGGATTATTCAATCAGCTCTTCTCAAAATGTACTGAAAGTCTCCCGTGTTTCCCCGTATATATCACTGGCATTTGTTGCTATTATTGCACTTAAAAATTAAAAAAAAATCCTTTACTATAACTGTTCTTTCTTTTGCCTATATCGTTAATCTTAAATATATATATATATATATATATATATATATATATATATATATATATATATATATATATATATATATATTGCATGAATCATTCATACAAAAAACAGATATAGAAGTTATTGATATCAATATAAATATCTGTTTTTGTATGAATGATCCATGTAAATGTAAATTGAACTGATACCAAATATATTGATATATATATATATATATATATATATATATATATATATATATATATATATAGGTACATGGACATCGAGAGAAGTGGGAAAACGTCAGCAACGATCGCTCACGTTTTCATGAATAGTGTACTAATATATTTTTACACACACATACGCGCACGCGCGTGTGTGCGCAAGCATCTTCTGCTTTAACGGGACTTTTTTCTTTTTATTGTTGCAGTACGACGCGGTATCCGTACAAGACAACCGCTCACTCACGCGCAACAAAATGAGTCTACGCAAAACTGATCGAACCAAACAACGCCTGGCTGGTGTACAGGAGACTCAAGGTAAGTAATTCCTCTTGGTAATCTCGTCCTAATTTGATTACTTTGTAGAATAGAAGATGAGCAATTCATGCTGCTATAGTGCACCTATATTGACCTTAACATTTCGTACAATGATCCCGGAAGAATGTTGTCGAAAACTTCAACAGTATCGAATTTAACATACTGCATACCATATTTGATTCCCTCTTAAAAAGAAAATCATTTAGGGCTTTACATTAAACTGAGATACCTCGAAAGTTTATGTTTATGGAAACGTTCAAGAATCACATTACTGGCTACTTGCATAATTCCATTGTTGCTCTAATATTATGCGTATGTAGAGAAAACCAGGACACGTGGCTCAGTGGATAAAGGAGTTGGTTGAAGTAATCCAGTGAATTGAGCCAGAGTTGTGAGTTCAATACCTGGCCACAACAGAGGTAAACGACAAACTTTGAGATTTAAGTTGTTAAAGGTAAATAACTGGAACTGAAATATCCAGAAAAGGCATGAGATATAGATCTAGAACAATCTACGACGGTGAAGAAAATTCCAACGTATATCACCTGAAAAGGGATGAAACGTCGTGGGTGTGGCAATAAAGATGAGGGCAACATTCCGAACAATGTAAATTGGGAAAGCTTATATATTAAATGAAGCTCTCTTTTTGTTGAGTTTCTACCCAGTGGCCGTAGACTCTTAATAATTGTAATCAATTCCATAATATTATAATATTAAATGTAAATATGGAAGTCATGTATGAAGTTTTGATAACTAATCGGTTAATGTTCGCCTAGACATCGTAAACATGTAGGGTATAGCCCTGTTTTCTCCTCTATGAAAAAAATTTATCAGTAGGGAATATTTTATGCGATTAACAAAGTTATTTAACTTACACCATGACAAGATGCCAATACAAATTTCTTGTTAACCGTGTCTCGGCTGAAAACATTTGGACATACTCTGGAAGCGTTGTCTTTTGAATCTATCATCCTCATCAAGCGACTGCCTGATTTATGCTTACACACACACACACATATACGGAATGAAGGTAAGTCATTTTAAATATACTTAGTTTTCACAAATACGGAATGTAAAATACTAATCCATTTGAGTGATAGAACTATTTCAACTAGGAATTAATTTCAACTCGGTTTAAAAACAAAGTGATCAATTTCCATGAACCTTTTTGCTTTATAATATAAAAACCCATTTTACTTTTAAAGCATGGATAGTTTCCTTACTCCATAAAATACAGAATAGTTCGGAGAATTACTGGTACTAGCTTAAAAAATTTCAGATGGGAAAGAGAAAATGTCAGGTAGCGGATAAAAACGGGTTCGGCGTTGAGTTGAAATTAATTCCGAGTTGAAATTAATTCCACACCACGTTCATTTTATATAACTATTATTTACCTGTTTTTTTTGTGGCAGAGATTCGTTTATATCTGTAATTCTTTTTCTTATTAAATGGACGTTTGTGTCGCAAGAAAGCATATATTACGCTGTTTCGACAATAGTGTTTATTCGTAACAAAATCAGAATTATACATAAGTTTAGCGATTTTATGAGAGTTTAACTTCCCCCCATATAAAAAATATCAAAACAATAGTTAGCATTGTTATCGATGTGAGACTCCATACTTTGAAAGTCGCTTGTTTCTCAAGTTCTCTCTCGTCCTCAAGTGAAGGTCATATATACATCTGATTGCCAAAGAGTCTAAAAATACCGTTTGTTCACGCCATGAAGTATCTGATACCTTCTAGCTAGTTTTAACTTTACAAAAGTCAAAACTAGCGTATTGCTCCCATATCTTGGCTGGAACTGCTTCATCCTAATTTTCTGTTCTAATTCTGTTTTGGTTTGGAATAGCACAGAATTACGAAGGTCGTAATTAGAGAGAGTATCGAAGAAACAGAAAACTAGGTAGGAAAAGGTTTATTAAATACTCATACGTACATCCTTGTGAAAATTAATTGAAACGAAAGGAATAATTCCTTTATTATTTAACTTTTTCGTATTTTTTCAATGAAACATGACCAAGTGCACATGTTGGTACGTCGTATGTGCATTCCACAAAGTCTTTCCTTGCAGATTGACCACTGATTCTCGACTGGATTTAAATCAGAAGTGACCCCGAGCTAGTCGATAGTACTTTGATTTGCACACTAGTATGGCTTACGAGTGTATTCGTGCAGCGTTACAATTTCCGTAAGTTTCCTTGAACTTATTTCCATCGCAGACAATGGCTGTAGGACAACTAATCGACAGTAGAGACAATACTGTCTGGGCCTGATAAAAATCTAATGCAATCACGGATGACGCAATATTCTTCAAGGCCAAACAAATTTCATCATACACTCGGAAAATAGATTCATATTGCTGCACATCTAAATGATCAATTAGAAGATGTCACTCCTGTGACCATATGGTGAAAGAAAGGATACTAAATCGAACGGAAAAGCTTGAGTAAATCAACAACTCCTCAAATCCCACTCTAACGTGACCACATGCCATATTTATAAGTAAGAGCAGTTTATTATCACAGTAGGAGGGGAGAGCAGGAAGTAGGCTGAGTTCTACTCTGCAACCTTTTCATAAAAATTAATCTTTTTGATTTTGTAGGAGGTAAATTAATTTCCACCAAGCAACGGCTTTTCCACAAAAGTCACGTTGGCAGCCTATCACTATTTTATCTCTAATTCTATGGAAAATGTTCAAATGACTTCTATTCATGAGTTCCATCAGTGCAGGGTTATATATATATATATATATATATATATATATATATAGGACAAGATATGCTTCTTCCACGGATAAGAATTGCTCTTATTTTCTCCGTATTCGAAATGTCAGAAGAGAGTTTCAATTAATGTTATATTTTTGTTTTGTTTTGTTTTTTTACCCACAAAACTACAATTTTGTGGAATATACTCCTCCGCGGGTCTTTTCCTGAATATTTTACTCTTAATAACTTCATATCAAGATTCTTCATTTCCCCACCCCTTATATTCACAATCCTTATTTCCTACATTTGATTTTTTCATTCATATGCCACACCTCATTTGTAATAGCCATTTTAAAAATACTCCTCTACATGGAGTGGTTCTTCTACCTTATGTTGTGGGATATTTTGTTCAAGAGAGTTAACTAAATTTCCGATTTTCATTTCTGCAGATATGAAAGAGTAACTTCGCTTATTGTAATGAGAAAAAGCTAGCTTCAGAACCAGCTCCTATTCGCCAAAGAACTGAAGACTTTATGCTCATGCGATTCAAAAGACAATAAAAACAGACTGAAAGTGCGCAAAATATTCTTGAAGAGATGATAGTCACGTATCGTGTGTGCAGGGAGAGGTTTGTCCAGTATCTTTGTAGCGGGCTATCAGCAATTTAAATCAATTGTTTCAGCAATCCAAATAGAAAGTTAACGGTGATATTTTATTTTCATTGGCCTTCGTGGAAACTGCGCTTCTAACATCTTTTGGCAGTAGGGATAAATGGGGCATTATCGAAAATTTTATTACGTTTTTCCTCATAAAAATACTGATTTTATAATTAAACGTGACATTCTTACAGTTTTTTGAGAGCAAAAAATATTTTTTAATTGCTTTTATAATACTTTATTATGATTTTATGATTCTGTGAATTCATCATATTATTCCATTAATTTTTATGGCACATTTAGACAAGTATGGAAAGCCTTCAAGATCAAGGTATTAAATTTTAGTAGCTACAGTAGCCTGTAGCATAGCAGTGCTAGAGGCCGGTTAAAACAATACATTTTTTTAAAAAAAACAACAGATGTTATTAATATAAGAATAGATTTTTCTCTTCTTCACAAGTAACGAATTCGGTTAGGGAAGACAAAAATAAATTCTGTTCAAAATTGGCAAACAATAAAGAAGATTTAAAACGACAGAAAAAATATATATTAAGAGAAATCTCATCAATAACCAACCATTTTTTTTTATTATGGATGGATACGGTGGAGAAGCCAAATGATCATGAGAAAAAAATCCTTGAAAGTTGTGGGCTTGGGGAAACTGAGTTGTTTAACATGTTAACTATGCAAGCGATGCAGAATCTCATTTTTGGTATCTTAATTTCTTTTTTTGCTTCTTCACGGTTCGCAAATATTGCGAAAGGCACCATTCATCAGTTGCAACATGCCACTTCCACTGAATCGAATCACCTTCATTTCCTCCGTATTCCAGATGTATGGAATACTTTCTACTTGCAACGATGAAACAACATGTCACTTCCACTGAATCGAATCACCTTCATTTCCTCCGTATTCCAGATGTATGAATTTTAACTTTTATTTCTATCGACCAAAGTCCCGAATAGATGCTTGCCTGGACGCTACAATCTTAACCTTTTCGAGTCAGCGGTCAAACTTATCTATCCTCGTTATCCTCATACTATTCACTTACTACTGTCTACTCTTTTATTGATATCATACAGCTTAATCCTAATTATCCAATTAACAGTAACGCTCGCTTTTTATTGTGTTAAACATAGCATGTAAATAAACACAAACTTATGATATATACACCCATGACTCTCGAATAGCAGATGAAGCACAAGGGCGAAATCATGGGGCACCCAATGAGGGTAGAACTCACTACTCAGTCAATATATATATATATATATATATATATATATATATATAGTCGACTCTCCCGTCGAGATTCGACGTATAAGGGTCAAGCAGATCAGTTTCCAGGAAACCGACAGCCCGACACCGGCACATGAGATTTGATTATAGTTTCGGGCAAGACCAGGTACACTTTTTGAAGGGAGGAATACAGAGACCTGGTGCACCGAATGCCACAAGGTTCCCAAACGACCTTCCTTCTTCTAGGCCAGTTGCTATCCAAGGCTATAGAACCCAGTCTGTCCTGCTATTTTACCCATAGCTGGAGGGAGAGGATTCATACCTTTCCCAAGGGTATTAGAACGTAAGTGAATGTAATGGATTCGACTGGAATTCGAACTCGGCTCTGCGATCCCCCAATCCAAGCCGCTATCCATTACTCCACCGTGCCACACACACACACACACACACACACACACACACACACACACACACACACACACACACACACACACACACACACACACACACACATACATACATATACATATATATATTGCATATAATCATTATTTGTAATGCCTTATCTAATTAATAAGTAAAGTCGTTAAAAATTCAGTGAATATTTTAACTAAGTTAATAATAGATTTTTTTTTTTATTAATTTAAAAGGGATGAGTTTATATTAACCAGTATGAGGTTAAATGATTCCATAGACATCATCTTTTCATTTGCTTCTAGTCAGTTAAATTTTATTACTGCCTTGGGGAGGATGAATTGTTTTCCACCTTTCAAACCCTTTCCTACAGGCGAAAAATTGCAAGCCTCTCATTACTTTAATTATATTTCCGTAGAAAATGATCAAACGAGCTACATTCGTTAGTTACTCTAACTCTCTCAGCTAAAATCCTCACACCGCAAATATGAGTCTAACCAGCCTCACTCCCTTGGTATTCATTTACTAAGGAGCAATTTCCACTCAGATATCTTTTTTCCCCACCAACTGTTGCTTTGTGGAACAGAATAGAAACCTTTCCATCCCACGACAATTTAAAACTCAATCACGACTAGTGTTAAACGCTCTCATTCCCACTTATCCGCATAAACACAGCGTCTGCTTAAGTAACCATCTACCTTGAGTGTCACTTGGGTCTATTTTAGGGTGAACACTAGTGAACAAATGTCAATGTGCTATGAAAATGCGATTCCGTTTACGCTTACAGCTTAACCTTCAACAATAAAATCATTGTTAACGGCTAATTTTAGACGTTTAGGTCGTCCGGCCTTAACGTTTGTAAAGACAATGTTAATTGTCTAAATATTAATGTGCAGTCAGGCTTACAGAAGGCCAACATTAGTACTTCTGCTTGTTCAGAATTGAACTTTAACGAAGTCTAATGGTTTGGCTTTTTGGTAACTTATGAGTAAGCTTGCGTGTGTCTCATTTTCTTTTTAAATCATACAATTACCAGAGATTGATCGATACAGACACAAATGTATTAACATTTTCCTATGTGATTTTCTATTAAATGAAATTACTTTTTTAAAAAACAACTTCTAGAAACTAAATAATCGGTTAAGGGATAAAAAATATTTTTTTAGGGGGAAGAGAAAGAGAGATAGGTATGGGGAGAGGAAAGGTGAAGAAAGTAACAGTGAGAAAGAAAAGCGTTAAGCAGTCGACGGGTTGACCTACAATATACTTCCTCTTCTCCGGACATGACAAGTAAAAAATGAGTGATCATATTCAAAAAGATATATTGAGTCATTTCCGGTAGCGGAACATCGCCATCGCATAAATAAATATTAATGTGCAGCCAGGCTTACAGAAGGCCAACTTTCGTACTTGTGTTTGTCCAAAATTAAGAGATGAAAAAAATTAGTTTCTCTCTTGCATTTAATATCCCATATGGCGGTGAAAGCTTTACAATTTCCCTGCAGATGAAGAGATTCGAAGCCATATATGGGTGGTTCTACATACGAATGCTGACAATTCCATGTACAGATCATAGGAATAATGAAGTGTAAAAGAAAATGAGAGCTATAACGAAACTTATAAACAGCATCAGAAAAAAAAAACAGTAGGAAATTTCTACGACGTATAATAAAGAATGACTGGAGAATTTAACACTCGATATAGTGAAGACAGAAATAGAGGAAAGCACTGTGTAGGAGAATTAACAGGAAGATCGAATATGAAATATTACTTTGGGCTACAAAGAATAGGATGTTGTAGAGAGCCATTATCCCTACGTCATGAAGGGAAATGACAGATGATGAACTTCATTAATGGCACCTGTATTCAGATAAAATTATGTTAATTCTGTAAGGGAGTCATTTTTCTTCTCGATATATTTGGTTTAGGATATTTCTCTACGATCTGAATGCAAGAATATCCTTATTGTGCTTAGCCTTATATATCTCACTGGTTTATCTTGAAAGACATCATTAAAATGTTATAACCAGTTCTGTCCATTTGTTATGTAAGGTTCCATCAGATCAATGTTGATAATCTTATTGCAACGTAATTTAAGTAAAAACTTAAATTCAACTTATTAGTTTAGTTATTTATCAATATATATGCAGTATTTAAAGAAGATTCGACATATTCAAGAAAACAATACAATAAATCCGATAATGACGTCATCTAAGTAGCAGTTCGAATAAACAAGATTTTCTCTTTTCTCCTCATTTTTTTTTCTTTTTGAGAATCGCGCCGTGTAGGCCAGACAGCATTTCTTTATTATTTTTTAAATATGATACAACAAAAAACGCTATAAGTAACGATGAGATCTACCATTCTGTTGATATATATATATATATTAATTATGAAAATATAGTTTTAAGGTATGTTATCTTTATAGGTAATATAAGGGATAAGGTTGCTACTCATAATGAACCTTTATTATTATTAGTTACTTTCTTTAATTAAATTCACATTGGACGAAACGCGTCAGCAATAACTACAGTTTTCCTATTGTCATTTATATTTATATTATATATATATATATATATATATATATATATATATATATATATATATATATATATATATATATATATATAAAAACGTTTCAATATATAGAAGAGTCGTTCTCCCAATTTCAAAGACTGGATGAAAATTTAAAATTGCTTATTATCAATAAAAAAACAAATGACTGGCCATTCGTATTCTATGTTACCCCTCTACTAGGCGACTAGTGAATCACTATTTCAGACGCCTGCCCAATCACATTTGGGTTTATTCAATAACCGCAGAGCCCACCTGCGGCTTATACTGCAACTATGCTGAGAAGACCGTAGTTATAGTTACTGGGAGAGTGTGCTTTGTCTAAAGTGCTGAACAGTCTAAACAAGGCCAGCACGATCAAACCCTCGGTCACGATGACTTATGTCTTCTCGCTAACACAATCTTCGACGGCTTCCCAAAGAGTTCCGTCGACATAGTTTCACTCACAAGGCTTGGCTCAATAAATGGTATCATTATCAAACACTTTCCAGAGATGCAACACGCTGTGAACGCCTCCGTCAGACCGATGACACCAAAAGTCACCTTTTTGACAAATCGATCATGGTGAGATTCGAACCCGGGTCTCATGGTCAGAAATCATACGACCTCAGTAGGATGCGTCTTTATTTACTGTATCCCTTTTAAACGTGAATGATCATGGTTCTTCATAATTTCCTAACACTTGTTATTCTAAGGAACGTTTTACCATAACTCATTCTTTTCATCTGCGACCAATTCACACAAATTCATTAGTTAGACTACTTTCTGTTTTCTTGTATTCCTTTCAATATATACGTTGAATGTTAAATTTTCAAATCATATATTTTTCTCATCATATGCCGGAAATTTTATTTCTCATTTTCGGATTTGAAGTATAAATGTAATGCTACCTCCCATTTTATTAGAACTTTCTTGTTGTTCAATTGTTCTGTCTATATTACCCGCCTCACTTGTCCCATCATCGTCGTTTCGCTTCTTTTATTTTTTGTTTTTTTCGTTTGTAACAAAAATGTCCAGCATTCATACTTATAGAGGTCTTTAAATTCCTTGAGGAATATAGGACTGCAAGTTATCGTTGTAGTTTAAACCCTGTTAAAAAGCTGAATTCCTGGATGGCTTCTTTCGCTATTACGATATACAAATCAACCATTCGCCCTTGCATGGAGTATTGCTGCCATATATGGTCTGGGGCACCTTCTGTTTACCTTGGAGTTCTTGACATGATCCAGAGACGGATATGTAATATAATTGGCCCCGATCTGGCGTTTAAATGTAGCCGTCTCTTCTACTCCAATAGCTTCATACCTCGCACCTCTCGCCTGTGGGACACCCTTCCCAATTGCTGTTTCCCTGAGAGCTATAATCTCCAACTATTCAAATATAATATCAATCGACATCTCCAGTTACCTTGATCTATCCACTATCCCTCTCCTCATCCTTTCTTCTATCACTCCTATCTGCTCTTGCTCCAAATCTTCTGCAACCCCCTGCATCCTAGTGGCTTCACGCCTTGTTCGGGGCGTAATGCTTAAAAAAAAAGAAAAAAAAGCCTTTTTTGTTACATTCACCGTCATTTGTTACTGTAACATCCAGTTTTCTATGATAAGCCAGTTTCTTTAAGTGTTAGCCTATTGCATAACTCCCAACCTAGAAGATTAGATTTTGAACCAGTTGACAGCCAAGTCTGTCCTACTGGTCCTGGTCTGTCCTGTTATTTATCCATAGCTGAGGGAGAAGAAGAGGATTCATAGCATGTAAATGAATGTTATGGATCCGACTGGACTTGAAACACGGCTTTCCGATTCATCAATCCAAGTCATTATCCATTATTCTACCGTGTCACCTTATTATTACTATTACGCACTTTTATATATTCCTTAGCGAAATGTTCCTCTCGTTACTTACTTCCTTGATAGCTTCTTTCACCATTACGATTAGCCTTTGGATTTTTGTGCCACATTCACTGTCGTTTGTTACTAGACTACCCAGATAATTTGAATATCTGTACCTGCTTGATATTAATGACTCCACTTCGAAGCTCATACTTTTGGCCATCTCTTTGGTAGACAAACATACATTCTGTGGTCTCATAGCTTTTTCTCGCATTTTTGTGTAAGAGTTTATAATCCTTTTATTTCAGGGTGGCTCATTAGCACATAATACCCTGTCTATAAAGAATCAAATTGGATATATTCAATCAATATCACATCTGCTCAGCATTCAAATATTTTGACAGATTCTGAATATCTGTCTGCACACATTTTGCGTCTCTGCAATTTCTTTTGTTTGAGATGATGCAATCGGTTCAAATTTGGTCATTAGCGGCATTAATTATTTCGGGGATTGACACCGTTGAAGTCTTCATAGACTGGATTTCAAAATGTCGGCGTTAGCAGTTGACACACCGATTACTTGTCGTTGAATAAAAGATCCACTTGTCTGCTAAGGTTTGCATCACCTAGTCATGGATTTTATTTGGCTTTTTTTTCCGCAGGAACTACAATTTAGTGATTGCTTAAAGTTTAATACTTGCACTTTACATTCTTGATATTAAAATGGGTCAATCAATGCTCTGAAACAATATAATGCCAACGATCCTTAAAATTGGTATTTTCAATATAAAAAGAATACTTTTGTCAGTAACACTGTCAAAATAATACTAATATTTCGGGAAGTGAGTCTGTTATGGTCCGGTTCCTTGTACCACGGTGATAGTCCAAGGTAGAACCAATAAAGAAGAACTCGAACACGGATATGGAATAACACAGATATATTACAAACAGGAATATATACAGAGACGTATAGTTATTAGTACGAACAACCAGGTTTAGTAGTAATTGTCTGAATGGGACTGTTTCAGTCTGCCTCTGACTCGACTGACTGACTCGCTCTGACTGACTGACAGACTCCTGGCGGACTTCACTCCAGACTTCAGACTGAACTCTCTGCTTCCTCTTGAGGCGCAGTATTTATTACGTATGGAATTTTTATAATTAATCCAACTTTTAAGATATACCAGTGAAAATGCACCATAAAGATCCTTTCTGCTAAAGATCAACTCGATTTTAGCAACTCTAATTCAGTTCTGTATAATTCGATTAGAAGGTGGCACTTTTATTTCTACAAAGGCTTACTCAATAAAAAAATCCAAGAGCCACTCAAAGTAGAGGGTGACTAAATAAATTTGTTGCATGAGTGAAGAAGGCGAGATCAACATTTGCTTATTATGAGGATATATAGGATAGATGACGTTTAAACCGAGACACGAAGAGGTTAATATTGTTGTGACCGGGAATTTTCATCATGGAAAACTTTTCCACGAAGCAAACGTTCTGGACAAGAAGCTGAGTAGAATTTACTCCTTACCAATGGAATTTGGAGGAAATAAGGACCAATCTAGAGAGGGTAAATGGAATGGCGTGTCCTATCCGTGAAGTTCTGGACTAGTGGAACCAAGAATATAGATTGCCCGAAAAACCTCCATGAAAATAACAAAAGAATAGCGGTAGACTCGCGACTTTTAGAATATGATAAATGCGTTGTAAGCGGAAAACATTTCAAAATACGCAAGGGTACTCAAGCGCTTTTAAACTCTGTTAAGGCTGGAAAGTATAGATTTGCGAGATCCATTTTAGATATAGTGTGATGTAGCTGTTGTAAAGATAGAGCATGCCATACGGAGTTTGTTACGTTCTGGAGCGGTATACTGAGTCGACTACATTTCCGGCGTTATTACCGATGGGCCGGATATTTGAGTTAAACTTGACTCCAAATAGACATTCCAGGCAAGCAGCCTCATTGTGAGTGACCATTGATCATGACTGGGAGAAAATTAGAAATAAGGATTTTAGATATATTCAGTACTGAAATACTAACTTTTAAAAGCAACGGCAAGGCTTAGAAAAATGAAAAAAAAATTCGTAGCGTTTTAAAGAGAATGTCACCTCGATTTAGATATTTGTACATAGATTTATACACACATTTATGTCGCTTTGTTCAACTATCTTTCGCCATCTTCGAGGTAGCTTCATGATTTCTCCAAGAACATGCCATCACTTTATGTGATGAACTTGTCTAAATAAACATAAAAAAAGTTGAAGTTACTTTCATTAATATCATTTTATAGGGGTAGAAATATGTAAAAATAGTAAGGTACATGTTCAAGAAAATACAACGGGTGTATTAGAACATCCAAGACAAGCTACCATATCCGCGGTAACATACTGTCTGTCGTTGTATTCATCGAAGAACACACTTCCATTTGACCATTTCTGAACTTGAGAACTGTGCTTGTCTCCATTCAACGTTTAATTTTGTGGAAGGCGTTTGGAATTCACAATGATTTTACAATCACACTTAACAGCATCACATTCTTCAGATGTAGACTTGCTTTTTGATTTGTTAGCGCTGGTACATTTCGTTTTCCGCAGGACCATTCTTGGCTTCACATTGTCGTAAGCAACTCATTTTTCATTGCTTGTGAATCCTTTCAAAAATGGCCCATATTTTACCTATGATCAGGGAAAGGCATGGATATTTGATGCATTAAATGTTTACAATATATCCCGAGTTAACCAATATATTGTACCGATTCACATATCCAGGCTTTTTCATTTGACTTACAATGCTCAGGAGACATGTGAAGCATATCTATGTCTTACATTGTGTAAAATCGGTTGTTTTTGTATTATTATTTTGATCTGGACATCATCAACGAATATATAGCTTCCATTCCTTCACCTATTATAGATATTACAAACAACACAAAAGAATGTGATACCATTGCCATAAACGACAGGTATCTTTATTTTTGCTGCTTATTTTTTGTTTCTTTCAAGAATATAGGCGCATAAAATAATGAAAATGCATCTCGTCTTTTATTATTTACAATTTTAATGTAAAAACAAAATTTCTATTCCATATACGAATCATATAGAAAGACGTTGTAATGTTACCTTTCAAAATGTGTATACATGTCATAACTTTCAGTCACATGTGAAACCAATTCACCTGTTCAATCGGTATGTATTGAAAAATACTGCAAACTTTTGTTCCAAATTAGTATGTATTCAGAACGACGGATAGCCACATTAAGATAATTATGCCCACAACAGAAATCGACTAGTCATAGCTGGGGTATGCTTTAAAATAAATTTAATTTCGTTCAGAAGAGAAAATCCATATATGAAGAGAGATCAAGTAAGACTGTCTTATGCTAGTCTGCTAATATGATGATAGTCTGACTTCTTATGAAATCACTACAGGAAAAGATGGCTTGTTACCATGGATCTATGACTAACTTTGGCGCCACACACACTTCTATCACATTTACCAAACATACGACATAATTTGATTCTGACATGGACTTAGATTAATACAACACATGGCTAAATGAGATCAAATGAAGAAAAAAATTATGACCTTTTTTGAAGGAGGGGAGTGAATACCGACCTCAGCTACCGCTGGTAAATATGTGACTACATATCCATGATATCCTTAGGATCATTCTGTAGAACTAAATCTCTGTCGCCTCGCGTCTCCTCTTCATCTTTGAGGAAATCGTACAAAATTCGCTGCCATGTCGTTTATGACAATGGTGTCACATTCTTTTGTGTTGTTCGTATTATCTGAAATACGTGAAGGAATAGAAGCTCTATATATTCGTTGATGTCCAGATCAAACCAGGATAGATGTCACGTAACAGGTTCGTGGTCGTTGTTACCAAAGAAATCACTACTGTCTCGCAATACTCTTCCCAATGCGTCCTTGGCCATTCCAGTACGTCTATAGATCCCATTTACCGCCCTCCGTCAGAACACTTCCCAGATATTTAAACTTCCGAGTCTGCTTGATAATAGTGTTCCCGACCTGCAAATCGCATTTCGGACTCATCCTCTTACTGATGACCATTTAGAAGAGAACCGATAGTGCCATCTAGCGATTTCAACAGTAACACTGTAAGAATTAGTTGCAAATCTCGTACTACGCTTAAAATCATGTGTTCGAGTTAAAAAATGAGAAAATCTCATTTGAAAAATTGCCATGAAAATATTTATATCTTTGGAAGTTATATCATCACAGTAGGAAAGTGACTGAATTCGAAATAACTTTCCTAGCAGCAAACGTCGAAGTTGATTCCTTATAATCTTTTCACTACATGGTAATGAAAATCCTCGGATGATTCATTCATTTCTGACTTACTTTCTTTTTTTCATATCCACTGCAGCGATTCCTCAATTGTCTTCAACCCTTCAAAGACCTCTCCAAATTTCTCAAAGATGGCTTCTTTCTCTCTTCCTACCGTTTCCATTTGGCTTGTTTATTTCCATCTCAGCCAACATTTTGCATTCCGGCATTCCTTGAAAAATCCTGTTAACTTGCTTTCTTACATGGATGTCAACTATCTTTCAATGCTCTCATGAAAATTCAATTTTATTTATTCGTTAACAATGAAGTTTAAGAGAATTTTAGAATTTTATTAACTTCTTCAGCAAGTTAGATTTCCGTTCCTAATATTTTGTTATCTGTTGCTTATCTAATAACAGAACGATTAAGACTAAAATATGCATTGTTTATTCATTTACAATATTGCATGTATCTATATCTATAATTCTCAAATGTGTGTGTATATGTACGTGTGTGTGTATGTCATCGGATGTTGTTTATGCATTTTCACAGTTTTCAGCCGATTTTGATTAAATTTCTTTTGTTTGATAGATAATTCTTCAGTGCCGGTTGTGAGTCCAAATTGTTGGCGACAATGGCTCTCCACTACTTCCTGTCCATTATAACTCTCAGCAACGTTTTACTATTTACAATCTGTTCTTGGGTATATATATTTCATAAAAATTAAATAGTTTAAGTTATTACAATAATATTTATAATCATACAGTTCCTTTTCAGGACCCCCCCATTCAAATCGTTAACACCCCCCATTTTGAATGTGCCTCAGTTTCACCCAAGTTTTGTTACTAATATTGATTTTCCGGTAGGCTGACTTTAAATATATCCTGCAATTGATCGTCAAAAATTCCCAGTAATGAAAGACCCGGTCAAAGACGGGTTGTACTGCTAGTTATAAAATATATATTGGTTTAAATGCAGAAGTAGTCATAAAAATAACGTCTAAAGGCCATATATTTCAGTTTATATTCTTTTCTTGTTAACCATACGTTGCTGCCAGGCAGAAAGGACATTCGATGTGTCTTTCAAGTTCAACCAAATTGTGTATACATGTTTGCGTTGGTTATGTATACTTTAATTTAATGGCAGACATGAAATATTTTAAATGCATTTTTAAATTAATTCTATTCATTATTGAAAGATTTTTCAAAAAGTACAAAAAACATATAATTATCGAATTTTATTATCGATTTATATATTCGAATTTACTTTTATTTGTTTCTCTGCAGATTTATTTGTTATTCGCCCTGGGAAGGATTTGTCCAAACTGAGTTGTACAGGAACGTATTGTTCCAGTTTTTTTATATCAAATAATGCAAATGGTCTGTGTGCGATATATATTTTGTAACCATTACACCGCAAGCAAGAATATAAAACAACTAAGACGTAACGGGTTACCGAGAATCAGAGAATAGGAGAGAAAAAAAGAAGACATTATTAAGAAGAGCGAACAATAAAAGAACAGGAATTGAGAAGACTAAAGATAATTGTTAGCATTGTTTATAAATTTTTAAAAATGAAAGTAGATTGGAAAGCAACAAACAAATACGAGAGAAGAAACTGTTAGCATAGAACTTCCGGTTCCATATTGAAATTTCAATTATAAAACGATGAGACCTTCCCGCCAATCTAGTACGGCGCTTCAATTCGTAAAATCTAGGTATTATGGAGGAAAGTTCATCCGAATAATTATTATGAAAATATTTCTAGAAAAAGCACAGGTAACCTACGTTACAGCGGTGGAAAGGTGAGTGGAGCCGAGATGCCAGGTTAGATCCAACAACATTGCATATTCTTCTTTGTATGGCACCTACAGTAGGGTTATGTTAAAAAAAATCGACAGTAAATAAATGTGTGTGTTTATGTGTGTGTGTAGACACTGAGTTCAACCTACAGCGTCAGTCTTCTTCATGATTAAACATAAACTTCAGGCCTCACTGCACTGACAGACACGCACACACGCATATTAGCACTAATTAAATATAAACAATAAATAAAATAAATATAATCTAAAATTTAAATAAATTGAATAAATAAAAATAATATGATTATAAAAAATTAATTATTAATAAATAAACGATCAAATATTAACTATACACACGTAAACGGGTGTGTGAGTGTATGTGTGTGTGCGTGTGTATGCACATATAAATATAGATATATACATGCATAAATACATACTTACGTACTTAAATACATAAACAAACACAACTACAAACGAACAAAGCTAAAAGGCCCCCTTATTTAATACCTAAATATATAACACCAAGGCAAAAACAAATAAACGGCCAACCATTAAGTAAAAATGTAACATTACATAAAACGATAACATATGATATAAGTAAATATTTAATTTACTATAAATATACTATTTAAAAATTACATATATAAGCGGGATTATAAACTCTATATATATATACATATCGATGAACGCAGCCAACTATAATTAATGCCCTAAAAATAGAGAAAAATAACCTCACCATTTAAGCGGTAGTTCATTAATAACAAAACACCAGACAAGTTCCGTGTGCCAGTGTCCGCCTGTTTTTATGTGTATATATGTGCATGTGTATATATCTATTTATATTCATGCATATATGTGCAAGTGCATAAACATATAAATACAGACATATGCACATACAATTCAAACAATAGTAAATAAAAGTTAATTATAAACCTAATTTCCTACAATTAATACTTTAAGTACTTAAGATACCACCAAACCAAATAAAAAGACGAAATAATAGCCAAGTGAAGAGATGTATTAATTTATCTTTTAAGCATTAATATCAATTATTTATGTAAAAAATGAAATACAATTTTCCGAACACAAAAAGACGAGAATGCTCAAAAATTAAAACCCATACGTCTAGAGAAAAAAAAATGGAAATAAATAACGGTAAATAGCTACAAATGAAAGAAAAAAAAGTAACAAGTAAAATAGAAAGAGCTAAAGAATGAGAGTAATGTGAAGAAAAAAAAACGAAGGACAGGACAAATAATCACTACATCCTTTACATACGCACATCCTCACAGATGGACACAAGAGCGCGAACGCACATCCTCGCAGATGGGCACAAAATCGTGAACACGCATCCCCATAGACGGGCACAAGAGCGCGGACGCACATCCTCACAGACGGGTGCGTGGCCGCACGCGCGCGAGCACAGAAAAAAATATATGAAAAACTTGCACCAATGATAAGTGAATAAAAATCGAGAAAAAATTAGAAGTCAATTGCTGATACCCACTGAAGTGTGGACTGATGGTTCCGTCTACGAACTCTGGCGTCGGGATGCTGAAGGTAACATCAATCAGCTAAGTTACAAACTTTTACTTATACTATATATATATATATATATATATATATATATATATATATATATATATATATATATATATATATATTTATATATATATATATATATATATGGGTGCGTAGCTCAATGCTATGAATGTTCTCTCTGCCTACCCCATATGTATTATGTAAATAATTTTTCCATATGTAGGCTACATGCTTAATGCCCTACTTATATATATATATATATATATACAGACACACACACATATATATATATATATATATATATATTAATGCATGTTTCGTCCGTGTGTTGTTTGATATATTGAAATTGTCCTCTTTGATAATGGCTTATGTAAGCCGAAAGCTTAGATTGTATTTAAACATGTATCAATATGGTGTTTTCATTTCGTCTTTCACCGATAATGAGATTAAGCTTATCAGACAATATGAAAGGAACATACTTAAAATAAATAAACTTGTCTATATTATTGAATGAAACATTTTTCTACTTATATATATATATATATATATATATATATATATATATATATATATATATATATGCGTGTGTGTGTGATTGTTTAATGCATTTAAAACATACTCCAATATCAAAAAAATAAGTTCTGCTTATGTAACGTTGTCGCTATAAGATATTTGTACGGCTTTTGATCGTTGGTGGTTGGTCCGTCGTTCGACTGCAAAGACTGGTGATCGTTGTAGCGGATATCATTGTTGTTTGAAAATGGAGCGAGTCGGTACTGTCGCCAGGCTCATTTCCATGGCTTTCTTAGGAACAATATGCTAAATTTGGCCTATCCTTACTTCTTGCTGAAAATTTAATTAGGCATCGTCTCACCTGGAGAAAGGTTTCTTCTCGTAGTGCCAAATTGCACAACTTGTATAGACTAAATTAACTGCAGGTATTGTCTCCTTATTAGGGAAATACTGCTAATTGTTAGTGAAATAACGATAGGATGTGAGAGACTTCCAATTTTTTTTTGTGCGCTCCTTCATAGCAGTGTCTGGTCTGGCTTGTCTGTTTAATAAGTGTCAAAAATTCTCACTTAAATTGAGGAAGCAACTCCTTTTCTATGTTAACACATCGCCTTTTCACTAATAATTCGTTAACTATGTCCAAAAATCCAGTCAAAGCAAAAGTTATTCAAACCGGCTAAATCTTCTTTGATAAACGAACTTGTCTTCTACAACTTATTAGCTTTTCGTTTTTTGTTCTTGTTATGACTGATACCTTGTATAGGGATCGACATCCTTATCGCAATACGATTAAGTGTCACGATTAACTGACACGATCAAGTCACTCATTTCATAACGGCATACAATACAACTGCCTTTAGTCTTCTATAAATTTGTCACTTTTTCTTCTGATGAGGATTTTTCCACGTTGGAGAATTTCTGAACTCCTGGTATATCATATATATATATATATATATATATATATAGTTTTCAAAAATTGTGTTTATTTCCAAAAACACGTAGGTGCCATTTCGCAGTTAGATTTTTTTCTTCTATCTAACCAGCCCCAATTATCTTTTCTCATTTCTAACCCCATTCCTTTAAATATACGCTAAAAGTTACACGACGACACTTCTTCTTTCTAACAAGTCCCAAAGTAAATCCATATTTTTCATTTCTAATCAAAATCAATAAGCATACACTTATACATATATAGGCATAATTTTATATTACAATAGTCCTTTCTTCTTTTAAAAAAGTCACAAAATAAATTCATTTTTCTTCGTTTCTAACCACTTACCTTTAATTTAAACGAATACACATGTTACACTTGTAGCTAAAGAAATACCTTGTGCACTCGCGTATCATGCGAAATTTGAACTCCCATCTTTCAAGCTAATTTTAATACACGAGATATAAAATTGGTATATGTACTGCTGTCCGTTGGCCAAACTATAAATCCCTATACTGTAGTTAAAAAGTACAACTGTATTTAAAATAAACATGATTTTAATGAAACTGATGTTTTACTTAACTCTATCCAATAATAATGCACGTAATATTTATATATTAGTAACTTATTATAAAATACAAACAGCGAATATGCATCTTTTCAATTGTTGATGTTTATAAGAGGTTTAGCTGTTTCTCGTTCGGTTGTTTATGGCTGTACGCGTTTAAGCAGCGAGAATGGCGTTACTAACGATATTTTTATCATTACCTGTTACTTTTTTAACTTATTTAAGATGGGATACAAAGATAGATGAAAAGAGACTAATCTATTGTAATTTGGTCTCAGAGGTCCGAGTTCGAATTCCAGTCGAATCAATTACATTCACTTACGTGCTAATACCCTTGGGAAAGTTATGAATCCCACCAGCTATGAGTAAATAGACGGACAGACCGAGTTCTATAGCCTTGGATGGCAACTGGTCTATGACAGAAAGAAATGGCAACCTACTGCGGGAAAAAATCTCCGTCGTCCGTCATGTATCGAAAGATACATGATCGCTTAAGCGTGTATCACGCATGGTACATAACTGACTGAATCTGGTGTCTCAAAAAAGGAACTCGCATGATACACAAGATACATGATAAAATCGTGTTTTATAAGTGGGGATTTGGGGGTCGTACAATACACGAGATCCCGAGTTACACGAGTATATAGTGTAAATATTAATACTACTATTTTCCATGCATACATCAAATCCATCTGTTGAAACTTGACTAATGCATGGAATAATAATGCAGCACAAAATGTACTTAGAACAAAATGTATTGAAACAAGAAAGTGTACACAATATTTACATATAGTCTTTTGTATATTCCTGGTAAGACCGTTCCTGGAGAATGTGTTGACTGAGTCGCAGTCGGGCAGAGTCTCTGGTTGAATCTCTTGATTCCTCCCCTCTCTTCCCGGTACCAACCATATTTATATGGTCGGTACTCCACTATGCAAATTAGGTGGATCCTACCACGACACCATCCTTATTTTTTGCTCCCTTTAACAAATTTTAAGATACACCATGTATATAAGGTATGTAGCCTTATTTTAAGTACATTTGCATCAATTTAAACTATCCTATTATTTTGTATACACTTTGTATTTGTCCTGTAGCTACGCACCTTCTCTCCTCTGTCAAAAGTAACGACTCCTATCTTCGTTAGTTAATCCTTACTTGTGGCTTTTTGTCAAAACTAAATTAAACTTTGTAAATAACTATTTCTTAATTGTGTTACATTGCTGACATAAATTAAATAATATATTTATTATTTCTCGTGTTTCATTTTTATATGAAGAGATTGTTGAGGAGGCAGGGATAGTTAAGCGGAATTGACAAAATTCTCAAAAATATGAGAAAACGTGGAATAAGATCAGAGCAAAATAATACGAGACAAGATAATGAGGTACAAGGCAAAGCAAAGCATCTATAAAATGTTAATCTCAAAGGTTCACTAAATAAAAAGTGATTACACGAAAAAGGGATACAGTCAAGTCATTATAGCAGTATGACTTCAAGGCAAGAATAAAAATCATGTGCGTGAGATCAATAGATATCCATTATAAAAAAATAGATAATTTCAAATTTTACCCACATTGTCTTCTCTCGCATTATTTTTTTGGTTAGCAAGAAATCTCAGAATATATCTATTTCATTTGCCTAATTTTCTTTTTTTTTTTTTTTTTTTTTTGGTGGTGGGGTAGTCATTCTTCCGAGATTGAAACCAACAGGCGACCATCTAAACAATTATAGCATATAATTTTGTGTATACCTTTGTTTTGATTATGACCGGTGATAATTCAAACAAGGTAATAATTTTCACTTCACTTTCTCGCTAACTTAATCGAACAGTAATTTTCCGTCAGGAGATTTATCGCTAAATGCAGTGACAGTATAATAATGTATAATTGTCGAATATGCAACGTACAATCGATAATATATTAATTCAGACATGCATATATTTTGTTACTTTGCTATGAACCGATGACTTACAAGCTAGTCTCGACAACAATTTCGACAGTCGCACAGTGCCTACTAAGTCTTCCTTACTAGAATTTTCGTACTCTAATCTTTTTAACAAACACGATTGTCAGTAAGAACACATCACAAGACCATTTTCTCATGGAGGAAATATATTTTTCTTATGAATATAAATGTTATTTATTTTTATTGGTTTCACGTATTAGTGTTGCTATTCTTGATTTATTTTCTTTGTTTAAACAGTGAAAATATTAGCAACGAGCTTAGGTTGAGAAATTCGGTTGCCATTATCAATTTCTTTGTTGAAGAGAACAAACAGTGACAGCAATACCAAACAGAACGTACTTACTAAAAATAACGTTTAGATAGATAGATAGATAGATGTGAATCGACTAAAATTGCTATATAGATATGAGCTGACTGAGATAGATAGATAGATAGATAGATAGATAGATAGATAGATAGATAGATAGATAAATAGATGGATAGATAGATAGATATGAACTGAGATTGCTAAATAGATATGAACTGATTGAAATAGATAGATAGATAGATAGATAGATAGATAGATAGATAGATAGATAGATAGATAGATAGATTTGAACTGAGATTGCTAAATAAATATGAACTGTTTGAGATAGATAGATAGATAGATATGAACTAAGATTGCTAAATAAATATGAACTGATTGAGATAGATAGATAGATATGAACTGATTGAGATAGATAGATAGATAGATAGATAGATAGATAGATAGATAGATAGATATGAAGTAAGATTGCTAAATAGATATGAACTGAGATAGATAGATAGATAGATAGATAGATAGATAGATAGATAGATAGATAGATAGATAGATAGATAGATCTAAATATCTATCTATCTAGCTATCCTATAATATAATTTAAGGTAAGCTTCTCTTCAAGTATAGAATTCTGGTAGAAATATATACATCCGTTTGTTCTTGATCCATCGTAATTTAATCAATAAAATATTTTAATATCGATTGTTTGTGTGCTCACACAAAGAAATAAATTATTGATCGCTTCCTTTTTACAAAAGAAAATAATTTCACTGACAGTGAATTCTCTATAACGAAAGTTCATTTTGCTATTTCGTGTGTCAGTTGTGTGACTGCTTCAAATCAAAATTATTTCTTTGATAGACAGCAATAACTGGCGTATTCTGCGAAAAGATGTCTGAGTATTTGACGTAGACTGACGCCTGACTCATATTGTACATGACCATTTGCAAAGCGATGTGAATGAGGCAACTGATTAGTTTGCTCCAACAACTTCAACCGCATTTTTTATCAGATGTCTCATTTATTTACAGCTGCTTTAAAAATATTTGCTGTCCGTGTCGCTCAATTTGCATCTGAATCGTCGTTCGTTGTTTCGGCTCCGTCAGGCTTGTCTGCTTCCCTTCTCACCACTTCTTTATGGAGTCTTAGCCGCGAATTGCATTGTACGAAGATCTGCTGATGTCTCTGAAAAACTGATGAATTATTACTATGTAAGTCGTTTATATGAATAATGGTGAGCAGCTAATTTAACCATGTCTGTGGGTAAGTCTTGGTAGTCAAACGAGTAACGGTGGTGTCACCAGAATATGAATTCTCTATTATGAGAGATGCATTTCCGAACCAAATGTTTCCTTACTTGTGATAGAATAACGATGTGTTTGTTGGGACAACAAACAGTAAAAAGTAAGCAGAATATCGGCGACTGTGACAATAATTACAATATTCTATAAACAAATTTGTAGACTATTATATATATATATATATATATATATATATATATATATATATATATAATTTATTCGAAGATTATAAAATAAACATGTCATAAAATCACTACAAAATAGCCATTTTGTTTAAACACTTCTGGTGTCTTATCAAGTGATGGTGTTAAATGATAAGTCACCAGAAGTGTTGAAACAAAAAAATGGCTATTTTTGTAGTGATTTTATAACATGCTTATGATATAATTTTCGAATAATTTATTTTTACTCTACTCTGCATTGGACATTCTTTTAAGAATAGTATTTTTGGTTATTTGAATTTATTCCGTATACATACAATCCAATACTTATACATATATATATATATATATATATATATATGTATATATATATATATATATATATATATATATATATATATATATATATATATATATATATATATATGTGTGTGTGTGTGTGTGTGTGTGTGTGTAGATGCACATATTTGTAGATACTCCCTACACGTGTGTACAGAACGTCTAAAAAACTGTAGATGAATGGTGCAGTATAGAAAACCATTCTGCTAAGTGACAAATTTTATATTCGTGTTAATCCTATATACGAATAAATTAGTGTTAAAATTTCGGCATAAAATCAAATTCAAATTTCAATAATATAGGTTAAACTAATTAGCTACCATATTACCATTATATTCTCCCCCCTCTAATTCTTCAAATGCCAACAGCATAATTAATTCTAATTTCTATGTTTAATTTCCCCTCCTTCTATAACCTCTTTACATTATATTAATTATAGTTTATAAACTTTCCCCGACTCTAAGATCTCGTCAACTCTCTTTCCGTTGATACCTTATATTCTTTTATCTATATATTTTTAATTTATTTTTAGACCTTTTTTTATCCTCTTTTAATTTATATTAAATTTTCATTCTTCATATAAACCCAAATTAATTTCATAATGTTAATATTTGGATTTAATTTTATAAAACCTCTTACATTTAAGATAGATACCTCCCACTCTCCCGTTACCCCTGTCTCGTGCCTTTCGTCTGACTGAAACATTGAAATGGATAACGTCTGTATTAGTTTTTCGACAGTTTTTTTTATTTTTATGAATAATATTGCTCTGTATTAATAAATGCATTGAAATTTTTTGTGGTGGGGGGTCAGTTTTAATATTTTAATTACTAGGATACACTTGATTATATGCCAACAGATTCTTTACCTTATATATATATATATATATATAGAGAGAGAGAGAGAGAGGATGGGAGGAAAGAGAGTTGATGTAAATATAAAATTAAACATTGAGGTCAAGACCTCATGATGGTCTGAAAATTGCATGAATGCATGAAAACCGCTATAATATATATAGTTGTACCCTGATGATCCATTAAGGTGAAACCTAGGTCGTTTTACCTTGCTATTTAGGTTTATATTAGGTTTGCTCTACTTAGTGTATTGAACACTTTACGCAGTTACTTTACTCATTTTGGAGGGTCTTTTCTTTGGACTCTGAGCTTGAATTCTGGACGACTGTTTTCGCCTCAATTCCATGTTATTAGTTCTTTCTTTTTTTTATTCCTCATTTTTCCTTGAGTATTGGTTTGTTCAACTACAAGCCGAAATACCTAAGGTTTTTCCAAGCGAGTACCACCATATATATATATATATATATATATATATCATACAAGCCTGTTTCACTGTGTCACAGCACATCAGTGTGGCTAGAAATCCGATTGCTTCAAGCCGGGATCGAAACTCGACCGAATTTGCATCAGTCAGAGAATCTATCCCTAAGCTATCGGTGCAAGGTAAAGGAAGAGTATCTTTTAACGTATTATATATATATAAACGACAAATTTTTAGCTTGAGAGCTGAATTCATAACTGAAGAGAGATAGATTAATAATAGTCACAAATTCCCTTTCTCCAAAGTGATCAAATAGTGAACGAAAGCATCCACACAGGAAGTGTGTGGGCATAGAAATTAGTTCAACATTGTATCTCACAGACTCACGTCTAAAGTGATCTAGAGATTTGATGAACTCTTAACGCATGAAACATTAGTTACAAAGTTGTATTGATTTATTGACATTGATTATTGTCACTTAGGAACTATCTTTCGTAATAAATATAAATCGTTTTAAACAATAAAAATAAAACCTAACCATAAATACAAAATAGAAAATAAAAGATGAAAAATAAAACATCAAATAAATATATATTTGTATATTACGATAATTTAAATATATAAATATCTAACATGAGATAAAATAAATGGCCGTTGCTAACATTTACATAGTATATATTCTAAAGACAATATCATTTATAACGTTTAAATTATAAAATTAATAATCGAAATAATTTAACAATAATTTTGTCCCCTCAAAACGATGTTAATGTCAAAATGGGGTAATATTAAGTCCTTTTTAGTATAGAACAAATTTAATGTTTAGTTTCTTTGTTCGTTTTACATCCTTGAGCAATTTGATTGAAAAAAAAGAGTAATTACATTATTATTTACTTTTTTCTAATTTTTCAATGAAACATGACCAAGCGCACATGACAGTACTTTGTATGTCCATTCCACGAAGTCTTTCCTTGCAGACTGACAACAGATTCTCCATTGGATTTAAATCAGGAGAGATTCAGTGCCAATCTATAGTACTTTGATTTGCACACTGATAATGCTTGCCATTGTGTTCGTGCAGCGTTTTATTTTTCGTACGCTTCCGTGAAGTAATGCCCTTCGCAGACAATAGCCGTAGGACAACAAATCGACAGTTGAGATAATAGTATCTGGGCGTGATAAAAATCTGATGCAGTCAGGGATGACGCAATATTGTTCAAGGCCAAACATATTTCATCATACACCCCGAAAATAGATTCATATTACAGCATACCACTGCAAATGGTCAAATATGAGTAAAAAATAGAAATCGATCAGACCATGTTATCCCCGTGGTGAATGAAAGAAAACTGAAGCAGTTGTTTCAATTAATTTGCACAAGTGTCTATGTTACGTATTTAAAAAAAATAAATGTGACACCTTTTGAAGAATTCAATACATTTACATTACCACACAAGCGAAAATATGTGCAACATTGAGTAGGAATATAAATAAACATTTATTTCTCACTCTCTTTACATATATATATATATATATATATATATATATATATATATATATATATATATATATATATATATAATTTAATTTAATTTAAATTAAATAAATGTATATATACATAAATAAATTTATATTTATATATATATATATGCATGTGTGTAAACATTCAGATATGACTAAATCAATCTCAAACTAAAATGATGTAAATACTAATTACTAAATTACTAAAGATTCCTTACCATCATTAACAACATTTACTCACTTTTGTTTATTAGACATTAATTAGATCATCGAGTCTCAGCCATAATTTCAGTTACCATGATGTATATTTATTAGACTTCTTAAATTTTATCCTTATTTACACACACACACACACACACACACACACACACACACACACACACATATATATATATATATATATATATATATATATATATATATATATATATATATATATATATATATACACGTTGTATCTGAAATTTGTGAGACTTAAAGTAGCCAGTACAATTATTGGTTGAAATTTATAGAGTCTTTCTCAATTTTTCAGGAATTTAATGTCCAGTAGATGTTATCGCTCTTTCCACTGTTGCTTGAGGTCTCCATCCTATTGGTGTTCATTGTTTTATTTTGCTTAATTCCCAATAAAACAATGTCTGCGATAATTTTCCATACCATTCTTTTGATGAAGAATCATGATTATCTTTAATGAAATTTAGAAAAAAAATTCATATAAACAACTAACTTTATTGAGACAAAAATAAAGCCCTCATTAAATAGTTTTATTGCACCCAGATTTATCCTAATTATAAACAAGATGAAATGGCTATTAAAGTATTAATCTGATGTCATATAAAAGTTATATATCCTAACATATAGTTTAGATATATCATCAGTTATAAAAATATTCACCTCAAAAATCTATATAAGAATGATGTTGTTGTGAATTGTTATGTCCTTTGGGTTTCTATCTCCAACATTAATAATCACTAAGCAACATTAAATTCTGACATTGGCCACAAATGTTCCACTCTTTCTCGTAGGCTGACTTGTCATTTGCCGAACACTAGTGCAATGCGCCAACATATACATGCACGTATGAGAAATAAGTAAAATAATATGAAATAAGTAGTAATATTTAGTAGAAAGTACCAGGACAAATACGACTCTATATTATGGAGGCGGTTGTAATAAGAGAAAATGCCAACATTATGTTAGATATCTTACTCCATATGGCATATATACAGAAATGTATATATATATATATATAATATATATATATATATATATATATATATATATATATATATACACACGGAGAATGTGATTAATATATATTTCTGTATATCTGATAAATGTTTCGCAATTAACCCCAACGAAGGCGACAATGTCACTGTCTTGGTGACATTATCCAAGAGGCTACAAGAAGTGAAAGAAGATGTGGAACTTCATTAGATTCAAGTAATATTTTATTGATGGATTTGTGTAGATGTTGAAGAGGAGATATAAAGTCGTGAGTCGTTTATAATTATATTAGAGGAATCGTAAAATTTTCTATGATTGCCTTTTTCTAAGAAACAAAACAATAAATACAAAGTAAAGCGGAGGAAAATGAAATCGGCTCGTCTGTCTGTCCAGACACGTCTGATGAAAAAGTAAAACTCAACTATTCCTAATGTTTGGTTGATGAAAACAATTTTGACACTTTATGATCCCTCTTTACTCTTGTTCCGACACCCATTTATGTAAACATAATTGGCTTCTCTCTGTTTCCTCGTGCTTGTTTTGCCGTCAGTATGTTCTGTGAGTGTTAAATTTTCCATGCCTGCTGTCTTCATTATGTCTCTTCTTTCGTGAAAGTTCAGCTATTTCTATTTTATTCTTTGTAATACTGAGAATTACTTTTAACAATCCAAGCTCTTTTCAGACCAACCCAATCCTCTTTCAGTCCGTTGGAATAGTAGCTCTATTTAAGTAGCCTAACTTTTTAGATTTATTGAAACATTGCTTACGTCATTGATATAAGCGTATAAAAACAGATTTTTTACACAAAGATTTATTTAAAATAATGAACAAAAACATATGTACATCTTCCATGTATTTTATTCTTTTTTTATTTTAAGAGGATATATTTAAAAAAGAAACAGTATTTCCTTTATATATTTTACAATATATTTGCTTCCATTAAATAACAAACGGATATATACATATTTTAAACAAAAAATGTTTCTCAGGCGAAACATTTTCTGGAAAAATATTCCTCTTAATTAAAAAAAAATAACACAGCGGATATGCAAAATTGTAATTAATGAACATATATTTACATGAGTTAATAAAATTATAGATCCGTTTATTCTAATGATTGTGCATATGATTCTGAATTAAATCCCAAATCCAGATAAATCTGGATAATGTCAGTGATCGATTTTACACTATTTATATTATGAATGGGTCTCTGATTTCTAAATCGATAAAAATCAATAGTTATCGATTTGACAGATGTCAAGGCTTGAGTAAGATATCGAGAATAAAAATTATTCCCCGAAAACTGTTTCACTAATTTTGACTAATAGTTCTGTCTATTTCAGTGGTGCTGGTTTCGTTGCCACAACGTTTCGGGTCTTGCATTGTTTTTGTAAAATATTTTCATCCATATCCCGACTCACAAAGTGAATATATTTTGACAAATGCAAAACAATGAGAAACAAGGACACATGACCCCGTGGATAAAAGCGCTGGTTGAAGTAATCCAGTGACTTCAACCAATGCGTTCTGAGTTCAATACCTGGTCACAGCAGATGTGAACAAAACATTTACATGGAGAGTTGAGTTACTACTTAGGAGATTAACTGTTACTGAGGTGTTCAGAAAAGGCATGGCACGTAGAAGTAGAACAATATAACACTATAAACTAAATAAAGGGTTCGATTCGCAACGTCAGGAATATGACAATAAAGATAAGTACAACAGTCCGAACTATGCAATTAGTGTAGACAAACTAGACCATGAATAATTGGACTTTTCTTTGCCTCGTTGATATTAGTATCACATTATTTCAGTCTATTTCTAAACGAAAAAGTGTGTGCTTATATTTTTTAGCGCAAAAAATGAAAACACTTGCGAAAACCTGAATAAGGAGACGAAGCGTCTGTTGTGATAGCATGAAGAATACAATAAAAGTGCCCGGATGTATTTATTCAGCGTTTTGTTTCCATCTCTGATTTGCTGCATCTCTTTAATTTCGGCACATTGTTATATCTTTATTATTAATTTGTTATATCTGTCACGAATATTAAGAAGGATCATGAACAGTCCAAGTTCTTCCAAACAGCGGAACTCATCTTGTGTACTATTGCTGTTCGGATCACAATATTTCAATCCACCTATTCTTCAACCTCTTATAGGTATACGATGCGTAAGAATAGAAGAAAATCAAGTCTATTTAAAAAAAAAAAAACGAAAAATATTATTTCTACTCTGTGAATCGGATCAATTTTTATCATTGATGCTAAGATATTACAGTAGAATCCCTGAAAACCGGACTAAGGCAATACAAGCTATTAGGGTGAAATAAGCATAAGCAATTATCCAAAGTAAATTTCCTGAAAAACAGAAACATCAAATCAGTTACATATTACCCAAATAGTTCAAATATGCACATCAAAATCATCTCCGGATATGAGGGATTCTACTGTATTTGATTTATAATTGTAGTTAAATTTATTTCCTGTTTAGCTTGCAGTGGTGAAACTTAAGTGCCTGAATATTGATAATTTCTAAAGAAATCCTGTAATGTCTCATAATAGTTATTACCTGGACATTTCATACAATTTCTATCTGACTTTTTGTGATAATGAATTATTATAATTTACACTCGGACTATTGTCCTGTTCTTTATTCTAACGATCAAAATGTTTGGATAGTTGTACCTTTCCGTCTTTATCAAGCACTTCTCGATTCGAACAACCTTCTGTAGATTACGATCTGTCCACCATATTTGATCTACAGGAGAAAATTATTCAGGTTTCACTGTGCACTACAATGGACATTTCGTCAAGGTCTTATTTTATGAATAACATTTCTTAGAAACTCTTTTTTTCCATACTGTCAAAGTGGACGTTAGCCTAGTTGATTAAAGAGTTGGATTGTGAGTTTGGTAATATGGTAATTGTGACTTCATATCCCTGCGCTGTATAATACAGACTTAGATTTGGTTAAAACAGAGCAAGCAGTAACTGATCATTAACAGCATAAGATCTTATCCAGCCTATCTATATTGTTCGGACAGATGTCCTTATCATATTCAAGACGTTTCGACCGTTTTACGCTCCAGAGCATACAACAGACGAAACGTCATTGACATGACAATAAAGACGAGGAACACAATCCAAATAATGTAAATAGTGTGAATAATTACAATACTTCATCTCAGATATATAGACAGACTAGCAGCATGGCCCGGCGTTGCCCGTGCGTGATTCAAAAATCGTCCTGCTCATACAGCAATCGCTATCACTTGATTTAAAATATTTTTGCTCTTCATTGCCTTTAAAGGAGTGCCCTTTGCCGTGCTGATGTTGCTACATGCCTTACTTCATGCCTATCTCACACTGCAAATTTTTTATAAGCTTTATACTAAACATTAAATCTGTTACGAAAAAAGAACTAAACAAAATAAACACAAAACGATCAGCTTTAAAAAAGGACTCGTAACTGGAAAAACCGAATGAAAAAAGAATGTTAACAACAAATACTTTTTGACACCCAGACCAATTCTGCGGAATCAGAACCAACGTTGAGTTTAAGCAAGCGAATGAGCGAATTGGAGTAAAGTGCCATGCAGATTTAAATTTTTCCCACTTGTGACGAATGCAGCTATCGAATTTTTTGCATGCTAGCATACTAGTTAACATTCGTGTCAGTCAGCTGTTGGCTCTCGCGCTGGCCAATAGAATCTTCCTGCCTATTCGTGGCAGCCAGCTATAGGCTCTCACTCTGGCCAGTATAAAATGGCTGCAACCTACATGAAAATTACCGTAGAAGCATGAAAAAAATTGATTATTTCCTCTATCGATGGGAGTTGTGAAATGCAAAGTCGGTCTTGGCCTTCTCGCTAACTTGGAGCATGTGCATGTAAATTTTGGGGCAAATCCGTCGAAAATTGCGGCCGTGCATTCGTTACACACACACACACACACACACACACACATACTGACTTTTATAGATAGAGATAAATAAGAGCTTGTCTAAATATGGTCAGAAGAATAAGAAAAATCTTTAAAAAAAAATGTTTGTTTTTTTTCGTAAAAACTGTTTAAATGAATGTTTTCAAATTTTTCCTTTGTTTCCGGATTTTCTACCACATATTAAAATGTGATTAAAACAAATAAAAATCTGTTAGATATAGAGGATCTCATAGAAGCTCTAATCCTAAGGATCGTCTTATTTTTTTTTTGTTCTTCATTTTGCTTTACACAGTGTGCTCTTGCTTCGTGATGCTGTAAAATAACACTGCAAAGCAGGTCTTTTTGTCATGTTTTGTTCATCCGATCAAGTTACTGGCAATAAAGGGTTGCAGTTATAGTCCTTCCCAGTTCCTGAGCTCTTAATCGATAAAAACTTTCAAATGACTCAAAGCAGCAAAGATTCTGGATAGAGTTCTTGACTAGGTGATAGCACTGCTCCTTTCTCATTTGTCATAAGAACTGGCACTTTTTTTTGATGGCACGCAAATACCATTTGTCATCACCTAGAAGAAATCGATGTCAAAATAAAGAATAGCGTCCCCGGTAAAAAGCCTGCTGCAGATGGCATACGTTTTGATTTTTCTCAAGCGAAAACTCCTGAGAAATTTAAATTCCCTTGTTGAAAGTTTTCTCAATTCGTTTGAGATATTCGTCAACAGTTTAACGTGACACATTATGTTTGGGGTCAAATCACATTGACGTGGATCTACTTCAATAGTCTCTTTCAAAATTTTGTCGATCAGAGTGGGTCGTCTTCTTCAGTGAGGCGTATTGGATATGTCCCTATCGCCATTTTTAAAACTTTTAAACTAGAGCTGACACTTTAGGGCCTTCTCTGCATCTTTATACAGTGCACAGATGTTTTTAAAAAGCTCTGTAGCAATACTAGGGTGGTAGCAGCTCGGATTGAGGAATCGGAGAGCCGAGTTCGAATTCCAGTCGAATCCATTACATTCATTTTCGTGGTAATACCCTTAGGAAATGTATGAATCATCATCATCTACCCCCGGCTATATATAAATAGTAGAAGAAATGTGTTGTAGAGTGGTTTCACAGTGGAGGCTTGTATTTGTACTAAGTCGGTCCTAAAATAGGTTCGACGTACAAAACGTTAGGAACTTGATATAATAGGTATGACGCAGAGAAATCTAGTGGTGGTCGCTGATACTTTTAGTATCCGACTAACGGTCGTCCAATATCGACTGACTGACCAACTCCCTGAGGATATTTAGTCACCCCCCACGAGGGCATCATGTGACACAAGGCCGGTTTAACGTGGGATCTCCGTGGGCTCGGCTAAAAATATGCACATTGAACCCATATAAACGGGTTCAGGGACGGTTTACCTCCCCGAAAGACACTCCGCCCTTCGGCGTAGCCTCGTTCGAGTTCCTCCCCGCCCGAAGGCAGAGAGTTCAACCGGTCAGCCGGTCGTCCGACTTCAGACTGAACTCGGACCAACTTCCTGAGCGACTTACCGACTCCTACTACTCCTGCTTATTATAGGTGGAAGAGTCTATTAACTATAGAATAGGTGTGTTCCACTATAACAAAATGGCAACTGGTCTACTGCAGAAGAAACGGCAACCTACTGCGGGAAAAAACTGCCTTGCCAGTCATGTATCACCTAAGCGTGTATCACGTATGGCACGTAACTGACTGAGCAATACTACCATTTCGGAAATCATAGAGTAACAATTGCGAATGTGTTTACTTTAATTTATATTTCTTCATAGGGTTAACCTCAGAAATATACTAGAAACGTTGCATCTTTTACTTTGAAATTATGAACTAATTACAGGCGTATTTTTGGAATCTTCATTATTGATTCTGCCTTGGCTGCTTGATACATATTTTATAAAGGTGAAATATGTAATTACTTTCCGAATGCTCTAATTTGTATGCGTGTTTGTTGTTATTTTTTACGCCATTATTGTTAAATTCACTTACGCTAAACTTCGTAGTACGTAGTTTCCCAGTGCTTAAGTCAAATTCTCCAAACAGAAAGTAATAATATGTCGTGGCCATGTAATTTTTTATCATCTATTTGATTTTTTTTTAATTTCATTTTATCGTCTGCCATATTTTTTTGCCTGAAGTTTGTGACATGAGCTTCGTGATCTGTTTTAGTCATGAAACCACGAACCAATAAAAGTGTGAGCTAAGCAAGTCAGTTGTTGCTAAAAAAAGAAAAGAAAAAGAAAGATAAAAACCGTTCTATTTTAACATGTTTTATACTGCTTGAAGTTTCTCCAGAAAATAATTTCTTTCACTCCTAACAAGCTTCAGAATATTCTTCATAAATCTTACATCGCTTTACGTGTTTTCAAATTTTACTTTGTTTTACATTCTTAGAATCTTTGCTAAATATGTTTCCCTTGTACATGTTTCTATTAGAAAGGTTTCTTGTCAAAGTTTTGCTCATTTTTTTCTGTTTCATGTCTCATTTTAAAATCAGTAATATTATCTTGTCTATCAAATATATTTTTCTGACGTACGGTGGTCATTAATAATTAAGTCTAACTCAAGACTTCATTGTTAAGATGAAACAGTATTTAATTACAACAGCAAATAAATAATTAAGAACAAAGAAGAAAAAATCAACCAAATATAATTAACTATTTCACTAAATACCTTGTTAGTAGCAGCGGCTCGGCTTAACGTCCGGTAAATGCCAAAATGTAAGTAGTATAGCTGGGTTGAGTCAAATACTACTGTATTTCCTGAGTATAGCTTCTTCCAATGCAATTCTATATAAGTGAAGTATCGAAATCTTTACAGTAACTATGATCTGGAAAGAACAGTTGCTACCTACTAAGTTCATGGCTAGAAAATTCTAAGATGAGACTTACAAACAGGAAACATCCAGTGTGTATCGAACTCGATGCAGGAGTAAATCTCAGAGAATACTAATTTTCTGAATGTTATTCTACTGCATGATATCCTGAGGAATAAATATTCTTTTATTTTTCGTGTATTTTGTCACCTTTACCTTCCTCAGTACGCTAATATTTTTATATATGTTTATTCTTCTGTCGTTTTGTAGCACACCGTGTATTAATTATTGATTCAGCTCCGGTGACTCGTCGAGGCATGTCATATCTATTCTACTTGTTTGCATGAACAAACATGACACTTTACTACCTGGTCAATCTCTGACCTTTCTGAGACAGGATCGCTTACGCTCTCTTATTGAGAAATCATTACTAAGGAGGAACTCGGAAAAGCGGTGGAAATTAGAATCTGGGATCGAAACTAAAAATGGGTGCCCAAAATATGTGTGTGTGTGTGTTGTTTAAAAATTACTATATTTATAGACAACAATGCATAGTATATGAAATAAAACGTTTGTAGATTATGACAGTGAGGACATAAGAATCAACGCTGCATGTTGACCGTCTATTATTTTAAATTTATTTATATATTTTATTAATTCAATTTTCTTGTGTATTTGTCGTGGATGCAAAATTATGTTATTTTTTAGATTAAACTTAGGTGATTTTATTTGATCAAATTCTTTTAAACGTTGGTTGTTTAATATACAATTTTTGGTAAATAGTTCAGTTAAAGAAGTCTTCAACATCACTTGATTGAGGAATCGCAGAGCTGAGTTCGAATTCTAGTCGAATCCATTACATTCACTTACGTGCTAATACCCTTGGAAAAGGTATGAATCCTCTTACTCTCCCTCCAGCTATGGGTAAAATAGCAGGACAGACTGTGTTCTATAGCCTTGGATGGCAACTGGTCTAGGAGAAGGACAACCCTGAATTCAAAACCTGTGCAGGGTCGTTTGGGAACCTTGTGGCATTCGGTGCACCAGGTCTCTGTATTCGTCCCTTCAGAAAGTGTGGATGGTCCTGCACGAGGCCTTCACCACTATAATCAAATCTCATGTGCCGGTGTCGGGCTGTCGGTTTTCTGGAAACTGATCTGCTTGACCCTGATACGTCTAATCTCGACGGGAGAGTCGATTATTATATATATATGTGTGTGTCGTGATTATTTTCGCAACAATCCCTCTATTATACAGGTTTCATTGAAGACGATTGACAAGGCATTGCGATTATTAGAGAAGAGTTTTTATAAAATTAACCCGAATATTGACATTATGACCTTAAATTGGGGTTGTATGAAGAATGAATTGTTAAAGTAAAATTTGAGGCTTATACCTTCAACACCCTTCTCTAACCATCGACTCGGGCATTTCGTCTGACTGAAACATCGAAATATATAAATTCTGTATCAATTTTTCGACGGCTGTCAAAGTTTAATTTTAAATTTCTAATTCCGACACGAACACAGTGTATACTCCAGGGTTGAATAAGTCTAACGTACTTCATGTTGGTTGAAATAGATTTATACCCACCATATGAGGTAATTTGGGATTTTGTTATGTAATTTATATGTTTTGATATAATAAATATATTGAGCTCTTTTTGTGGATAAGTTTTAATATTTGATTTTACTAAGATCCACTTAGATGAATATATAGATTGATAGTTAGATACATGAGCGACACCTTTAGGGGAGTTTCCAAGTCTGATTAAGTCTTCCTCTGACCAAGGGAGATCGAAGCGGGGAGGGGAACCAGTCTTATTATCTTGATTCGGAAAAGCAGGTTGCCAAGTGGAACTTCTTTGTAGGAATATGGATCTGTTTGTCTTAATGTTCACTTATATGAATGTGCACATTTACGAAGTATCACTCCATTTAACCTACAAACAGCAATAAATGTTCAAGGAATATGTTCGCCAAACGGGCAAAAACGAGAAAAGTCAATTTTTAAATGGTGCTTTTCATACGAAAAATATAATTTTTAATCTTTTAGATTATAAAGGTAATGAAAACTTAGAAATAAATTTCTTAAATTTAATATATTAATGTACCGACAACAGGCAGGGATTTGTTTATTTCAAATTTACGTGTGAATTTGATGGAAGTTCATTTCTTCCGTTGTACGCTCCGGCTTTCTTCATTTGATTGGAATTTCGAACCGAACCCTTTATTTCGCACACCAGGATAGATTGTCCTAGTTAAACAAAGACAATGGATAAAGACGTTGGTTAGATCCAGTGACTAGACACAAAGAGTTGTGAGTTCAATACCAGGCTACAGCCGCGGCGAAAAAAACTTGGAAAATTGTGTTATATGGAAATAACTGAGACATCTGGAAAACGCATGGTACGTGGAACTAGAACAATCTACTCCGGTTGACAAAATAAAGGGTTCGCTTCGAAATTCCAAACACCTGAAGAAGGCCGGATCGTACAACGGAAGAAACGTTGTGAATATGGCAATGACGATGAGGATAAAAGTCGGAATAATGTAAATAATGTAAGTAATGCCTTTGTCTCGTTCTTCCATTTTTATTTGCAAATAAATACACTAGGAAATAAATAAGCTCTACGAAATACTCATCTTATGAATAACCCTTCGCCATTTAGACTCAAATCCTGAATAAATTTTTCTTTTCTTCGTTGTGGAAAGTATAAATTGTGATATCCGCTGATTTTACACATATATTATTTGATATCCACTTTTAAATTTAACATTTTCTAATAATAGCCAACCTCGGACACTGTTGCTTTAGTCATTTCAATGTGCTCATCTTTGAATCTTACAAACTTACTCAAGCATTCTTTCTACCTTTGAAATCAGTTTGATAATTCCATCAACTGCCCTGACCTTGTTTAATATTTTCCCAGCCGTTTCAACGGAGCTTATAGCTTTAGGTTATTTTAGACATTTTCAAAGTTTTAATTCTGTACTGGTGTAGATAGAAGATTTGGCTGGTACGATATTCAGAACAAAGAAAATCGTAAGCGAAATGCCAAGAATTGACAGACACATTGTCACGGTGGATACAATCAGACAGTTTATAACTGATTCTCTGGCGGTTTAAATGAGAAAACTCCACAGGAAAATGTCTTTTTAGGCATGCGAAGTAAGGTTCCAAGGATATGTTACAAAGTTACATCAACTTCCTGCAACCGGTTCTCGACTTATTCAGAATGGTGTATAAATGTCCATTCAGAAATCATAATGAGTCCAAAATAGATCTGCTTCCTGAGGGAGACATTGATAATGAACACTGTTCTCGTCCCGATAAAAGGACAAAATTTTGAATGATTATTTTCAAGAGATGCACGGACACTTCTCCTTACGCTTAATCCAAAGATATTAATTTCTTTTCGACTTCATATAAGTGATTGCTGTTTCTCGTAAATATCTATATACGCACAAATGCGCGTGCGCAAAAACGGAAACAGGCGGAAAATACGCTTTTGTGACAGTTAAATCTGTATACTAATGGTCCTAGCGGAAACATTCAGCTGTGTATTCATTACGCGCTAATAATCTTTGGAAAGGTATGGATCCATGACTTTCCCCCAGCTATGGGTAAATATCAGGTCAGATATGGCGCTAATAGCCTTGATTGGTTGCGAATTTTGCTCCATTAGGCTATCTTCACCAAGAATCACCGATTCTAAAATGGCTGTACTAGATGTGTTGTCCCTACTTATCTAAGAGTTGAGGCATTCCTGATTGTGATTCTTTATCTAGTTTTAAAAAGATCCCTGAGAAATGTTTAAAATAGTTCGTTTTTTGGTTTTATCATTTGCTTCTTTTCGACATGCTCAGAAGGAAATTCTTGGAAAAAACACTAGGTTTAATAACTGTATGGATGTGGTAACAAGCCTCACCTAACCTGATGTTAGATTTATTTGTTCCGATGAATCCTGGCTATAGATCCACTAAACAAAATTCCTAAATGACAGGAATGCTGCATGTTAAGAGACAGTCGGATTAGTTTGTGGTCGACAATTATTATTAAGCTCTGGTTGGAACTCACTCAAAGGATTATGAAGGAAAAAAATATTT
Source organism: Acanthosepion pharaonis (assembly GCA_903632075.3). Classification (NCBI taxonomy): domain Eukaryota; kingdom Metazoa; phylum Mollusca; class Cephalopoda; order Sepiida; family Sepiidae; genus Acanthosepion; species Acanthosepion pharaonis. Next base: position 810,309 of record CAHIKZ030000567.1, read on the forward strand.
TAAAAATACATGATGATAAGAAAGTATACAGATAAAAAAAAAGAAAAGCAAGCGAAATGATTGCTGTAAAATCTCAATCGTCTTAAGCGCTTCTCGTTACGAAAGGAATCCTTCCTCCGGGTATAGAATTTATGATAGGCTCGCGAAAGGACGCCCGCTTCCAAACCAGAAAGGGGGGGGAGTGTTGGTAGGCGGGTTCATATTTTCATTCTTCTTTTAATGCACGCCTGCGACCGCTTTCTTCAAATGAGCAAACTCTCTTATCCATTATTTGGCTTTCTGTTAGGATTATTATTGAAGATAAATTGCACCAAGTAAACGTTTTGTCAGAGGACTTGAATACACAGGAGACACAACCTTGGAAGCGAGGACCCCGCCTCAGTATCAAAAGAAAAATAACATTAGAATATTGCAAAAATATATTCTCTTAATTTTATTACGGATAATGGCTGTCCAAAATAAAGATATCGAAACGAAAATGAAACCTTATTTCTTTCAAACGTCAAACCCTTTTGGACGGAGATGATCATGTCTCTCTACAGCTTCTTTTTTTTAATAGAATCTGTAAAGTGTGCATTGTTTTATTTTTGGTTGACCAGTTTATTTCATTTGTCTTGTTTGAATGCAGAGTTTGTCCATTTTATCGACTGGAAGTAGTCAAATCTACAGAGCCTAGCCCACATATTTAATCTTTAGCGCGGAGAAAATCTGACCGATTTATGATATTTCATTGTGACAAAGGATATCCACCGAAATTTTAACTTCGATGACCAATTTCGTTTTCTATGTTGTTGACCTTTAGTCATTTATATTTCAAAAGAGATGCAAGATAAAATGAATATATTCGTTTCAACGTCATTATTATTTTCCTATCCAAGATACTAATGAAAATCTGTGATTTCAGAATTAGTTTTTTGTGAAACCAATGTAATTACCACATTCCGACAAACATTTTGAATCGCAGGGAAAAACAGAAACAACCATTAAATTTGTGTTATATCGTAAACTGCAATGGAAAGCAGGATGGGAATGCAGCGTAAAGGTTATTGGCGCGAAAAGTAAAATCAGCGAAATATGTTCATGTAGCGGCTGCATCAGCTACATTTACTTCGTACTCTTACGTCTGGAAAAAGGCAAGAATCCGTCGCTTCTTGCTCCGGCTGTGTGCCAAAGGACAGACTTCTCCATCTTTGGATGGCAGCCAATCTAAAATGAAGATAACCCCGATTTCAAAATATTAAAGTAGGCAATAGAAACATAGTCACTTACTTTTTGGTAAGATGCAATGGCTTTTTACAGGAATCTGTGGAAAATCATGATCGCCCACTTTCTGAACCGACATGACATTTAAAAAATTACATCGAAAAAAATTTCCGTAATTTATAACGCTGACCACATTTAGACTTTACAGCCTATCCACCTTTCCCATTTATTTTACCTTGAATCAATCTTTACAGGCTCTGAATCAGATCAGACGAAAACCTTTACCTTACCATATCTAGATTGGACGCCCGCAATCCACTCTTTACAGCTTTGATAGAGGCCAAAAGCGTTTCAGACGGCCTTGTACCGTTTTTGACCCTAGAAACCGTTTCACACAGACAACGTCGCATGTCGTTCGGTAATCTATCGCTATTTCCATTGAAAAAGAAACTATATCGGTATTTCTCTATTTACATTATTCGGACTATTGTCCTCATCTTTGACATAGAGGAGAACATGTCTAAAGACTGTGTGTACGCTATCCCGTGCAGATGCAGAAAGAAATATAAAGGGGTGACAGGCCGACCCCTTAAAGTAAGGCTTCAAGAGGACCAGAAAGCTGTAACAAGAGAGTATATGCAAAAATCAGGTGTGGCTGTCCTCATATGGAGAAGGTTGAGATCATAGACAAAGAACACCTTTGGAAAATTCGTAAACTTAAAGAATTGGCATATATGCTAGGTCACAAACATCTCTTGAGCCGACCAAGCATAGAAATGAATACAGTATGGGAACCAGTAATAAGGAGTGCCAGAGAAAAGCGATAACAACAAAAAGTTGCGATATGAGTTCTGGTAAAAAAATGCAATGACAGCAGCAAAAATTGTCATATGAGCACTGGTAAAAATGGTTATTAAAGACATTATGTTTATAATACCCAGAAATTCATATCTTCAAGGATACATGGCACAGTGGATAAAGGCGTTAGTTAGATCCAGTGACAAGACCCAAAAACACAGAGTGTTAGTTAAATATCCGGTTAAGGCAGTGGAGAACTTTCAGAGGGGAATTAACATGAGATAACTGAAAACTGACATCCATTAAACATGGCACACTTACAGTCTACCACAATGAGCGAAATAATAGTACGAATAATATAAATAGTGTACATAATACCTCATCTCAGAAATATAGACAGATCAGTATTTCTATATGAAAAAGGCTCTGACGAGCTACATTCCTTAGTTCGAACACTTCATACCTTTACAGCTTAGGCACGCTATACGAGGTACACAGGAAGTAATTAAGAAGTAGATTATCTTGTCTTGACCTTGATTTGTGAAATAGGCACCTCGATCGCTAAATAATTAACTTCTTTAAATCAAACGTCAACCGTTATCTTTCCTACATATCGTAATAATCTACAATTCTTACATTAAAAAACAAGACAATTCACTAATCGTCTACCTTGAGCTGCTCTTGGGTCTTGCAAAAATAACATCAGAAATGAATTCCTGGATAAAGAAACAAAATATGAATTAACTTTCGAATTTTGCATATGTTTATCTGTAACAGCCTAAATTCAGCAAATATATGACAACATCCGATCATGGGAGTAATGATGATAATGGTGAGAATTTATTATTTCTCTTTCTCCCGATAAGAATACTAAATCCATGCAAGTATAATCTTATATTTTTTCATTGTGAAATAAACAGGTTGAGTGAATTATGCTAAAGACGATATGACCGGAAAAATCTCATCATCTGGATACGACAGCAAATCAGTTCTTTCTTTGTTTCTGTTTTTATTCCTTTCTGTCTTTCTTTTTTCGTTTCTGTCTTTATTCCTTTCTGTCTTTCTTCGCTTCTGTCTTTCTTTCTACGTTTCGGTCTTTCTTACTTTCTGTCTTTCTTTCTTCCTTTCTGTTTTTCTTCCATTCTGTCTGACATTCTTCGTTTCTGACTTTCTTTTTTCTCTCTTTCTTTCTTCGTTTTTGTCTTTCTTCGTTTCTGTCTTTCTTCTTTTCTGTCATTCCTTCTTCGTTTCAGTCTTTCTTCATTTCTGTTTTTCTTTCTTCGTTTCAGTCTTTCTTCATTTCTGTTTTTCTTTCTTCGTTTCTCTCTTTCTTCATTTCTGTTTTTCTCTGCTACTGTCTTTCTTCGTTACTGTCCTTCCTTTCTATCTTTCTTTTTTCGTTTCTGTCTTTCTTTGTTTCTGTCTCGTGTTTCTTATTTTCTTGTGGCAATATGTTCCTCAAAACAAATCCATTCAATCACATAGGGAACATTTCTTGATATTTGCTGACTTCTTGACAATTTCAGATCGCTTTTCGCTTAACCAGTCAAAACTATATATTATACCCATTTCTCCATTTGTATCATTGTCAGAGAACTATTTTTCCTTCACATACGTTTTTAAATAATCTCCAAAATACGCGTTTCTTCATGAAAATTATCTTTATCGATGTTATAAGCGATGCTTTGTAGACATATTCATAAACTTGTATCGCTACAGACAGAAGTGATGAAGAGCTTTTCCCATTAGTGTATGCATGTATATTGCACGTACAGTGTATCTTAACTCTTGGAACCCTGACACCCTGATAAGTACGGATCTCCAGCTCGGGCCCCAGCTGAACATCACTGCTGTCCATAAGTTAGGGTGGCAGACTGGCTGCAAGGGTATATGCACCTGCACACAAATGCCGGTGTAAAGGCCGTTGGTATTCAAATGGTTAATGTTATTATCGAATATTGATTTTAACTACTTCTTTTAATAATAAAAATTAAAGTTATTTAATAGTTATTTCCATAAAGAAGAAATTTAAATTAAAGGAAGAAAGAAAAAAAGGCAATATATATATATATATATATATATATATATATATATATATATATATATATATATATATATTTATGTGTGTGTGTGTGTGTGTATAAAGTCATGTCTCATTAAATAATTTAGATAGTTTTTTCTCTACTTGTTTTTAATAAGATCCTCTCACAATTACCGCCAAGTTTTTTAGTATCCTTATTAAAGGAAGGAAGAAACAAAACGAAACATATTGTTGTATTTTCATTTTATTCCGTGTAAGCACTATGTCGTCATCAGTGGCTTCTTTTTTCTAAGACGAAAACTTGTTTTAATCACGGGCAAACGTCAAGGATGGTAACTAAGTTGTTCTAATGTATAAATATTTAAAAAAAGAAAAACAAAAGTTAAAACCTAGATATTTAAACTGTAAACATTTTAAACATTTGTGAAATATTCATATTGAATTTTATTAAGGTTTGTTTCCAATATTTTAATAAAGATAGCTTCAAGAATTTTATGTAATTTTTTTTCATGAAAAATGTTTAGATGAATTTTCAGCATGAATTTTCCTAATTAGCAGATAGGGACAGGCATGCTTTTGTAAATGTTGACAGATGTTAGATGCATCATTCAAATGAGAACTCAACATTTGAGAAAACGTAGCAGTGGTATGGACAACATATATATATTATTTGTTATGTTGGAGATAAAATCTCCCAATGGCCATTTAACTTTGTATACAATGTTGGTTTTCTGCAACACGTTAGTTTGTGAGGAAGAGAGTTAACGGTTTTTTGTAGACATCATCAGATTTTTGGTTTAAATTATTAGTTAAAAAAAAAAAATTTATAATTACTTGTTTAACAAATATCCCAATCATCAGATTCATAGTAGGAATAATTAACTACAAACATGCATACAACATAACACCCTTCATAATCCATAGCCCAAAGTAGTAGTTTAAATACCCTACATAAAAGATAACCCTTTATGAAGTCGTCAAAAAACAAACGTTACGAAAGTTTTTCTTTTTTTATATGCACAATTCCCTTTCATAATAAAATAAAATAAAATAAATAAATCTCCATAGACAAGCAAACTAGACGAAGGTTAATACATCTTCCGTTTCATTTTTGACACCCCCACCTTTCCCCGACTTGACATCTTGAAAGTATCTCTATACCGCTACTTATTATTAACACCCTACACTCGCCTACCCAATTTAAACAATTCGCCCTAGCTGTTACCATGGAGATTTTGATTTCAATTTTTAAAACAAGTAAATTTCAGATATACGTTATTCCAACAAAAATTTCGCTTGAAGATGGAACGGAGCCCATTTTAATTTAAAACTCAATTTAATTTAAAGGATTATATTGAAGTTTTCGGCTTTTTGTTTTGAAACATGAGACCTCTTATGTAGCGATTTGGAATCATATTTTTAAATAAATAATTTATATATTTATATATATATATATATATATATATATATATATATATATATTTATAAAGGTAAAAAATACATTGTTATATCATCCAAGTGGATCCTAGTAATATAAAATTATTAAAACTGATCCATAAAAAGACCTCATTGTATTTATTATTACAGAGCCAAATTTAATAGACAATAAAATCCAAATTCACCTCAAATGTGGAATCAGCTTATTTCCACAGACGAAAATATATTTCGTCTGTATTATCAAGACCAGTATAGAATGAGTTTCTGTCGGAAATAGAAATTTAACTGTGAAAGCTGAAAAAAAATAGTTGAAAAACTTATACAGAATTAATCTATTTCAATGTTTCAGTCAGACTAAAGGCAGGAGACAGTAGCCAGGTGTGGTTGGAAGGTATTTGTCTTAAAGGGAAGAGTTTTTTAAAATGATATAACGATATATAATTTTGTATGATTTTTATAAATGACAAACTGGAAAAAAATTGTAACGCGTTTCATTCGTTATGATTTCATCGGATTGGACTTTGTTGATGTTGCTATGTCTACACGTAATGGATATCAGTTATCTCCTGTAATACACTGTGGATAAAGGCGTTGGTTAGATCCAGTGACAGGACCCAAAGAGTGTGTGTTCAATACCCGGTTAAGGCAGTGGAGAAATTTCAGAGGGAAATTAACAAGAGATAACTAACACCCATTAAACATGGAACGTAGAACTAGAACAGTCTACCCCAGTGAGCGAAATAAAGAGTTAAGTTCGACATTCCAACCACTTGAAGAAGGCCGGAGCGTACAACGGCCAAAACGTTGTAATAAATATGGCGACAAAGATGAGGACAATTGACCGAATAATGTAAATAATGTACGAAAATTTTTGCATAGCCGCTATAGATTTAAGTTTTACATAAAGTTAATATAGCCAAAGAATATCATTCAGAAAAAAAAACTTACACAAACTCATGCAGTATTAACAGTAAAAATTATAACTTATGTTTAGAGGGAAAATTAGCAGTAATTAGTTTTAAAAACCAAAATAAACTTTTAAAGAAGAAAACTGAAATACTGAGTAAATGTAGCCATATAAATAAATACTTACATTGCCATTTAATCACTATTAATAAATAAACAAATAAATATAAATAAAATAAATATGATATAAATTAGATAAGTAAAATATATAATATAAATTTTAAATAAATAATTAAATGAAACCAATATAAGCTTTATTAATAAATGAAATATCGAATAAATATAAAACAAACACACCTATCTGCGTGTGTGTACATGTACATGTAAATACATACACACACACAAACTAACAGCCAAAAACAAACAAGCATAACCACACCCATAATTAATGGTTCAATATATAACACCAAGGCAAAAATCAATAAAATACTAACAAATAAATATAAAAATGATGCATTACATAAATGATAAATGATAATATATGATATCAGCATGCACTTATTTTAATTACGTCCGAGAAGGTGTATATATATATATATATATATATATATATATATATATATATATATATAGATAGATAGATAGATAGATAGATGGGCTTTCGACCAATTCCTTAGACATTCTTCAAGGGTGTTAGTTTCGTTTCTCTTCAGGTTTTCACTGACTGAGATTTATTTTTTGTGGTTTTAAATACTAGTAGGGGGCGTTTATTCCTAACCTTTGCGTGTTAGCGCGGCTGGAATTCGAGTGAGCGGCTTTCTATTTTTTAAATATTATGCACACACACAAACACACTAACGCGCGCGCACACACACACACACACACACACACACACACACACACACACACACACATATATATATATATATATATATATATATATATATATATATATATATATGCGCACGCTTGACAATCGATTAAGCTATTTCCGCGCATGGTATCAGGGAATGTCCTCGCTGAATGAGAGTGGTACTAAGATATTTAATGTCTCTTCCTCTCCCTTAGTTGTTTCCAGGTAGACAGCGTATAAATCTTTCGAATCACGCAGGTACACTTAGTAGTTATAATGGAAGAATTTGCATCACTTGGGGATACATAAAACAAATCAAAGTCTTTGTTGTGCGGTGCAATCCACCAAATACGATGGACGTCAGCAGGCACATAAATGTGTATATTCCGATTAGTATCCGTTATGGACATTTATATAAATACACAGTAGCATCCAGAACACGATTATGAACTCGAAGACTTACACAGATACATACTACGCTGTACTGAGTTGTTATTTTTAAAAATTTAAAATGAATGCCTTTCAAGATGATTCTAATCTGTTCTCAAAAAATTCACTGTGAGCGAATTATCTTTTTACAACATGAGGTCGCCAATATGGCGGATTAGCTTTCTCTTCTATGTTTCATGACTTGTTTAACGATTTGTAGGCCTCCTTTCAAAACATTCAAATCATTTGTCGCTATAAATAGTTTTATACATCCCAATCTGGTATCTATTCACGTTATGTACGTTATTCGTTCTTTCCCTCTGTACCTCTTACCTTCAATTCGCCTTGTAAGAATCAAATTCTCTAAGCCCTCTTTCCTCATTATAAGTGCTAGATATTTTAACTGCTTATGTTATTATTATTATTATTATAAGAGTCCTTATTTACACTATTTATATTCGGGCTATTATCATCACCTTTGTTTTTGTTACATAACGTTTCACTTGTTTCTGACGGCCTTGTTCAGGTGTATATCAATCTGGATAATCTACGGAGAATTATGAATCGAACATCTTATTTAATCTCCGGATGTAGACTGTTCTCATTTCCAGTGATATCGTCTAGTCCTTATTTTTATTTAGTACTGTTCAGTTATTGGCCGCCTGTTTCACCGGAGTGCAAATACACACTGCCCAATCCTGGGATTGAACTCGCAATCTCTATGTTATCAATTCACAAACCAACGTTTTTTATCCAGTAAGCCATGTCCCGTACTGCCTGAAGAATGTCGGAAGGCACAACGTCCGAAACGCTGTGATAGCAACAACAAAGATGAAGACATTAGCCCAAATATATATAGTATAAATATATATACAGTCCAGCAGCTAAATATCCTGCCATCCACCCCACCCCCAAAAATGTCTCTACTACGGCCCCTGAAATGGCACAATACTTTTTGGTCCGTTTCTTGGAACGAGAAAAACTGTTTAGGAAGAATTAGATTGATAATAAATTGTTTTAAAAGACCATACAAAAAATAAAATGAAAGGTATTTTTTGCCTATTTGAATTTTGAATTTCCAGGACGAGGAGTTATTATTTACACTATTTATTGTAGAATATCAATACAATAAACAGCACTTACCGGCGTAAGAGTCCCAGCTAGCGTCCAGCTGGCAGACAAAATAAAGCAGGTTGTAACTCATTACAAACCCTGCAAACTAACTGATGAATCAAGCTGGTATTTATACAGAAATACCTCCACTCATGTATGTACGAGCAGCCTAATCACAATGAGATGCTCCATGGCCCATAAAAGCAATGAACTATCCCACGTTTGTTCTACATATATATTCACATTGAGATGCAACGTTTCCCAGTTGTGTCCTGGCACGGGTGTATATCAATTTGGATAAATAGCTGAACAGAACCCTTTATTTAATTTCTTAAGTTCTCGTTTTGTTCATGTTATTGATATCATCTTCTTATTTTTATTTACTAATGTTCAGTTATTGCTTGTTTCCTCCAAGTACAACTGAGTGTTTATCCTGATTCTAGAAATTCAGACAAAAATATGTTTACTTTTTGTTCTCATTTTCCCCAAATCTTCCTCGTTTCTCATATGATTCGTCCATTGTCTTTTCAGCCTGCTACAGTAGATAACATATCTCTGTGAACTCAAATCTTGTTTTATCTTTGTTGTATTTTTATTACAGTTAAAACTTTTTCCGTTTCCACAGTTCTCCTCCTTGCATTCCACGGAAGTATATAATTTAGCTGGATAAATTCAGAAAATCCTGAACAGAACCCTTTTTTTATTTTAATTTCCATCGGGAATAGACTGGATAACCTCTCAGATCGTTTGACGAAACAGCGCACTGTTCATGTGATATTGACTTTATCATCTTATTTTAGTAATGATGCGGGTATCGCTGATTAGTAATGAGATATCACAATGTAATAGTATCATAATGCATTTATATTTATTGCGACTTACATTTGGAAACATTTAATTTTAAGGATTTAAAAATCAAGATAAAAAAATAAATTCCTTTATTGATTTGAATGACACTTCATATTTTTTCATTAAATGCAAAAATGGTGTTTATAGTAGCGAATAAAGTTATATACTAAAGCAGATATATAAAACACACACACATACATACATGAAACATTTATAAAAATCAAGATAAAAATAAATTTATATATATATATATATATATATATATATATATATAAAAGTTACCTGCACAGACTTTCTTAAAAAAATCTGAAAAATGCATTTTACATTATTTAAATGTCGAATTTTGGTATTATTTGATGGATAACATTAATCCGTAAAAAAAAAGAAATACGTCAATAAGTAAATGCTTTTGAATTTTAAACTAAAAACACTAAAAGAAAAGTCACTTCCGCACAGTTCCTTGAACAAATTTGATAGACGTAAACAAAAGAGGAATTTTGAACACTCTTAAAAATGCAATATGATTTCCAGAGATTTATTTTGTAAAAATATAAAAAATCTAAGAATTCATTAATTAGATTTCGTGAAAAATTTACTGACTCTTTGCAAAATACATAACGAAAAATGTATTTCCCCAGCAGGATATGAAGACCTAGCGTATCAAGTTCAAACAATTGCTATTTTACAATCCCACTCCTACTGTGCAAAATTGCTGCCAAAAGTCTACTCAGATATGGAAGATCATAATTAGCACAATCAAGGATTTAACATTCAGTGTGAAAGTGTGTTAATCACGGGAAATAAATCTGTATCTTATTTTACATTTCCATTCAGCTTTCATAGAATGAAAAATTGACGTCAACGGGAAAATTATTTAATGGAAAATACAATCGTATTTATTTGCTTTAACTGTCAACTGTTATATGCCGGCAACTTCTTATGAAGCAACTGTATTAAATGGCTCCAATGGCGTATAAAGATTTTACCATTGGAAAAATTAATGTTAGAAGACTCGAGAGAGAAAAAAACAGAAATTTTTGGTTCAGGACATTGATATTTATAACATTTTATATGTTGTCTAAGAAACCGAAATCAAAGAAGGACTTGATATTACTATCGGAGTTTGACAAGTTAATATCTTTGGAATTAGACAGGAAATATGATGAAAATGGTTTTGTCATGAAATTCAAATGGACGAAAACTTTAGCAGACATTGGACGAACTATAAATATATAAACATTGAACAACAACATTGAAAGAGAAATAATTTTTCATCATTCCACGGAAAAATCCTAAAGATCTTGGAAGACCTGTATCAATTTCCCAAGTTAGCACAGGACATGGAGATTTGGGGAGGGCTAATAAGATTGGTTTGGTTTCGTTTATTTTGTTTTACTACATATCAACCTCAATAGATTATTTTATGCCGACAAATTCTTTTATTGCTGGTAATTTTTTTTTTTCAAAAATGAATAGTTGGTAATATTTTTCCAAAAATGTATTGCTGGTAATATTTTTCTTTTTCAAAAGTGTACTGTTCGTAATAATATACTTCTGCTAATATTTTTTTCCAAAAAAGCATTGCTGGTATTAAAACCTATTTTTATACTTTCATAGTGTTTTGTCCACTTTTGTGGGACTAACTATTTGCCCATAGATCCGTTTTCATTGGCGTACTTTTGTTGTGTTTTTGTCGAGAGTCAAATCTATTGCTAGTATTATTTTCAAGAATATATTGTTAGTATTTTCACTATAAAAAACTTTTTATACTCTCATGGTGTTTTGATCCCAGTTTGGGATACCACCCCGGGTCAGGGTGAGCCTGGTAAAAAAAAAGCAATTAAGATGTAGTTCCTCAACCCCAAAACCTCCTGATGAAAGGCTTTACTGTGTGATGTAGTTTATCGTCATACCCAAGGCGGGCTGATAAGTGGGGTTTGCAAAGTTGCGAAGATGAGAAATTATAGGGATCTTTAGGTTGCATTTGCTCTTTTAATGAATAGTCGCTTCAGCGACATGCAATGTAAAGTAAGATTGTCTTTCTAGATCATTTACGACTGACTGAGTAATCAGTTCGATCCTCACTGAGTCCCGCACACTTTTTCTGCCCGTGAGCTGTGTTCAGTAAATTACTACATATTTGGTTTAACATTCGAGATATAATGAACATTAAAAATCTATTAAAGTGTTTGATATTTTAATAGCACAATAAAATTACAAAGAGTTGTAACGACATCCGTCTAAATAAGGGTGTTCCAATAACTTGGACCGATTTTAAATGTGAATTAAGTCTGATGATTTTTTTTTCTCTTTTTTCAGATTTAACAACTAAAGTCTTTTGCAATTTCAACCATGGAAAGATTAACTATCAAACAACATGTTAAAGTTATAGAAGCCTATTACGAAAATGGATATTCAAGCGGAAATGCATTTCATGCACTTCGTGAAATTTTGGTCAACATAATCGACCAACCGAGAGTGCAATTGGAAACGATGTAACGTTGTTGTGGAGAGGTTCAATTCTTGCTCACGTTGACGAATAGAGGGGTCTGGAATTTCGGCCACATTCTTATGCACTGCAGCAATGTTTTCAGCTGAACGGCGTAAACAAGCACGCAGCGGTGTTTTCACATCTGCCACCGACACAGTTTATTTGAATTTACGAACAATCTTTGCAACTGCACTCTTGAAACTTTGACATGTTGTTTGATGGCTAACCTTTCCATGGCTGAAATTTCCAAAGACTTAAGTTGTTAAATCTGAAAGAAAAAGAAAAAAATCATGAGGCGCTTAAACTTAATTCACATTTAAAACCGGTCCAATTTATTGGAACACCCTTTATTAGTTTTGTTTTATTTTCACTTTTCTTAGTACATGAGGCATATTTAGTTCTCTTTTTGCCGTGTTTATCGTTGCATTCACAGCTTATATGGGCCCAAAACTTTAGGATAAAGAGTAACAATCTGATGAAATAAATTCCGTAATAAAATAATTCTACAGTAAGATGTTTATTTATCCTAATGGTAATGTGAAGAGCCATTTTACGAAAGTTTATAAACGCTTGCTTCTCTGGAGATTGTCTCACAGGCATTCGTCTTGAGACTAAAAGCTTTTGACACCTGTCAAAAGAGACGACACGAATTTCTTCTCTAATAATTCAGTTTCTGATTATGATATTAATGGGTGTCTGGGAAGTATTTTCTAACCAATTGTATGAAATAACATCTAACTTCAGATTTATTGAGAGACACTTTCTTAACTATTATTTTCAAAGATATATCGTGTCCTGGGTAAGACGATAAACTACATCAGCGTCCTGGGTAAGGCGATACATTACATCCGATAGCAAGGCCTCTGATCAGGTTTTGTGGAACGTAGAACCACCTCTTAATTACTTGTGTTCCCAGGTTCACCCTGGCCCGGTGTGGTTGAACCTGTTAGGGTCCCAGTTATGAGAATATATTTAACCTCCCCAGACTGCATTCAAAACGCTATAAAAATGTAAAAGTAGGTTTTAATACCAGCAATACATTTTGCAAAAAATTATTACCAGCAATGAATTTTTGAAGGAAAAAATTATTACCAGCAATACATTATTACCAGCAATACATTTTTGAAAAATAAACATATACTACCAGCAATACATTTTTTTAGAAAAAGATATTACCAGAAATACATTTTTGGAAAAAAATATTACAATATTATGCGTTCATTACGTCAGCAACGGTTCCATTCAAACTGTCCTATGAAGAAGACATTTTCCAATCCCTTTATCATCACTATGTGCCCTAGAAATTTCAACTGTTTTTTCCTCTTGCGAACAATCAGTATCCTTTTTGTGTCCTTTTTCTCTAAAATTTCATCATTGCTCACAGACTCGATGCAAGGTGTTCTCAGCATCCTTCTGTATAACCCTATTTCTGTTGCCCTTATATATTGTCTCTTTTTCATCTGTGAAGCGATTGTCCAGCTTTCACTGACTTACACGAATGCTGATATTACATCACAGTCCAGTAATCTGTTCTTTGTTTCTAAATCGTGACATAAGTAATTAAAAAATGTAAATATAAACGAAAAAGAGTTATTGATAAGTTATTTATAATGCATTGAAGAATTGCACATATTCTAATAGTTTAGTTACATTTAAATATCTGCTTTTCTATTTATTAGACTGATGTATAAGAAATTAAAACCATTTATGCAGCTTGAATAGTAATTCTTGCATCCAAATTAAGTAACCTGAATACGAGCAAAAAGTTTCTCAAAAAATATTTTAGAATAGAATTTAAGACATCATATCTATGATGGCATACTAACTAATGATAGTAGTTGACAAGGATATTTTATTTCATACATTCGACTACAGTTTATCTTTACATCTAAATAGCTATAGCCATTGATGCAGCACTAGCTATTTATTTTGTACCCTATCAATTCCAATTTTCTGTATAGATTTTCTTCTTTATTTTCTTGTTTCTGTGTGTTTCATTAGGGGAAGAATGAGAGGGTATGATTTAGCTGGCTTTCCCCTTTGTAATATTTAGCAACAACTCGAAGTAGAAGCCTTTTTTTAATTAATTCAGCTTTAACGTTAAACACGCTTATTTTATAACAGTGGCTGGTTACAAGAGAGGAGATAGGATATGATTATTTTATTACCACAGACATTTGTATACGGCTCTGACAATGTAGCGGTTTGCCTGTTGTTAAAGTCGGGTATATTATTTAGTAAAATGTATTTATGCAAATTGCAAATCACCATTTAGTGGTTTGACTACTTGTTTTCGTATTATTAATTGGTGCGGTGATATACTTTCCTGTGTTTATGCAACAACTAATTCGCTGGAGAATAAGAAACCCCTACGGTATTTAGTGTGTAAAGAAAGAAAACTGTGACAGTTTGTGCCTTTTCCTTTTATAGATATTTTATTTAAACCATAATTAAAAAAGAAATAGTCCTATATTTTCCAAAACTTGAGAGAAAAAAGAACATTCAAGGAAAACTCTTAACCTAAATAACCGAAAATTTCTATCTGTGATATTTGAAAATTATTTTCTTACATTTGGCACTCACAGCCGAAAGAGAAAAGAAAAGAAGCAGGGAATAGGAATAGAGTATAAAGAAGAATGAAAATAAGTAATAACGACGACATTTGACACATGCAAACAGACACACAACTACGTTAATAAATAAATAAATAAAATAAGAAACAAAAATAAAAACGAGCAATATAACTTGACCCAAATAAATAAACAAACGACTTCCGGTAAAATAACCGCCATAATAGAATACCCACAATGCACTTCTAACCCGTATATATATAAATAGCCGACAAAAATAACAGCATATGTGGCCTGACGATTGCATATAGCATGAAACAGACTGTCGCCTCTAAGTGTTAACTTCTATGTTCACTTTTATATTTACACACGCTCTATCTCTGATATTGAGCACTTTATTCCATAAATATAGCAAACCTTAAGACTATATTTCTGTATATATATATATATATATATATATATATATATATATATATATATATATATAATTTCTTTGGATAACCTTGAGGAAGATCTTAGAGATTATCGTAGTTATAATATTCAAGACCGATTTGATCATTTCACTGTTAAATTCTCCCAAAGTGATCTTCATCGAAATCAACTGAATATTCTATGCAGGTTTTCAAACATTTTTCCTAAGATCTTTTTTGGCAATCTTCAGTAGACTTTGTGAAAATTACAGTGGTTTCGTTTATATTACTCGCAGGTTTATGAATTCTTCGAAATGATATTTTTATGTTCAATCCATTCTTAAAGAATATTTGCACTGGATGAACTGAATTTGCAAATTTAAATTTGCTTTCAGTTTGTTTTTTTGTTTGTTTTTTTATTATTAATAATGTTATAAGATTTATGCCTAATGTATTTTTTCTAACACGAAGACACATTGATAATCGGTAGAAATCATTCGATTTTTTTAGAGCTCCAGCGCTTTTGTAAATTTTATAGCTTTCATTTTTAATACATCATCACCATTTTCATAAGCAGTTTGATATTTCTGCCAAATTGTTTTTCTTCTTTTTTTTTGTTATATTTTTTCTCGGATATTTCTTTATGTTTTTTTTTTTTTTTTAACTATTCATATTTCTTCATGAATTCTTTCACCTTATCTTCTGGAACTTCCTCTGTTTCTTCCACTTCTGAAAGATTTTTTCTCGTTCTTTTTTCACTGTATCGTTACTTCCGTCGTGATTTCGTTTCTTCTTTTTTTCTTCTTCTTTTAAATCTGCTTTTTTAATTGTTTTGGCCTCTGACCGTTTTCTCTCCCTTCAGTTGTCTTTCCATTTTGCTCCCATTCGTTTCTGACATAAGATTTTTTATTCTTCTTTATTTTAAGTATATGTTAAACCAAGACTGTCGATATTTCTGTTTTCGTCTGATTTACAGATGTAAAAGGTACAGAAGATTATTTCGCTTACATAAAATCCTGCTCATTGTCGTTAGTTGAGAAACGGGCGGAAAAAAAAAAAACATCTGTTCCCAAATACTGATTTTTGCGACTGGCATGATTCTGGTAAATGTTCTGATGTTTATCCATCAAGATCCATGGTGGACAAAAATCACAACAATTACAATAATATCCGCCAGTTACTTTTTCGATAGAACCTATACTCCAAACGTCTTTGACTAGCTGACATTCAACTGTTTCGATAAATATCAAATAGATTCTTCATAACTTATAATGCAGTTTTCACTATTAAACGCTGAAATCTTTTTTGTAGTACTGATAATTTTATTAGGCACTGTTATTAGACTTACAGGAGGCACGATGGAGTAATGGATAGCGGCTGGGATTGAGGAATCGGAGAGCCGAGTTCGAATTCCAGTCAAATGCATTACATCCACTAACGTGCTAAGAACCTTGGGAAATGTATAAATCCTCTTCTTCTCCTACCTCTGTAGCTATGGGTAAATAGTAGGACAGACTAGGGTCTATAGCCTTGGGTGACAACTGGTCTATGAGTAGGACAACACTGAATTCAAAACCTGATCCTCCAGATTGGGGGTTGTGCAGTAGACTACTCACTTTAAAATAAATGGCTTGTTACAGAAACCGTAACGATATATTAATGTTCCACGTGTAATTTAAAGGCATGATATATAAATATGTAATCGGCTTATGTTATAGAAATTCAGTGCAATGGATAACTTGTCTATTTAAACAACTTTAGAATAGTCCCGGTATCTATCAGTTTGTGATCTGGGATTAAGAACATCATATGAATTTGGAATATTTCATGTTGAACTGAAAGACTAAGTCCTTGTTACACGATCTAAACTATATAGTGATTTTCCAAGTATAGCTTAGATGTGGCACAAGGTCGAAATTAGTGGGGGGGCACCCAGTGATAATGATTTTAAAGCGTAGCTTGGATGTGGCACAAAGCTGAAAGTAAGGGGCACCCAGTGAGGATCGAACTCACTACTCATTCATAATTGTTTTAGCGAGACAAGCTTGCTAAAGATTACACCAACTCGAGGTACCTGATCTAAGCTATATAACCTATCATATATTGCCTCAATTAGTATCAGTTGCTTTTTTTATAAACGAATAAAATGCATTTCGCGATTATTGAGCATAAAAGCCCAAGTAAGGAGAATCACATGGGTATCGATCCCACAGCAGTTTGGTTTAATAATATTTTAAACAAGATCATTCGTTCATAAATAAAATCCACTAATAGGTATAGAAATGTTTCTTTATCTTTTAATTATCTTAATTATCACTGCTCAATGTGACACTGTATCAGGCAGAATTTTGATACAACTCTCTTGCCATATATGACAGACACGCGAATTTGGCTTGCAAAAGCACACACCTAACAGTTATTTCTCTATAAACCATCAGCTTGTAAGTAAAGAGACATACTGTCAAGATATCTTTGCGTGGCGGGGTGGATGTAAGCAGAAAGAGAGTAGCTATGCTTGTAAATAATAAACTAATATGCGAAATTGAGTTTTGAATTTTACTATCATGACATTGAACATTTATAACGATTTCGGAGACACGGTAATAATATCATCTTCCCGACCACTTTCTGCTTGAAGATTGGTACCATCAGCCGGTGGATATTAAGTGACTACGATCTAGTAAAACTATATTGTGTCGCGGACACTCGCTTAAGCGCAAATCTATAACTGGATCCGTCCAATTGCTACCAGGTTAAAAATCGATATCACTCACTGGTCAGTACTGAGCCACTCGAAAAGCCGGTAGCCAGTGACTGTTTCTTCTTTCCTTCAAGGCATTGATCTAATTCTATTTCGTTAGCTCGGATAACCGCTTTAATGGACGCTGGTTTGAAATGCAAGATTTATTTCCAGTTAGAACCTTGCTTTGGTCTGCAGGAGATTAGAAAGTCCGGTGGCAGGTAAAACGGAAAGGATGGCTGATAATTCTGCATCATCTGGGGAAATTATTTTGCTGACGAAGCCTGTGAATTTAAGACAAATCAGCAGATGGTGTAATGCTATATTGCGCTTGCTAAAGAAGAATTTATTGCTTTTAAACAATAAATATGCATAAGCACTCATGAACCATAACTGCTGTCGCTTCTTCTCTCTCTCTCTTTATATATATATATATATATATATATATATATATATATATATATAGAGAGAGAGAGAGAGATAGATAGATAGATAGATAGATAGAATGAAAATCTTGGTAATATCCGTATGGGTAATCCCAAGGAAGATGAAATCCGGAGAGCTCACTGTTAAATAAGAGCGATTAATTTAATGAAAACAGACAACTTTAAGGGTCCACTGGTTATAATGTATTTCCCCAAGGAAATTTCTTTTTCCCTGCCTCATCAGACCACACTTTCAAGAGTGAAAAAAATGAATGTAAATTTACGTATATTTTTATACACTTTTGAGGGTTAGTATTAAGTTGTTATAAGGTGATATAGAGAGTGGTGAGAGAGAGAGTGTGTGGCAGACATGGTCGAAATTAGAGAGGGGATGGAGAGATAGGAATAAATTTAAATTTATTTTTATTACAATACGTAATAGTGAGGAAGTGGGTAAGAACCAAACATTACATATTCGTATTTTGCAAGATATTTGTTTTTAGTTTGCGAATTTTTAAGTAATGTATTTAAGATATATTTTGATGCCTGCATTTTGTGTTAATTTTTGTTCTGGGAAGGTGATGATAAATATTTCTTCCTCCAAGCAGAATTTAAAATATTTGAATTTATTTTTGTATGCTGTTGTTGTTTTCTTTATTTTCCCTGATAGGTCTAGTGTAATTTGGATTTTGCTTCAGTTTCCTATATATGCAAAGAAAGCATTATGCTGTTCGCGTATTTCCTATTTTAAAAGAAGATTTTTTTTTTTGTATTCTTTTATCCCGGAGTCCCACATTTATATTTTTTTCTTTCTCATCTGCTAATTTTACAGTAGCTTGGTATAGTATATTGTTTTGCAAGCAATTGTCATTTAAAGGACATTCATTCATTCTTCTACATTTACAGGTGTACTTGATTTGTGCGGGTAGTTTTTTGGGTTAATTTTCTGTTGTGCTTATTATTATTATTATTAGTAGTAGTAGTACCTAGATGGACCGATTAGGAATAGCATGTTTTGAAAGTTTGTTTCTGTGCGTGGTGTAAATTATAATGAGACGAAATTCTTAATCGGAGAGGCGTGTTCTAATTTCAGTTGGGTTTGTTATATTCCCTTGCGCGCAAATACCCTTAAGAAAGGTATGAATTCTACTTTCCACATCCTTACTAGGAGTTAATTAGTAATATTATATCACTATAACCTTTATTATCTCCCACCACCAAATAAGAATTACGTACAAATATTTAAATTTCGGTAATAAATAACGCATAGATATTATGTATATCATGTGTCAAATTTTGCAATATATATATATATATATATATATATATATGTGTGTGTGTGTGTGTGTGTGTGTGTGTGTGTGTGTGTGTGTGTGTGTGTATCCGATATTTAAAAAGGGCCTGATACAAAGTGGAGTTAAATATTAGTTATTTTACGGTATTAGAACATAAACTTGTTAAAAATCGCAACACAATGGTAGTGTCGGATCATAATTGTACTTGTGTAGCGATTTTAACATGTTTTTGTTTTAATATCCTAAAATAAATAATACTATATATATATATATATATATATATATATATATATATATATATATATAGGTAACTATACTCGAGAAAACTTCAAATTTTTTATTTGCCAATAATCAAATCAATTTCGAAGGAAGAAAAGGTTTTAAAAAAAGAAAGAGCCGGGAACATGAAAGTCTGTCGAAAAAATCGCTGACGATCCGCTTAGGTGAAACCTGGGTATGTTTGTCTGTCTCACTTGGTTTGACTATATATATATATATATATATATATATATATATATACCGGATGTAACAACACAACTATCCATCCCACAAAATGTTTAATATCTAAATTAGTTTGCTTTTTGGTTGTTTGTTTTTAACCATCTTGAAACGATTTGTCGTAAGAATCAATGAAAAACCCTTTAAGTTATTCAGCTAGAAAGAAAACAGATTAAAATCTTTTCGTGTCTGCTATATCTTCTGAACTGAACACTGGTTAGAGGAAAAAGATCTCTTCTTTGATTATATATCAGAGAAGTGACAATTGTTTGTTATTGCTTGTAAGTATAAGTGTACATTTTGTTTCTATTATCCATATAACTTTCTCATTTCATACTCTATTCTGTATCTTTTTTATAGAACGATATTTTTGTTGCATCAAGTCACTTCTTCGATTGTGAGCAGATTTTCCTGTAGTAACTGTCATATAGTACGAACGATATTGCATAAGAGCTCAGTACTCTTTTCCGGTGTCTTAATATTTGGAAGGCATCATTTCCTATTCCAATGCGTTCTCAGATTTCGGTGTCATATGTTCCATCATCTGCTAAAACATTTTCGAGATATCTAAATATTCTTACTTTCTGGAACCTGATATCTCCAATTCGTAACTCGCATCTTGTCCTCTTCCTCTTAATGGCAACCATACTTTCTCTCTTTCGACTATTCATGCTAACTCCTTCTTTTCATTTGTTTTCTCTAGAAGATTCTACAGTTTTCTATCTGTGACCTCAATCAACACTATGTCATCTGCCTGTCTTGTATTGACAAGATTCTTTCCGAAAATAATAAATCCTGGTAGCTTTTTTACAGCTCTCAAGATCACTTTACCTTAAAGTCTAGTGAGTGGCTTCGAAATTTTTCAGCTCTCAAATCATTTTTGCATCAAAAGATCGCTAAGTAAGAACTTTTGTAAATACAAAAAATATCTTCCTAAATGACTTAAACTAACTTCCTATATTTAAGTCTAACTAAAGGCCGTTCACTATAGTTGCACTATACACCACAGGTGGGTTCTGTGGGTATTGAACCAACACAAACGTACCTGAGCAGACGAATGCTACAGTGATTGCCTAGACGGCTTTGTAGAGAGACATACTCGAATACAAACGACTAGCCACCACATAAAAAAGTTCATTTTGAAAATAGATTTTCCCTGTATGTTCAAATCTAGTTATTTTTTTTTATTTCAAATCTATGGTAGTTATTTAAGGGGTTTAGATTGTTAAACAACCTGGGAAAAGCAAGAAAAAATAGGAATTAGAAAGATAAGAGAAACAGTATTAAAAAAATTAAGAATTAAAATATTTCACTATTTATATTATTCGGAATATTGTCCTCATCTTTGTCGCCATATTTATTACACTGTTTCGGTGATTGTACGCTCCGGCTTTCTTCAAGTGGTTGGAATGTCGAACTGAACCCTTTATTTCGCTCACTATGCTAGGCCACAAAAATCTCCTGAGACGACCAAGTATAGAAATGAATACAATATGGGAACCAGTAATAAAGAGTGCCAGAGAAAAGCGATAATAACTACAAAAAATGCAATATGAGCTCGGATAAAAACATGCAATGGTAACAGCAAAAAATTGCAATATGAGCACTGGTACAAATGGTTACTGAAGACATTAGTTTTATAATACCCAGAAATTCATACACAAATGTCCTCAAGGACACATGGCACAGGGAATAAAGGCGTTAGTTAGATCCAGTGACAGGACCCAAAGTGTGTGAGTTCAATACCCCGGGATAACTGATAACTGACATTCATTAAACATGGAACGTGGAACAGTGAGCGAAATAAAGGGTCCGAAATTCTAACCACCTGAAGAAGGCCGGAGCGTATAACGGCCGAAACGTTGTAATAAATATGGCAACAAAGATGAGGACAATAGTCCGAATAATGTAAATAATGTACATAATAACTCATCTCAGAAATATAGATAGATACTAAAATATTTCAGCCCTGATATTCGAATAAGCCTATTCAGTTTCAGTCATCTTAGCTATGTAGGCGTAAAAAATAAACATATCAGATTTATTTGTAGATTACACTCGTTTTGATAATTCTGTGAGCATTTAAAAAGAAACTTCTAAATTGCCAATGAGTCCCTCAGTGAATAAGTCGATTAGATGATCCTCTGTTGGTTCTGGAAAGCTTGTTTATCCATGAGTACGCATCGGATGAACTCGATCCATCTTCCTTATTCAATTAATATTTATGTTTTGAACAGTTCCCCAACACTTTCAGTACTTGCTGCATGGCTATTCATTCAGCTTCGATTATTTCTGGAACAATGATATGTAAATGGGTCACCCAATAACGAACTATATAAGTCCTCTTGGACATTTTTTTTCGCGAAGGTGTCATTGCAAAACATTTTACTACGTTACAAACATATAAAGTAATTAAAAAATAAACTATGGCTCTAATGCATGGGGAAATCAGTAATGTACACAATAATCAAAAGTTTATAATATTTATTGTATTCGGAATATATTCTGCAATTGTAGTTTGAACAAATAATAATAATAATAGCGGTTTCGACTTAAATGCAGACTACAAATCTGTGATTTCTCACTTTCAGCAACGTTATAAATATCTCTTACGAGTCCTGTATATACATTCCTGTTCTGTACTAAATCGAAATATCCTGCGGATCTTCTAAACTCTTCGAGGCTTTCAAGGGAATGATGGAATTTCTTTGCCAGTTATTTTCATACCGTTGTTCAGTGTGATGTATGCTGCATTTCTTTTCTCGGAATAAAATAGCATTTGTTTTATGAGAAGGAGATTTTGCACATCTAATCTCAGCTCACGTCCAAAGTCAGTGATACTCACCATGATTAGAAAACGACGTATTGTTTTTATTATTATTCGATATCATAGACGTGACCAGGTACATGATGTGAATCAGTTAAACGACAAAGTCAATACGCTGTTGATGTGGCTTTGTCCAGAATTGGCAGATATAAACGATAAGAAAGCATTCTTTAGATAAAAGGAATTATTTTAAGCACAGTATTTGTATAGGGTTCGTCATTTACGTTTCACAGCGCTTCAAATGCAAGAAGAAAGGGCTAGACACCACCACTCACGTCATCAAAAACGTTGAGACGATTTGAAATAGGGAATCATTTTTCTTAGTTTTGTTTCACATTCTCTCCACATTCTATGTCCAAACTCCTAATCATGAGGCAAAGGCTTCTAAAAAAATCTTTTAAAATATTCCAGTTAATTAATCCTGAACAGAAGCACAGATTAAGTACATTTTTGAAGAACGAGGTTTTGTCTCATTTAAAAGGTGTAATGGATATATTATTTATCACTTCGTTTACAACTCGGACGTTTGAATAATCAAAGGGTGAGCGTAATTGTCTCTATAAGTTTTCTATTGCATTGTAATTGCAAAGATAATGTTAGACGTTTCCTTATAAGGAATTATTCGTCATTCATTGACCAAGCAATCTTATCTTAGTTTGAAATTTATTGAATCTTTCCCTCAAAAGGAATTATCAGGAAAATAAGTTTCTCAAGTCCAGTAGCTGTTGTCGCTCTTTTCCGTATTCATAGGGCTTCCTTCCTAAACTTTTGTTCGATGTAGCGTGGAAGGTCGACATCTTTATGTCATTATTTTATATTCAAGTCACACATAGTATCCAATTTAGTTGTTTTTGTCGTTGTTAAATGTCCTACATTGAAGGGTGTTCCCTTATTTGGTTCAATCCTTTATCTGTAATAATCTAGCGTCTTTCTCCAAGTGCTGAAGTTATTTCGTCTTCACAGAGACCCATAGGCTCGCTTAAAGCCATTTTAAACTATTGATCTAACAAAGTGATTTCATATAGATGAATGTTCAGATATTTCAGAACTACTTTTACACCATGAATGAAGATCTCGATCTGACGAGAATATCGTAGAACATAACTCGAGTCTTCAGGTTAATGACACTGCAGAATATGAGGAAAACGCATTATCGACGTTGTAATTAATTATTAATTGATATATTACTATTTAAAGTAATGCTGTTTATAAAACCCTATAATATATTTATGATCTTATCTGAAATTTATAAATAAATGGCTTAATATTAACAGATCACCAACAGTAATGGCTGATTTGCCTTCGATGCAGATATTTAAAAATTTATAACAAAAATTTGTAATTTTAATTATTTTTCAAACATTCATTAAGAGTTTAAGCTGATAAACGTGTAATTTCTGCTTTAAACATAATTTAATTTTCCTTCTTGCATTAATTGGAAGGAAATTCGTTGTAACATTCACCTTTGATCGCATGAAGCAGTCTTAAATATAAATGCTATATTTAAATCTAAGTTTATTTGAGGGAAAATATGTTCATACGCACAAAACTGATATCAACGATGATTGGGTGAAATTAAGATTTCACATGATTCATTTAATTATCATAATTTGATTGCAGTCATGGTAAATGATAATTCCCTCAAACTTTCTCCGTCATTGAGCATAAACATTAACGATTTTTGTTATAAATGTATCCTTTCAGAAACAACTTATACAACTACCTATACTAATATCTCCTGCTCACTCACACACACACACACACACACACACACACACACACACACACACATATATATATATATATATATATATATATATATATATATATATATATATAGTTAGTTTATGCAAACTTAGGTAATCCGTATGGGTAGACCTGAGAAGGATCATAGCCAGAGAGCTTAATGTAAAATTCAGAGCAAATATGTTTGAATAAAAAAGACCACGTTAAGATTCCATGTAATAAGCTATTTCACCATAACCCCTTTAACAGGGTTCTGGATCATCAGACTTTACTTCCAAAACCTGAAATGAAAATGAAAAAAAATTCACACGTTTTTGACGGACCTCATCAAGTATACGTAAAATTAACGAAGTGAGGGGGAGGTGGGGAGAGAGGATATGAGTATGTCATATGTATCATTTCAATTTCCTATTTTTAACCCCAGTGTGTCGGCTAGATGTTGCTCAAATTTAACGCGTCTCGTCTCTAGATATAAGACCGACATTAAAGGAAGAAGCTACAACAACCCCAATCAATTACACGACAGGTTTCATTCAAATTCTTAGACGCAAAATATATATATATATATATATATATATATATATATATATATATATATATATATTTGTGAGATGAGGTATTATGTACACTATTTACATTATTCGGACTATTGTCCTCATCTTTGTCGTCATATTTATTACAACGTGTCGACCGTTGTACGCTCCGGTCTTCTTCAGGTGGTCGCAATGTCTAACTGAACACTTTATATTCGCTCACTGGGGTAGACTGTCCTTGAGGACACATGGCCCCAGTGCATAAAGGCGTTAGTTAAATCCAGTGATAGGACCAAAAGAGTGTGAGTTCAATACCCGGTTAAAGCAGTGGAGAACTTGGAGATGGGAATTAACAGGAGATACCTGACAATTGACATCCATTAAACGTGACACATGAAACTTCAACAGTCGACATCATATATATATATATATATATATATATATATATATATATTAATAATTAACTCTCAGATATTGAACGGTATGTTGGTAACATAATAGATATTTAGATATGTACCTAGTTATTTTTATATTCAGGCTTACATACATTTTTCGAATACTTTATATCGTCCCTTTTACCATATATGATAAAATGGCATATAAAATATCCGAACAGAATATATAACATTGAATATTATATATATATATATATATATATATATATATATATATATATATATAACAAATATATGCACATATTGACAGATTAACACATGCCAGAATATAATTTTCATTATCAGATCTTTTTCGTAATCGTTATCGACATTTTACCTCAGGTAAAACCAGATCATTTTTCATATATGAAACCGTTTCCTGTCCGTTTCCGACGGTACAGTGCGGGTATTAGCAATCGCAAGCCTAACTTCATGTGATCTTTATTACAACCACGTTAAATCGATTTTCTTAGATTTCTGTAACTTTATTTGTACCTTCTTTGATGCTAGCCCCGAAGTACTGATGGCTGATTGGATTCCTTTGATGTTTCAAAATTCAAATATACTGTCATCGATCCTGTAACATGAAACAAGGTTAAATAAGCTGGTCGAAAGGCGTCGAGCAGGAATGACTTTCAGCCATTTTGATCACAATCCTCCTAACCTCATCTGATCGTTGGTTGACTTTCATTCTAGCTCTTATATCATACACACGCAAACACACACACACACACATAGATAGATAGATAGATAGATAGATAGATGGATCCAAATGAGAGAAAAATAGAGGAGTCAAAACCCACTGTTCGTAGCATTTACTTTTTAAAACGTGCTCAATACAAAGTAGAGTAATATATTATTATATTTTTATTATAAGAGATTATAATAAAAACATTTTGAAATCGCTACACAAAATCTTTCATGTTTCAATACTATGTTTGTCTTTCTTCAGGTGATTGTACTTAACTTGTGATTAAATAATTTTAAGGAAATTTAAAACAAATTATCAGTATTGATGTTTCTCGATGTTTAAGAGTTAAATATCGACTTCAAGAGAATGAATTATTAGATAAGCAACAACACCCGTTAGATTGATAGGTGAAGGCTGACGAATCGAAACGTAGTTTCTTGTCTTAGAAACAACAGTTAGTTTTGTCTTCAAAATATTCCTGATCTATTTAGATTTCGAATTGAGTCATCATAAACGAACTTTTCGAATTTGTCGTTCTTTGCCAAGCTGAATGACAGTGTGAGATTTATATTGTTCCAAAAATTACGTAACGTCATTTACATTAAAAATTCAGGATTCACAGCTTAAAACAATGAAGTCATAACAGATTTTTAAATGAAATATAAGAAATTCGGATAAATTATAAATATTTCCTCTATTATGACTACAAGATAGAAATCATGCAATATGCTAAGGAGAAAGAAATTGAAGGGATAATACGAGATTTATCTTCGATTAGCCAACTCTATAAAGTCTATGTACATTTCGGATGGGCTCTTATTCTCCCTCAAGCTATGCAGGAGAGGGTGGGGTCTATATAGCCTTGGTTGACAACCAGTCTACCGCAGAAGGAAAGTGGCAGCCTACTGCGGGAATATCTTCAGCCTAGACAATCATGATTTGTAAGAGACATGACCGCCTAATTGTGTACCATATATGCCACTTAACTGTGTAAAGCTGTCTGGATTATAGCAAAATGAAAAACGCTAAATTTGACTGATTTAAAAAATGTTTTGTGTATTTCTTATAAAGCATCTATATTATTAAAATACTACTTGTTTCAGATATATCCTGTTTTATTCAAATATTCCAGATTTTTTCAAACCTGCTGATTTATAAGTACTTTTCGTTTGATTGCCATTTTTAGTCTTCTTAACTTTTAATTTATCTGGACACTAATTTTAAATCTGAAGAGCATAATTTCCCAAACTTCGCCATTAGAATTGAATGATTCCAGTTTGAATGGTAATGATTAGTTTTTTAGTAGCATATCAATCTCTATGGTTTACTTAATGCCGAAGTCTAGATATTTTGAAGACAATTTTTTTGCCTTCAACTACTGATAAAATGTATTGAGAATTTTGCTATAAATTGTACTGTTGGTAATTTTTCTATAAAATGTATTGCTTCTCATTCTGCTTTAAAATGTATTGCTGATATTTTTACTATAAAAGATTCAGTATTTGCCAATAAATGGGATCCGAACATGTGTAAAAACCCTGGTCAGGTTGGGCCTTGGAGCGATATCAATTAATACGTCATTCCTCGTTCCTGAAAACCTTCAATCTCCCGATCAGTGGCCTTGCTGCTGGGTGTAGTTTATCGTCATACCCAGGACTAGGATGGTAACGGTAAACTTAGACATTTTTATACAGGAAACGATCGAACAATTAATGATATTCTTATTTGAAGTTTTGAAACCTTTTCAATAAAATTTCTACTCAATATTATAGCTCTTTCCAATATTGATGGATGTTTCCTTCCAAATATTGCGGAACTATAATAACTGGATTATATCATTATTTTCCATTTTAGTTCTACACATTTTTCATAATGCTGGAAATGCCCAAGTGATTTTTTAATCATATCCCCCACAAAGCAAGGTGCTAAAGCCACTAAGACGCCAGAGGTTACTGAGTGTGAAAGAATCTGAGACTAACACTAAGTAGGTAAGACAATGAAATTAAGGAGCCAGAAGATAGCGATTGATATTGTTTTCAATTTTTGAAGATCAAAGTTGTCCAGAAACAACAAGCCGGAAGAAGATGTTAACATAGAACTTGTGATTAAATTTTGGAATTTCAACTGTAAAACGGTGAGACCTAACTGCCAAACTAGTGCTATGTTTAAATTCGTCAAGTCGAGAGAATAATAACGATGTTTGTGTTATTTTGTATTTATTTTTGATTTTGTAATGTCAGTATTTGTTGTCCAATGAAGGATCTTTTCATCGATGTTTTCTGTTAGAATGTTCGCTTGAGATGAGGTACTCGTATATTGACATTTTCTAGGTCAATTTCGTCACAACTGTGTTTATAAATATCCAAGGCATAATCTAAGAAATGATTAAACAGGTTCAAACTAATTTAAAACTGAGAGACATATATAAAGCCATGTTACGGCCATCCGACTTTTTGACTGATCTATGATGTTATATAAATGTCATCATTTACGTATTGCAATTGCAACTCCATATTGTTTTTCCTCTTCAGAACTGTCCAATAGAAAGCGTATCCGTAGCGTGAAAGGTAGTCAGTGCCAAGACGATGTGCCTCTTGCATAAAACAATATCAAAATATGCATTGTTGCATTACTCTGGAATCCTCTGAAACTTATTGAAAATTTCATTGTCCTTTTTTCCATCGTAAAACTTTTTAAGTCTGATTCATAACTAATTGAATAATGGTGTTAATTCATGGCACAATGTAATACAATAGTATGTTTGATTAGTTGATTGAACATAACACGTAAAAATATTTTTTTAAAAAATGCGATATCAGTCACGATGTCCCGAAATTGGGGAGCAAGAGTTCAGTATTAACAAATAAGAAAAATGTTCAGAGCCATCTGACTAAGATTGATAAAATATTTTAACGAAACAAACGTCAGGAAAACAGAAAGAATTATATTACTACTAGAGGAACGATGTCGTAATGGATAGCGGCTCGGATTGAGGAATCGTAGAGCCGATTTCGAAATCCAGACAAATTCATTGCATTCACCTATACGCTAATACACTTGTGAAAGTTATGAATCCATCTATTCTATGGTTAAATAGCAGGGCATACCGAGCCAGATAACCTTGGTTGTCAACCAGTCTAGGAGGAGGAAAACTCTGAATTCAAACAACCTGCTGCTTTGTAGGTCATGCCTATTTAGGAAACGTCTAGAAGCTAGCTTCAAAAACAAATCCGCCTTGCATGTCGTTTCAAAGAAATAAACTCCATACCCCCGACTTTGAGCTGCAACAGAAATTAATGGAATCCTCAGGCTTAGTAAAATCGTTCGAACAAACACAAGACTAGGATACGGCACGGCGCCTTCGGTTTATCTGATTTCGAATCATTCACGCACATCACTTTAGACGACAACAGATTGTTATGTTTGCAAAAACTGACAGGTGAAAAATGAAAGGCGCCTACCGTTTAAGATTGGATAATGTAGAACGTTTTTCAAGCTGAAGGTCATGATGTCAGGCAGGCTTTTTGAAAGCGTCATCATGGTCAGTTATTTCAAATTGTATAGATGCCAAAAGCAAGGAAGTAAGACAATTTAAATATCTGGGAAGTTTATTAATAGAGAACGAAAAATGTGACACCAAAATCCGCAAATGCACTGGTTTAACAAACGATACCTTCCAAAGGTTAAGCAAAATATTAAGAAACAGAAAGATTTTGTTAGAAATAAAGAAAGGAGTGGTGAACAGTTTTGTAATATCAATATTTCTATTAGGCTGAGAAACCTTGATAATCACCTCACACAGGAAGAACAAACTTGCAGCAACTAAAATATGGTTCTACAGAAGCATACTGAGAATACAATGGGCTGAATATATGAGTAATATAGAAGCTTTAAGAAAAACTGAAACGCAAAAACCACTTATACTTGAAATAAGAAAAAGACTTTAAATTTTTTGGACACATAATGAGTAAATTCATATTAGATACACATCGGTCATAGGGAAGGCAAGAAGGACAGAAGGAAACAGCAACTAACCTACCTAATAAGCTTGTATAAATGGATGGTAGAATAGGCACACATAATGAGGAAAGAAGGCATGGAGATACATAAGGAAATAACGAGTAACCTACTTAACAAACTTGTATAAATAGGTAGGTACACATAATGAGGAAAGAGAGTTTGGAGAAATTGACACAGGAGATATTTAAGTCAAGTAGGACAGTAAGAAACAGCAAGGAACCTACCTAATAAAATTGTGTAAATGGATGATAGAACAGCGACTGGGAAGAATGGTGAATAGCAAAATACAGGTAATTGTGTAGAGTCATGATCTCCCACGTCCTGAAAGGACACTGCGCATAGGAATTTATAAATTGCTACGTGAAGGTAATTAAATCCATACAGTGAATGCCGTATTACGATAACTGACGAAGAATGTAAGTTACTGAGGAA
The DNA here is from genome assembly GCA_903632075.3 of Acanthosepion pharaonis. Taxonomy (NCBI): domain Eukaryota; kingdom Metazoa; phylum Mollusca; class Cephalopoda; order Sepiida; family Sepiidae; genus Acanthosepion; species Acanthosepion pharaonis. Next base: position 841,050 of record CAHIKZ030000567.1, read on the forward strand.
TCTTCCTTTTCTGTTTGTAATAATAAAGTAGGCGTGGATTTATGAAAGAATCAAGCGAAGATTAAGATTGTCAATATTAATCCAAACTCTTCTACGGTTCGTTCATCGGCCTTTGTGCCACGTTTTGTAATTTTTTATAAAATCAATATCGGTCTCTTCATATCGCACATTACTGAACTAATGTCTAATTTCTGGAAACATGAAAATAAAGTCGGACTTTAAGAATGCACAAATATTTTGATGAGATTATATTTTAAATATGGCATTTCCACACTTTTGTTGGTGCGGGTCGCATAGTGGTTATCGACACGTAATCGGCGATTCCATTTCTTGAATCCATTTATTCTCCTCCTTGCTATGGGTTAAATATCAGCGTAGACCTAGATCTCTATCTTTACCTGGAAATCTATTTAAGAGAAAAAAGCTCTGAATTTCAAATGGTGCAGAGTCGCTATACTGTCATTCTCAAGAATGCATAGCAATTCTCATTTAAAAAATGAAACGGAATCTGTGAAGAGACATGAGCACTTACTCCATGAAGAGACATGTCATTAAAAAATCTCACTGTTTAATGATTATCTTGGAAAACAGAGGGAATTATTCAAAATATGTTTGATACTGTATTTGTTATGTCTTTTCAGATTCTTTTTCAGGCCACACTTGCATAAAGAGGTGCTCTAATCAGCCAGTTGCCTATTTAATCGAATTCTGGTTTACTTGATACGTTCACAATATTTAAGTGATTATTACACTAGTCAACACGATTTTGGTACCAAGAAACAAAACAACTTTTTAGCTAATTTGATGGTGCTGATTCCGAAAATTACCTCAGTTTTTCATGGTTAGCTAGTGTTTTGCTGTACTGAAATTACTCATTTTTGGAAAAAAGATCAATTTATGATGTTCGCTGATCGCAAAATTTAATTAATAAAGGTGGTGAAAACCCAACAATTTTCAGGTACGTCATGTAATTTATGTTAGCCACCTTGGTATATAATATATAATGGTCTTGGTATATTCGACCGAGTTATCGTTAAAGACTTAGGGTCTGATTGTTATTACAAATATAGTATTTTTCAATAAGCAAACCAATAGTTCTTGGTTTAAATACGAATTGAGAGGTTTCTACGATTTTATTTTGAGATATATGGTCATCGGTCAATATCATATTCACAGAAAAACTGAAAAACAATGAAAATAATTTTTTTTTTAAAATGAGGCTTTCTGTACAGCCAAAACGGTAGCTAACCAAGAAAAATTAAGGTCATTTTCAGATTCAGTGCCCTCAAATTAGCTAAAATAGATTTTTAATGTCTGGACACCATTTCAAAATATTTTTTTGGTGACCACTGTTATGGCTGAATCGCAGAAACGGAATGTATTTGAGTTGCTTTCCCTGTATTTTCTTAAACATTGAAATTAATAAAAAACCGGCCAAGTTTGAGAAGTCATAATGAAAAAAGATTGCACACCCAACAGAAATCGAACCATTACCCACTCTATCAAATCAGCGCCCGTAGCCGTATTGGCACCTGCACGTTTTGGCTATAGAAACGGTTTCACTGACGGAACATAAGAAAGAGTTTCGATTACTATCGGCCAAACAATGTTTCTTTGGTAGTAGCAATTATTTTCTACCCTACAGCTTCATTCACCTGACGAGATGTTGCATGCCTATCTCTCGCTACCCTATCGCGATTTTCGTGGCAAATCTAACGAGCTACATACTTCCACAAGTTCAGACCTTGTGACTAGGACCCACGATGCCATATACACAGAATTTACTCAACCTCATTTCTATCGTATTCAAGGGTCAACGCGTAAGATCCTCTCATGTAGCTTCATTCTGAGAACAGATATTTTGTGGAACAAACTCCCAAGAGGAAGCTTTCCCAATCACTACAATCTTAAACTCTTCTTAAGTCGATACCTAACTAACATATTCTTAATATCTATACTTAGTTTCTCCCCTTACGTTTCTAAAACAATCGTATTCAGTAAAACTCCACCCTGAGTAGCACTTGGGTCTTGCATTGTCAACTTTTATTTGAAAAATGAAATGAATGATGATATTTAAATGGAAAGTATTAAAATGGTAACGAAGAAAAATGACTTTAATCAGTTACCCACTTGTCTCTACCCACCACCGAAAAAACAAAAAAATATTAGGCAGAAGGATCATATCTTTCTTCTTTTTTTTTAGAAAGCAAAGAATCAGAGCGAATATGGATTCAAAATTTAACATTTTTTCCCTTTCCTTTAGAATTTCAAATGAATTTTCGATATTCAACTCAACTTGCTAATATTGTCAAACAGATTAAATTATAAAATGATCGAACGAAAGCTAATTGATTTTTCATGTTTCTAATAAAAGGCTAAAATGGAATCGGATCGAATTAACTCTAAAAGGCTAATGCATAAAACCTTCAACAAAACATCTTAATATATCAGTTTACCTATGTTATTAAAAAAAGATAGAATATTTAGTTTCGTACTTTTAAATTTGTTACTGTAATCGCGTGGTTAGAAAATTTGCGTTCCGACCATGAAACTAGGTTTCAGATCTCAACATGACTGATTATCAAGGAGGTGACAAAATAATATCTACCAGATTCGAATATGCCTTACCCTTGCCTGAAAGCCATATCAGTAATTGACTCAAACTTTGTGAGTAAGGATCTAATAAAGTAAGGCGTCATTTTGTAAGGCATATTTAACATTTATAAAAAAAAAATAAAAGAAAAGATCCTTTGGGGCATAAAGTGGGTGATAAAATTCCTAGTGTTCATAAGCAATGCATTGATCTTACCCATAGTATTCAAAAATCATAGATGGTTCTTCTAGCACGAAGATGCAAACCATCGTGACCAAAGTTTCGATTATATTGACCTTGTTCAACTTCCGATCTCACCAGAAAAGGTTCTCTCTCCCAGAATCTTTAAATAAGTTCCATTCAACATAGCAGCATCATAAACCACAGCTTGTTTCGGTAGATGATGAAAAAACATAAAATGTGCCTGATTTGAGAGTTTCTTGATAAAAGAAGAATCAGCAATGTTATCCGTTCTGAGATGGCACCTCGGCTTCAGTGACTGTCTCTTTGTCGTAATGTGGCTTCCCTGTGACGTTTCTATAAATATTTTTTTCTGATATTGTCATGGCAATAGTTTTTCTGTTCGGTAAAATGACTACAGGAATTCAAGAGCAGTACTATATTGGCATCTAGGTTTCATCATTTTGCTGTTGAAATTGTTAGACGTAGCCGGAAGTTCTGTGCTAACAGATTCTGTCTCACTTCTCGTTTATGGAACTTTCTTCCAACCTCTTTCTTGCCTTTATCTTTAAAAAAAATTAAAATCAGTGTCAATCATCATATTCTATTTTCTATATTCATGTTATTTTATTGTCCCCTCTCCTTAATAATATTTTTTCACACTCAGTAACCCTTGCGTCTTAGTAGATTTATTGCCTTGCTTGTGGTGAAATGATACAAAAATTCGCAATTCTCATATTACTATGCAATTCTAAGAGAATTGGTTTATTATTTTTAAAGCTAAAGTGTTAATACTACACTTTATGTCCAGTAGAAACAGAAAAAGAGGGAATCATGAACTGTATGTACTCCATCCGTTGTAGTTGTGGCAAAAAATATAAAAGTCAAACAAACCGCCCCTAAATGTAAGGCTAGAGGAACAGCGAAATGCCTTAACGAGGAGTGAGACAATGAAATCATGCATGGATAACCATGTATGGACGGAAAACAGTAATCATCAACCCTGTGGAATGAAGTGAAAATACTGGACAGAGAAGAATGCTAGAGAGTCAGAAGTCTGAAAAACTCAGCGCATATGCAAGGCAATGATGATCTCTTTAGTAGGTTCATCGTAGAAATATGGGAGTAGCTTATATATCAAGACAGACAGAAAGTCTTCAACAATAGCTGACGCAGTAGTATCTTTAACAAAAGCGAAGCTCCAGGGAATGTATTCAAGCATGAAAAGCAACAGCAGAACTCATCTGAAAGCAAGTTATGTTTAAAGTTACAAGTTGACCACAGAAATTTGAGTCACAAGACAATGGGCACGTGGATTAAAGCAGTGGGCCATTCATTTGGCTACACAGTAATTGTGAGTCCAGTTCCTGGAATGGGCAGTGTGTACATGGGTTCAGTGGAAACTGAATGGACAATAACTGAGCAGTACTAAACATAAGGACTAGACGAGATATCCCTAGACATGGGCAGTGAGGCAAACAAGATCGATTCCCATAGATTAAATCGTAACAATCAATAATAACACTATTTAACAGTACATAAGTGTCGTTACATATATAAATATATGACCAGGCATTTTCTTAATGACATGTCCCTTCAGGAAGTAAGCAATCTTGGTGATTGCTTACATCCTAAAGGGATATTTCATCTCCACATAAATCTTTTTTTCTATTATCTGGGAATTCTCACATTTTCTTGGCAAGGGCGGTGCAGTTTATTTCCGTCATCGTCTCCACTGTTTGAAAGTCATGGTTTTCCTTCTTGTAGATTGTGTAGAAAGCCCAGTCTACTTTACTATTTAACCCATAGTTGGAGGGAGAATGGATGCAATCATCCCTGCCTCAAGGGCATTTAAACGAAATGAAATGCCTTAGACTAACGTGGAATTTGATCTCGGATCGCCGATTCCACTTTCCCTGACGATAACCGTTATATTACCCAGCAATAACCAGCACAAGGCAAGTAACTGGTAATTTTTTTTTTTTTTGAAAACGTTACAGGGATTACAGAAGAAAACACAGATTCTGGTTATGACTTTTTCTTCAGTGGTTTGTCGATTGCCAAAGTTCTGTTATAAACTCCTCTTGATAAAACTTGTGAATCGAAGGAGTATTTTTAAAAACATGTTCTTTATAGCAGGCTACATTATAAGACATCTCTCTTTAAGCTCTTTTACCGTCTAGAGCAATGACTATTGATAATTCCACTCGGCAGTGGCCTGGTTGATTCCAACTTGTTTCGTTGTTGATCAAAAACACTTAAGATACAGATGATACGTTATGTAAGTTGAATGCTGAAATATCCACGTAGAGTGTCTCTCTAAACTTTAAAACATGGAAAACAGTGAAAATATGAATAAAAACTAAAGGGAAATGACAGAATTCTCATGAGAGAATGTAAAAGATTTAGCGATGGTCTTGGAATGGATGAAGAAGTGAGTATTTGACTTATCTCTGATGTCAAGTGGTCCTAATTCAGATAAAACTACAGGTTTCTTTGACTGGTGTTTCTTTCCTTCCCTTTTCTAAACCAAAAGGTTTCGCTGTCTGTTTTTTTTTCTTTATGTTAGGTGTGTATTTCCTCGTATTGATTCCGTCCGCCCTTTTCTTTCTTTCTTTCTTTCTTTCTTTCTTTCTTTCTTTCTCTCTCTCTCTCTCTCTCTCTCTCTCTCTCTCTCTCACACACACACACACAAGACGAGTTCATATTTTCTTCTTGTGCAATCTATTTCTTGTTTCTGGGTATGAGAATTCAAGACAAACAGATTATTTTTACAGATTCATGAATTTGTTTCTTTATCGTAATAGTTTTTCTTAATTCTTTCTTTCTTTTTTTCCCCCGCTATGTAAATCCTTAGTCCTTACTTTCTTTCTTTCTTCCTTTCTTTCTCATTGTAGGGAACTTCCCTTCCTTCGTTCTTTATTTCTTTTTCTTTTTCGTATCATTTTGCTTAATTCTTTCTTTCTATGTTTCTTTTTTTATCGTAGAAAATTTGCTTACTTTTTCTCTTCCGCCTCTTAGCTGTTTTTGCATTATTCTTTCTTTTTCTTTATGAGCGGTGAATTCACTTCTACTTTTCTTCCTGAAACGAAACACTTCCTTTCTTTTTTTTCAATTGATTGATTCGTAGTTCTTTTCTCTTCACTCAGATAATCAAAGAAAGAAAGAAAGCAACAAGAATATGCAGTCATTGCATTCCTAAATTAGTTTTTCTTCGTTTTCAACAAGTCTTTCGCTTTTTAAAGGAATCACTTTTATATCTATTTTCAGCGTTCTTCTCTCTAATGATGTTCTCCCGACGAAATTCACTGCGAAGACGTGCAGGGGCTTCGACGGACATTGCATCAGTCATCTCGCATTTTCTCGAATACCCAATGGCATCAAGGTCTATCGCCCGTCGGATCACATTAAGATCTGCTCGGGATTCTGACTGACTGTCGGTCATTTGCCTTTCTTTTATCGAAACAAAAGCGATAAATCTATGGTCCCCACCCTGCAAACTGGCAAATTCGTTTCACGAAAATTTCATTAGTTACCTTCTTTTTTTTTTGTCTTTCAGAAGAGTTGAATGTCTATTTCACTTGTATACAGGAAACCGGGGTTTCCTCTTATTTCCTTTATCGTTCTTCAAGAAGATTTTTTCAAGGTATATTGGAGAAAAATGCCATTTCCAATTACATCTTCAACCTAACTTATATCTTCGGGATCGTCTCTAAACTTACCAAAGTGACATAAATATGCAAAGAATATGTGTGATGTTAGTATGAAGTAGTTAACTGAAATTTGGAATCTTTATATTCGTAAACTGAAAATTGTTATTTACTAAACTTACTTTAGTTTTGATAAGCCAAAAGTATAGAGCTCTCAGCGGATGACGCTGTAATAATGGCCATGGTTCACAGGTTCAAAGTAAAAAAAAAAATGCTGTTAATTACTCTTTATATATTGACTGACCGCTTTCAAATTTAGTACACATTTCCTTGGCGTCATCAATGTTTCCGTATTAGTAAACACCCTTTGAAAAAATGTTGACGTTCGACACTACTTTAAATAAAAAAGTTAGGAAGTGCGTGTGTATATTTAGATATTTTATTTATATATATATATATATATATATATATATATGTGTGTGTGTGTGTGTATATATATATATATATATATATATATATATATATATATATATGTGTGTGTGTGTGTGTGTGTTTGGGTGTGTGTGTATATATATATATATATATATATATATATATATATATATATATGGGGTTTGTGAGAGAGTTAGAGAATGCGAGACTCCCAATGGATAGGCATTCTTTGTTCATGTCTTAGAATCAATATTCTGAAAAATCAAACCCGACACGACACAATATTTCTGTTATCTGAAAGTTATTACCACATTTAAAATTGTATGACATAAATATCCACCTATATTTGTGTGTGTCTCTCTCTCTGTCTTATACATAAGTTACCTCATAATTGACACACACACATGTATATATGCATACATATAGATACATATATACACTATTAGATAGATAGATAGATAGATAGATAGAAGAGGGTATCAAATATACTTTTACAAACTCACACCAAAAAGGACAAAAGTCCATATGAACATACGTCCACAATTCCTTCGTTTTTGAGTTAAGTTTATATAAGTTTACAATTGATGGCGCTGTGTTGCTATGTAGACCGGATTACATTTTTCATTCTTGCATATTTACAGCTAGTCTGTCTTCAACGTTTAACATGTGTAGTAGCAAGTTAACTGAGAAGTGTTCCCATTAACAATGGCAGGATATTCATATCTTGAGCAGGCAGATATGATTTTTAGAGAAGGTCGCGCGAATATTAATGGACGCGAGGGTGAACGGCTGCATCAGACTGCGCTTCCATACTGAAGGCAGCTGATTCATCCAATCCTCGCTGCTTTTTATCGTCTCATTTCTGAGATAGGGTCTGTAGCACCACAAACTATGGATCAAGGAAGACCGAGATTCCCTGTACGTCTGACCACGAAGAAAACATTCTACAGGCTATCAGTTCACGTCATTGGCCGTGGCATGTCGAAGATCACATCAATGCAGTTCTTGTATTCGTATCATTTGCAACCCCCACCACCAAATATTCTAAAAGTATTTTGGATTGTATCGTGGATTGTACTTTTAAAAGCGTCTACCGTAAACTTTAAGATTAATGTAGTGTTCAGAAGTAATTGAGATCTCTCTTCCCCCCCTATTAAGAATGTAACAGTCGGCAGTATATATAAGCAGTTGATTTTTCTACATATATCGATAAAATGGTAGAGCCAGGTCAGTACTTAGATGGGGGACCGCTCGGGAATACCTGGTACTGTAAGCAGACCCCTACTACCGGGGTAAAATTCCAATTTTGGGGCTCTTCGAGGTGGTGTAATGGTTAGCAAACTTGTCTCGCTAAATTATTTACACCTGGGTAGTGAGTTCGATCTTCTCTTGGTGTCTCCACTTTCATCCTCGTGCCACATCCAAGCTACGCTTGGAAAAACATTTGGGGCACCTCGAGGTGATGTAATCGTTAGCAAGCTTGTCTCCCTAGAACAATTACGCCTGGATAGTGATTTCGATCCTCACTGGATGCCCCATACTTTCGGTCTTGTGCCGCATCTAAGCTACGCTTGGAAAATTACTTGGGCACCTCGAGGTGGTGTAATGGTTAGCAAGATTGTCTCACTAGAACAATTATGACTGAGTAGTGAGTTCAATCCTCACTAAGTTCCTCTTACTTTCGGCGTTGTGCCACATCCAAGCTACGCTTGAAAATCACTATATTGATAAAATGGAATAAAGCTTATCTTTAAGTTTATTCGTGATTTCTATTTTCACTACACTTAATAACTCAAAACGAAGATAAGGTTCGCGTCCTGGGTATGGTGATAAACTAAATCCGCGTCCTGGGTACGGCGATAAACTACATCCAACAGCAAGGCCTCAGATAATGTTTTCGGAAAAATAATGTTGCCGGCTATATGTTTTTGAAACAATAATGTTGCCAGCTATACGTTTTTGAAACCATAATTTTGCCAGCTATACGTTTTTTGTAAAAAATAATGTTGCCAGCTATACGTTTTTTGTAAAAAATAATGTTGCCAGCTATACGTTTTTGAAACAATGTTGCCAGCTGTACGTTTTTGAAACCATAA
>CAHIKZ030000567.1:855000-857500 GCA_903632075.3 Acanthosepion pharaonis
GGTTCTCCGAGCCCATAGGCTCGACAAAAAATGTTCCGTTAAAACACAGCTCCATACGATCCCCTCCTTTCGCCTGCATGGTCTCACGCTGATATGAGGTGGAACAAATATATAGATTCAATATCTTCATCTACCACGAGGAAAGTTGTTTCTCTGGGCCTTACCAGAAAGTTTTTTCTTGTCTGAGTCTATCATTTAAATCTATAAAAATATCCGTCCTTGCATGGAATATGGTCTGGTGCCGCTGCTGTAAGTCTCGAAGTCGCTTTCTCACAGACATGTTGAGGCTTCTCTCTGTCTTTTCTATACGTATTTTCACGGCAACTGTTCCAACGAATTGTTTTCTCTGATTCTCACACTTCAATTTAAGCGAGCTACTCGGTTGGCATATCAGCCCCACCTTTTCACTCTCCAAACGGTTAAATGTGACCGTTTTTTTTTTCTACTCAGACAGCTTCTTCTCCCGCACTTCCCGTCTGTGGAAATCTCTTCTCGGTAGAGAAAGGGAATCATTCAACGTATTATATACGTAATGTATATAAACGCCATTCCTCTCTCTCTCTCTACATATATATATATATATATATATATATATATATATATATATATATATATATATATATATATATATATATATGAGAAAAGTTGCAAATACGTTGCTTCTAAAATCCTTACCTGTAAAATCATTTACGCTGATAAAACAGTTTTGTCAAGATGTAATATTGTTTTGTTTAATTTTCATTTATTTATTTTTTAATCTTAATTATCTTTTTCTCACCACGCTTAATTTTGATTTATGTTATATATATTTAAACGATTTTTTTTTGTTTTTACAGTAAGGTGCAAATGTACAAGGCCCGGTGGCCTCTAGATACGGTAATGGCTAGTTTATACGGATAGGAGGGGGAGATAGCGGTTAACTCTAGACTTAAACAGATTAAAATTGTAATGATCGGGCAAACGTACACTTGGGAGTCTGTTCCACATGGCAGTGGTTTGCGGATGCAGCTGTTTTGAGAGGAACTTCTCGCCGATAACATACGGAAGAATGTGGGTGACTTTTTCATGGAAGTAGCGAGAGAGCAGTGAAAGACTTGCCCCATCGCGCCTGTGAGGAAGGGGTTGGATGGTAGAAAATAAATCTCCTCCTGCAAGGAATCGGAGACACTTTTGAACTGGAAAGTGTGGACGGGGCAGCTACCGTCCAAATATGACAACAGAAATCCATTTCTAACCTGATCTAACTCTTCTGAATTTAGAAGATAGCACGAGAAGTCAGGTACTTACTGGAGCTGTACAGGGAGCCAATATCAAAAATCAAAAAAATAGCATTCTAGGAAACTTTTTTCTTCTGTATGATTGATAAATGCATGTATCAGGGCATAGGATCATGTATTTCAAAGCTTCCTTTGCCCACTCACTACAATCTTAACCTGTTTATGTCTAGGATTAACCGGTAACTTCCTCAGATATCCCCATAAACTGTGCGCTTACTCTGTAACCCTCTACCTTGAGTGGCTCTGGGGCATTATACAATGCGAACATTATGGTGAAAAAAGCATCCATTATATCTCTGAGCAATGTTTGCTTTTTCACTATCCCGCCCAGTCCCTGTTCGACTAAATAGGTAGGCACCTCGTTGTTTCTCTCTGTCATTCTAGACTTTAATATGTCCTGTGAGTCTCACATTTTCCAAATTTTCTTTCCTCATATAGCTTAGAAATTTCAACTGTTTTTTCTGAGTATACGTCATTTTTTTATATCCATTTTCTAAGACTTCTTCATTGCTTATACTCTCCCTTAAAGCTACCCTCAGCATCTTTCTGTAGATCCACATTTCTGTTGCCTCAGGGTTTCTGTTCATGTGAAGAGATTGTACAATATTCACTGTCATAGGGGAGGATTAATATGACATAACAGTCCAGCTCTCTTTTATATGCTTTCGGGGCAATTTTCCTGTTTCCTTTTATTTGGTTTTGATTTTGGAAGGCATCTTTTGCTATTCCAGTTGCATCCTCGGATTTCATTGTCATATTTTCCCTTCTCGGTTAAAACACTAGATAGTTTCCCTTTTGTTCTTGCTTAATTTTTTACCATTTCTAATTCGTATTTGGCATCTTAGACGTTTTCTCTTGCTCTCAACTATACATTCTGCGCAGTTGTATTTACACGTATCAAGAAAATTTTTTGAAAACAATTATTCGAAAACAGTCATTCGAAAAACATGTAACATTAAATTTGTAAATTGTTCAATATTTACATTATTCGGACTATTGTCCTCATCTTTGTCGCCATATTTATTACAACGTTTCGGTCGTTGTATTCTCAAGGAAACTGGTAAAAATGGTTGCTGAAGACATTAGGTTTATAATACCTAGAAATTCATACACAAGGACAAGGACACATAGCACAGTGGATAAAGGCGTCTACCCAGTGACAGGACTCAAAGAGTGTGAGTTCAATACCCAGTTAAGGCTGTGCGAACTTTCAGAGGGAAATT
>CAHIKZ030000567.1:860000-907500 GCA_903632075.3 Acanthosepion pharaonis
TATATATATATATATAGTTTTAATGCATGATATATTTATAGTTAAAGTGCTTTATATCAGGGATAGAGCGCATGTAAATATAAAATCGGTCATACATAAGTCAACATACAGCGAAGACAGACTGTTTCAGTTTTAAACGCAATATTCAGGACGTGATTTTTTTTTCTTTATTTAAGTTGCTAATAATAATAATAATAATAATAATAATAATAATAATAATAATAATTTCTGTGAATTTGTTTTTTCTTTATTCTAAGACCTGACAAAAATTCTACCTTCTATATTTAAGCATTGATTTCACCTCGTCAAAAAGATTATAATAGAAAAAAAACCTGCCGTTTTCTACTGCCAACTCAGTCCTTATATTAGCACAGGTTCTGTTTGGTGACAGAACGCCAGATTATTTCCAGAAAGAATACAATTATTAGATTGTCGGTAAGATTTTGGTAGCGCTGATGATGCTTATAATGGTCTTGACAAAAAATATGTGGTTTGTTACATTTATGCGGATTTATGATCACGTCTCCAAAGATACAGCTTCTTTATTTTTATTATTTTTTTTTTTTTTTGGAACATCAATTAACGCTGTCGCTATTATTATATACTGTGCAAATTTAGTTTTTGTGAATGTCGGCTTCTCGGTCTATTTGCAGCATTTGATAAGAAACAGTTTTCTTGAAAGTTTCATTCAAATAAATCAAAACATTTCTCTTTACGTATATATGCTTAATTTACTGCTATTCTTTGTATGAAATAATGGCAAAATAGTTTTTTCGCTCACCAGGAAAAGACAAGAATAATTTCATAACATTACTCGTATAACAATAAATAACATTCACTACATGAAAGGATAAGTTTTCTTTTCTAAATATTCGCCCAATACAAGGCCCAAGACCCATTTCGGTTAGATAGTTACGAAATAATTTAAGGCGAGGAATTGTGCAGATTATGAGTATAGAGAGGTCAGAGTGCGGTTGAGCCTCGATCTGAAGATGTGAAGATTTCAGTGATCTAAAAAAAACACCCTCTCCTGATATTCTTCTACCCAATAGATTATGAAGGTAATGCCAAGGATTAGAATCTGTGGACGTGGCATTACGTATTTTAGCATTAAAGGACTGACCTAGAGTGGAATCGAACATTTTAAAAAAATAATTTGATTTCCTTCGTGAAATATATTTTATCTAATATTTAAATCGAAATGTGTGTCTGTGTATTCACGTACGTACGCGTGTGTGTTTGTGTGTATTCTTGATAAAAATGCTAAAAATTAAATATATATATAAATGTGGTTGTCCGTGCGTGTATATGCGCATATATTACGAGAAACATCAAATAAACGTCGCATTTATCCATACGTCCATTGGAATAGAAAATAGCACAAAGCCGAGGTTAATGTAACAACCCAATGCGTACATGGAGCAAGGGAAAAAAACTGGCTAGTCTCATTCCGTGTTTTTCTATTGCGACACGCCAAACACCAGCGATTAACCATATTTCCTCTCCGTTCGAGAGTCACTGCCTGGTCAGATGGTTCCTTGTATTTGTAGGCACAATTTTTTTTAAATCATTTCCCGACAGACAACAAAATTTAGCCACAAAGACGTAAGGGTTTACATATTGCAAAATATTTTAAGAAAAAGAGAAACATTGTCATTTCGAAAGAACAGGATTCACTGAGACACGACATAAGGATTGACATTGCATTTAAAATTTTGAAGATCAAGCTTCCTGTAAAGTAAGAAGCCTAAAGAGAGTTCCACACGCGAATAATGCGATAGAAGGAAGTGTTAATATAGAACTTACGGTTATATCTCTCTATCTGAATTATAAAATGATGAGACCTTGCCGCTAATCTAGTACTGCTCTTATATTCATCAAATCGAGTTACCAAAGTTGAAAACTCACCAAAACAATTATCATGAAAATATATAAGGCACAGGGAAGAAACATTACGACGGTGACAAATGACTGAAATTGATATTCCAGGACAGAATTGAAAACATTACAGATTTTCTTCTTTGAATAAGAACAATTAACATGATAATATTTAAAGAAATAAAAATAACCTTATATTTTGTTTTTACGAACACGTAACTTAAATCTGACCGAACGCAGCGCTTCATCTTGATAGAGAAAAATAGTTTGCATATTCAGCTTCACAAATCAAATGTAATAACTTTTTCGTTAATAATATTTAATCTCGACTTTGTGATCATGATAATGTGATAGATCTGTTGAAGGTTTTATTATTAAATGGTTTATGTATTCAAATAGATATTATTGATTGTGAAATTGATAACGAATTCAGCAAATTTATCGCAGTGGGAAGAAAAGCAAGTAAACAGCGTTGATATTATTAAAAGTACAGGGTGCGCCAAACATTTGAAAATAAATTATAATTTTAAAATTATTGATAGAAATTTCGCGATAGAGTCAGAGAAAAATTGTACACATTTTCAGAAATAAACAGAAACATCTCTTCAATACATCCATCTTTAGATTCAAGGACGTCTACTCCTGTCTCAGAAATGCCAGAAGAGTTAAGATATTCCTTTTCCATTATATATAATTATTTTTTTTTCAATTTTGCTGTGTTTATTTCTTTATGCTCAATAAATAGAAATTGACATTCAATGGTGAGTTGCAATTTTACACATTAAACAATAGGCAGCCAATACGTGTATATATTTGCCAATACAAATATATGCTCATATTTCAGCCATATTACACTTGGTCCCCTTGCTTCTCTATTATTCATTTTTCTTTTGAGGAATCATTTTATTATCTTCTCAATCATTCTCTTTTATTTCATTTCCCAAACTTCCATTATCTTTCTATTCTCATCTTCGTAATCCTTATTTTTATGGGCCATTTTGCTTATCATTTCGACCAAAATGAAGATGAATACGCTGATTACTGGCGGCAATGGTTCTTGCTGTCTATCGCTTTTTGGAAATGTATTTTATATCATCAGCTAAGAAAAAGAAATCGCTGATGTAATCGTTGTATCTCTTCTGTATTCCTAAGAAACAATGTCGGCATATAGACGTGAAAGCATTCTGATCTTGTCTAAGTAGCGTAAGAAGACTGAAGGAAATCCATTAAGCATTTCCAGATCACTTGAATCCTCTTTTCCCATTATTCTCTTGCGTCTCTTTCATTATCATCTTATTACTTTCAGAATCGCACCAAAGCTTGCTGATGGATATGGCTCAAACAGCAACAACATACGTTGGCCCGAGGTAGCATCAAAACAGTCCATATTTATAAAACGAGAAAAAGGCTAATCAGACATTTAAACGCTTTTAGTTTATTCAAATTGTATAGCCCTTTATTCAGTTTATTTAGATGTACTTTATCACTTAATTTACGTATTCACTTATATTAACGATCTGCCTAGGTGTATTCTCAGATTGTTAGTAAATATCTATGCAGATATCGTGTATAATTACAGAAATGATGATGAACATATCCTGTTCGATTTATTCTCATTTCACTATCACTATATTTATAGATTACCGGTTTTTCTATGCAGTCGCAGACGTTATTCTTTAATATTTCTGATGACAGATGGATTATCCTCATGTTCTCTGATATTCTATGAGTTTTCTTTTCTCTGATTCATATATTTCTCTCTCTATATATATATATATATATATATATATATATATATATATATATATATATATATATATATATTGCTGAGATACTTTTCCAATTTATTCTGCGTCTTGATTTTATGCTTTCTGACCATGAGCCCCGGGTTCGTACCCCACCATAGTCGACTTGTCCGTCTGGTGACTTCTTGATGTTATCGCTATGGTGCAAACGATCCTATCGTGCGACACCTTTGGAAAAATCCCGAAAATCTTTTCCCGGGCTGAACCAGGCCTTGAGAAAGAACTTGATTAGACGGAATTATTTGGGAGCACGAAGTCACAAGTCACCATGAACGAAGGTTTGAACGTGCTGACCTTGTACAGACTGTTGATTACGCCAGTGTAACTAAGGTTCACTCGTTATAGTTGCAGTATAAACCACAGGTACACTCTGTGGGTGTTGAATAAACGCACATGTGCTTGAGCAGGCATCTACAAAAGGGATTGGCTAGCTCGTCTAGTAAACGAGCATCCTCGGATACGAGTGGCCGTCTATTATTATATTCATAGACCGTATTTTCTTAGATTATTATATTCTACGTCATCTGGTTCTTATATTCTGATATTTTCGAATTCTTATCTTACTCTGCAAAATCAATCACCGCAAAGTATTCCTTATGATTTATTTTACTCTATCATTAATTAGTAGAAATTATAAAACAAAAAATGTGTTATTTATTAAATTCTCTGGAATATTTCAAATAGTATATTGTGATGAATAAGGAGTAACGGTACATTTAAACGGTTAATTGAAATGAAAGAACAGCATATCCCTGTGCGTAAAAAGGTTGTTTTGTTAAAAATTACTAAAATAATTGATTGATAAAAAATGCTGAAAAAAAGATGACAAGAAAAATATTCGGTTCGTCCCCATCTTCTTAAAAACCGACTCTCCTAACATCTGCCGGACAACAAGAGCCAGCATAAAATCTAGTAAAGTTTCATTTTGGATTAAGTAAGTTTTTCTTAGCTCCGCGACAGCTTCACGTTCTTTAACTTTCAGCCTTGAGATTCCTATCCCTATGAGTACGACAGCTGATTCTTTCCACCTTACAAATAAGCATGACCCATGTCCAAGTCTGTTTAGCCTATACCAATAACAAATATGACTTTAATGCCCTTTATACACTTTAAATTATTCATTTTCGCGCAACGATTGACAGTCAGGCTGTGGTCAATTTGTCCATAAAAAAAAAGGATTTTCTCATTAAAAGCTGACAGTATTATCATGGTTGCGCGTCAAGTAAACAGAAGGAAAAAATTGTTTGATTGCTGAGTGTTGGCAATTGGTGCTTCTTTCATTTCCTGTAATCTGCTAGTATTTTGTCTTTTTTCTTCGACTGCTTCAAATCACGATTTCTATTCTTTTTCTGTTTGACATTTTCTTTTATGCCTGCACATCTATCTCAGCCTGTTCATATCTATCTATCTATCTATCTATCTATCTATCTATCTATCTATCTATCTATTTCAGTCTGTTCGTATCTATTTATATATCTCAGTCTGTTCCTATCTATCTATCTATCTATCTATCTATCTATTTCAGTCTGTTCGTATCTATCTATCTATCTTAGTCTGTTCCTATCTATCTATCTATCTATCTATCTATCTATCTATCGCAGTCTCTTCCTATCTATCTCTCTAAATTATGCTGAGATGATTTTACTAGTTTTCTGCGTGTTGATTTACGATTTTCCTGCAAAAAAATTCTGTTATTTGCTTTCAGTCGAGTTCTCCCTCTTTTTTATATATATATATATATATATATATATATATATATATATATATATATATATATATATATATATATATATATATATATATATATATATATATATATATATATATATATATATATATATATATATATATATATATATATATATATATATATATATATATATATATATATATATATATATATATATATATATATATATATATCCATACATATATATATATATATATTCATATCTATCTATCTATCTATCTATCTATCTATCTATATATATATATATATATATATATATATATATATATATATATATATATACTAGCAGCATTACCCGGCGTTTCCTGGGTTTATTCAAAAAGATCTCGAACCTCATCCAATCTGTAAAGTTGAAATGAAGAAGATTTACGAAGTGTGAAAACATTTATAACAGGAAAAATGTTTTTACAGAAGCACGGAAGATACAAAAAATATTGTCAGCAAATGAAGAGTACATTACTCGCAGTCGATCTTCGAAAATTGTTGAGGAGAAATGCTTTGTTGACAGCTTTTGAACTACAACGAATGAACAACACACATTGGAAGAAGATATTCAACAAAGACTTCTCCTAGCAGCCGTGCCAAGGCTGAAAGCCAACGTTCACAAAGACTGTCTAGAATTGTTCTTTGTCCCTCAGTTTCGACAGGTCGAGTAGCAGTAGTTCTGGTAGCGTTCCTTCCTCGTCGAGTTTACCGTTGCTCATTAGTTTCTACTGACCTTGCATTAGTTGTACGAATAGCATTTTGTGTCAGTCTAATTTGAGTTTCTTGTTGCGAAGCATTTCTTCTCCATGCTTTCATGCATTTGGCTGTAGTTGTAGCACATCCAAGTGAAGGATTTCTTGGCATTACTGTCAGGCTGTAGTTGGAGGGGGGTGGCTAATCTTTTTGAATAACAATGAAGTAATCAGTTAAAAAGCAATTATACACATTAATGGAAATATAGCCACAATAAATTAAATGCAAGTTTATAAGGGAGACCACGGGAACGTAGTAAACAATTATAAGCAAGCTCGTAAAGTTAGGATTTATCTAAAAATAGACAACCAAAAAAAACTAGTTCTAGTGATAAAAATAAAAATTAACGTGCAACTAGAAACCTACTCACTATGAACGTTAAAACGTACACGCTAAGTTTAGCATAATTATAAAGGAATCGAAAGAGGGTCTTTACATTATTATAAGTGCATTTTTCAGAATAAAACTGAAAAAATTCTAGGCCTCAAGTTTCCAAATATATGAGTTAGTAATCATTATTTAAACGATGATTAGGATATGATAAATACATAATTAAAAATCGATAGTACGCACTACATAACTCGATCGATCATTGCACGTGGAGCAAAATGAATTGCACACACTACACATCTCGATCGATCTCGCACACGCGTCTTATACGTACGTGCACTTCTCTCATCGGTGCACATTTTCGTTGGCACTTATTCTTTTTCTTTGTTAAGGAAGGATATAATTTTTGCCGTCAATGTAATGCAAACTAAACTGTTTCAATACCAAAACAGGAAATCCATGGGAAAAACTGATATTTTTCATAATTTATTTATGACACATGGGGTATCAGTTTTGATTTTGAGTTGATTGATCTAAAATCAAATTATGTGCAAATTTTCATCGGAATGCTGCAACCCACTACAATTGAAAGACTAATGGGGCAGCAAGGTGTTCATGGGTCATTTTGTGGGCCCCTTATGTAGTTTTCGAAATCTGATAGTCGTTTTTTATTCATTTTAAGATTGTAACGTACATGTAAAATTCCGTCGAAATCGAAGCAATTTGAAAATTTAGGGGTTCATTTGGTTCACCCTAGGGGTCCCAAATTTCAAGCCAAAGAAGAGGTTTAAGAATAATAGTAATTGAAATAATAAAGCACATCTTTTTTTAAGTTTTCAATTTAATCGAATTTATGGACAAGGCTGTAGACTTAACTGAAAATTTCGGTGTTGCCTGCTGGTCCCCTAATTTGTGGGGGTCCCAGTGTTGATTTTCAGTGAATTCCAAGTGATTACTTCAGTTACTCGATATAATCTCAATATGTAACCAACTTTTCGTTGAAATTGGGGAATACTGCTACAAAATACACTTGAAAAGCAATTGAGGCATCAAGGGGTTTATAGGTTCATCCTGGGGCCCCCTCATGCATTTTTAAAAATCTGACAACCGATTTCATTCTCATTGTAAGAGCGTAACATTTTAATGGAAATTCCCATTTTAATATTATATTTATCGATTATCGGTTATAGAATTTTGAAAAATGATTAATTGTTTTGCCCGGACACACCCAGTATCGAGTACAATCTATGTTACAAATTTGGTGGAAATATGCCTTATGGTTCTCGAGTATTTCGCGAACACAGACACACATACACACACAAACATAGTCAGTTTTATATATATATATATGATACATACATACATATATATATATATATATATATATATATATATATATATATATATATATGCTAGGCAGATACGAGACATATCATGCCATAGCCACACATTATTTCTTCTCAATTTAATTTTCTGAAATATTCTTAAATTTACTCTAAATAACTATTGTAAAAGATGTCCTTTCTATTTTCAACTTCTTCCTCCATATATATATATATATATATATATATATATATATATATATATATATATATATATATGCGTGTGTGTGTGTTTTCAATATATATATATATATGTGTGTGTGTGTGTGTGTGTGTTTTGTAGCTACCCTTCTAAAACGTTATGACATATAATTCTAACAAAGTATTATAGAATTAAAATACGAGTTTATTTCATTAAACATAACAAACAATTAAAAAATGAAAATATTTCAAGTTACTGGCTCACTAGCGTATTCCTTTTAAAAATGTTAAAAGCACAACTTATCTCGGGAGAATAAATAATAAACAGCCAACGACTTTTAAAAATCACTAAGCGTGAAATAGCGCTGACATTGGCTAAATAAGTATCATAAACAAAGTATTTTAAATATAACACTGTGAGAAAACACTGTTACTCCATATTAATAGTAAGTGCCCGTCATTCAGCCTACAGCCATAATCAAACGCATGAAATACAGTTGTCATAAGAATGATTTTTTTTCGTACCAAGCATTTGTCTGTCAAAATTCCCAATTTCTATCGACAGAGACAATTCCTTTTCAAATCTTCAGGCTCTCTTGGTGTTCGCGTTATAGCTTTCCTTGTCTATGATTAGAAAAAGATTCGATCACTCAAGGGTTTTACGGCCAATGGCAACCGGCTAGACTTACTGGCTCTAGAAATGGATTAAGATAAACGAAGGCAAGTATTAAATCGATTGACTAATCATCTTAACATTTAGGTAATCGTTAGCTTCGTTGTCCTTTTTTGCTTTCATCCTTTATTTTCATTCTTTAATTAAATGTCTTTATGCTCGCTCGTAAATATAGGAATAAAGAACTTCAGTCTGAGAGGCTTTTAAGTTAAAGGCCGAAGACGAGCAACAAAGTCATTTTGCAAGCACTTGACTGGTTATATTAGCGAATAATAAAAAACCATTCGTCCAAAAAACTTAACGATGGGCGATTCCATAAGAAATCTGTGTTTATTTTCAATGTATTTATCGAATGGAAAGGAAAAGAATGATATCCCTAAAAAGACAAAAATTAAAAAAAAAGATTCATAACATGTAATAATGGACTGGGGAAAATATTACGAACAGTACTCAGTAGATATCGATAGGCTGAGTTCAAAACTGAGTAAGAGACATGTTTTCGAATTGGTGTATTTGCCTTTCACAAAATTGTTAAACCGAAAAGGCGTTATATGGATTCGGCAACCCGATTTGTAAATATGTCCGTAGAAGCATATATTCCGCTCCCATGAATACTTTTGGAAAAGCATGAATCTAATTTCCCCTTTACAAAATTCCATTGCCACATATGCTAGCAGAATGTCTCGTCACTGACATGGCACAACTGCTTTTTAGGAAGTACGTAAATACTGCATTCTCCCATAATAGTCTTTGTATCAAAAATTAGCAAATCACACACACACACATATATATATATATATATATATATATATATATATATATAAAGAAATATAGACTTAAGATGTGCTATATTTATGGGATAAAGTGCTCAATATCAGAGATAAAGCGAGTGTAAATATAAAAGGGAACAGACCTGACATTTGCATCTAGCATGAAACAGACTGTCGCCTCTAAGTGTTGACTTCTATGTTCAATTATATATATATATATATATATATATATATATATATATATATATATATATATATATATATATATATATATTGAGTTGTTTCTAACTCTGGGTTTCACGCTTTTTGCTTTCATCAGACAAACTGTTTTATTTTTTAATAAATGTATCTATTTATGCTTATTTGTGTGTGGTGGTGTGAAATTATCTTCTGTGTTTGCTTGGGATGACACTCTCACACACATAGACACATATACATACAGGTGAATGCATTTTACACCCATATAAATAATCTGAGGCTAGACGCAGGTACACATCCATGTGTTCGAGCATACATATATACGCAAGGGTTACAAAATCTTATCCATACAACTGAATATGTTAGCTATATCACAGACATTGAACACTTTCCATTAAGTACTATATATATATATATATATATATATATATATATATATATATATATATATATATATATATATGTGTGTGTGTGTGTGTGTGTTTGTGTTTTTTTAAAATTTTTCTTTATTAATCCGACAGATTTTTTACTAGTTCAACGTTTTTTATTATTTTTTTAAAGTGTATATTTATTACCGGTTTTAGTATTCTAAAAATCTTATTAAAGAAAAATCAGCGACCTCCGTCAGAATGCTGAACTTGCATATTTCTTCTTTAATAAAATTTCTCGAATATTCAGTATTCACGACAAGAGACGATAATAAATATACTTAAAAAAAAATAGCGGAGCGTCTATTCAAATATGTGCATCTACTAAAAATAATGTTTATATATATATATATTTTTTTTCTTCTCACACAAATGGAAAAAAGGAAGTGACGTTTCGCAAGCAGGATTCTTCATAACTATTTTCGATTCTTACCCGTCGAAGTTCAGTTGAAATGCACTGAAACCAAGTTGCATCTTTGTAGTGAGTAAAATGGTTTTGTCTATATGATAAAATTCTAATAAAGGAATAATTATCGACCGTCTTTTGGATTAATGTTGTGAACGTTGAAATTTATATATTACTTTCGTTCTCATAGCATATATATATATATATATATATACATATATATATATATATATATATATATATATATGGAAAAGTTTAAGGTGTTCCAACGATAGAAAAATGCATATTGAAATAAAACCCAGAGAAACCGTAAACTTTCTTGGTTATAATGTGGATTTGTTTTAGCGAATATATTGTAGTTTATTCTTCATATTTTTGCTACACGCGTTTTCGGTCCGATAACCTTCTTCAGGCAAATAAAAGGAATCAATTGTTAAAGGAATTTTCTTTATATTCTTTTAATGTTTCATTGTTCGTTTTCTGTATTTGTAGTGAGCCTTGATCTCATTTCTGAACTGTTGACAAAATGTGAATTTCTGCCTAAGGGGTAATAAAGCCATTAGATTAAGTCTGAGTGATGGTTATGATAGATGTGTTGATGAGAGATGTTTTCCTAGCCCTACATTAGCTTTGAGACTGTCAAATCTATTTCCATTTTGTGTATCGTGCGTGCCTCTCCGTATAGACATATTGTCTTATAAAAAGAAATCAGCATACACACACATATATATATATATATATATATATACCCACACACATACACATTCTTTGTATTTTGCGTAGGGCTTACGTGTGTGCCCGTGAGTAGTCTCTCTGTTTTTACCAGTGTATGTTTTGTCCTCCATGGATACCTGTTTGCGCATTTTATCAAGTTTGTCGCATTCTTTTCATCATGGTATGCTCATTTTAGCCAATAAATGGAGGTACCTATATATATATATATATATATATATATATATATATATATATATATATTATATAATTATTTAAAATATGATTCCAACACGCTACATAAGAGTTGAAAACTTCAATATAATTATTTGAATTAAATGGAAGAGAGCTTAGCTCTTTAATTCAATTTAATTCAAATAATTATATTGAAGTTTTTGGCTCTTGTTTTGAAACATGAGAACTCTTATGTAGCGTGTTGAATCATATTTTTAAATAAATAATTATATTTATGCTCTACTTTTGTATCGAGCACTATTTTTTAAAAATAATAACAAAAATACTAAAGAACTTTGGATTATTTACCTAACGAGTGCTTTCCTATTTTCTATATATATATTTATATATATATATATATATATATATATATATATATATATATATATATATATATATTTACACGACCAAACGAAAAATTAATAACAACAAAAAAAGAATAATGAATAAGCCAAAGACCAGTAAAAAAAGATATATGTATACAGGTTAATGAAACAAAGTAAGAAAAAGAATCCAAAAGAGAGTGTCCTACTTAAACAGTAACTAATTTTATGGTTATCAAAGCAGCATCACATTTCAGAAGAAGACAACATTTGGACCCTTATTTTCCGGTATCGTCTCTGTCTGAGGTGTATATAAATATATTTGTATATGCATGTGTGTATGTGTGATTTGATATAAATTGATATTCAGGTTTGAGTGAAAGACATTAGATTGTTCATTTTAGGAAAACTTCGTTTGGAAATGCTGATATAAGTATTAATGTTTTTTACCCTTATCGTAGTATAGCAATACTTTTATTTTATTTCCCTTATCGTTGTATATAAACATTTTTTAACTTTATTTCCTTTTTAGCAGTAAGTAAATATAAGAATTTCAAGAAAAGAATGCGTTTCTTTTTTTTTCCACAGGTGCTTTTGGGTATAAACGCCAATTCTGACCAGTTCGATCGTTCCTTGTTTTACGTACAGCTCTCTCTCTCTCTCTCTCTCTCTCTGTATAATTTCGCTCTTTCTCACTTATTCTCCTCACCGTTCCCCGATTTCAAAGGATTTTTTTTTTTGCAATAATTCCTTCAGGTTCGCTGGGTATTTTTTCTGCTCCTGTTGTTTGCACCTATGTTATTTTGATATATCGTTGGTATGTTTTTTGTTTGTTTGTTTTTTACTTTCTTTTCACTTATAGAAAACTGAATCATTCCTCTTTCTTTGCCAGGCATACTGCCATATCACGTTGAAACACCAACTCTTGTGCGATCACCGAAGTTAAGCAACGTTGAGACTGGTCAGTACTTAGAAGGTGACTGCTTGGGAATATCAGATGCTGTAAGCTTGGATGTGTGGGTGGTGTAATTTTTAACTGCTCGGAATTGGAATCGGAGAGTCGAGTTCCAATACCAGTTATATTCGTTATATTTCACTTCCCAGCATATATCCTTGGTAAACGTTTAAATCCGCATTTTCTCGCCTCAGCTATCCTTTAAATAAGTACGACTTATACAAGTAAATCATTATTATTTCTAAAAATTTCTAAACAAATTTTCTGGCTTTAATTAATATTCAGGCTGGAAAAAAACAAACAAATTAATTTATCAAGATTTCTTTTTTTAATATAAACACTTTGTTTTCACTTATCCTCTCGCTTTTTTTACATCTTATCCTTATTTGTTCTAAATTCTTGTTCCTGCTTCTTCTTCTCTCTTTCCTTTTTATTTTTCTCTTTTTCTTGCTTTTTGTAAACCTCTTTTTCGATTTCTTTTTTTATTTGAGATTCTTTGTCTGATTCCATTGTCCAACTCGGGACGCCCAAGAATTTCATAATTACATTAACATTCCAACACTGTTTATACTTGAAGCAACTACCGTTCTTTTACATGAAACTGAATGTCCTGGATTGGCACATTTCAACCTCAGGCGAACCACTGACCTATTCAATGAAAACATTTCTAATAAAACTATTCTGTCTCATGTCGAAAGAACTTTAGACTTTTCTTCCGGTCGTAAGCCGACGATCAGATACGCGAGTGCAAATTTTTAGAAATGAACAAAGGAAGAATTTGGGTTTATAGCAAATTCTCGAAACGTGGCCTAAACACGATTTTATCGACACTCAAGATGTGGATGTTCAAGGGTCTCCACAACTTCTTTTCCTTTGTAGATCTGAGCAATATTTGTTTGTTTGTTTTTTTTTACTTTCGCGTTTGTGCTCTGACATTCTTTCATTGGGTAAGTTGCTCGAGGTTACACTCAGCTACTTCTTTAATCCAGTGTGTATTAAAATTTCCAAGCCATCTTTATAATCTGTCCCAGAAATTCCGACTTTTTCGGATTTTAATTATGGATGTCTTTCTTTTTCCAATTATCTTTAGATCATCCTCGTGATTAGTCAATTTTATTCTCAGGATCGGAAGGATCACTTTCCTGACGCTTTGTGTTTCCTCTTTGATCATAAGCATTCATTACCGCACAGGAGGGTACATATAATATACCAGCTCAGCACTTGTTTACATTACCGTTATCCTTATCTTCAGGACATATGGGCCAGTGGATAAAGGTGTTGGTTAGAACCTATGACTAGAACCAAAGTGTTGTGGGCCCAATACCGTGCTACATCAGTGGTGAAACAAAAAACTTGGAGAGCTGATAGGAAATAACTGAGGTATCAGGAAGAGGCACAACACGTCGAGCTAGAACAACCTACCCCGTTCGACGAAATATAGAGTTTGGTTTGATATTCCAATCACCTGAAGAAGACTGGAGCATATAACGGCCGAAACGTTGTGAATATGTCACTGGAGATGAGGATAACTGTCCGAATAATGTAAAAAATGTAAATAACCATAATACCTCATCTCAGAGATATAGACATGTCATGTCTTTTTTCATTAAAAAACTGTTCACAATTTGAAAAAAAATTTAATCGTTTCTTTTTGGGTGGTTTCGGTTTTATCAGACGTTTTTCGGGATGTTTTGGATGTTTCGATTTTATGAGACGTTTTTCGGGATGTTTCATGATGTTTCGGTTTTATGAGACGTTTTTTGGATGTTTCTGGATGTTTCGATTTTATGAAACTTTTTTCGGGATGTTTCATGATGTTTCGGTTTTATGAGACGTTTTTCGGGATGTTTCTGGATGTTTCGATTTTATGAAACTTTTTTCGGGATGTTTCATGATGTTTCGGTTTTATGAGACGTTTTTCGGGATATTTCTGGATGTTTCGACTTTATGAGAGCCTTTCAGTATAGCGTATTTTCTTTTCAGGATGTTTTCTGTTAATTCAATGTAAAGTTATTTATCGCATATATTAATTCACCTATAAAAATTATAAATTTTAAATCAAAATTTATTCAAGCTGCCTTACGACAACTCCAGACCTCTGAATGAAAAATTTCCAAACCGCAGCACACATTTTGTAAGTGCGGATGATATTCGTGGTATTTGCAAAGAATGTTTTACAGTTAAAAACAAAAATCTGTTTTGGTTTGTTTATCAACGTAAACGCGATTCAGACCCCATACTTAGAAATAGTGCAGCCGAGTCACCCATATTTGGGGCGATCGCAAATGTCAACTCAACCGACGTGCAATGGAAGTGCCTCACTCTGGGAGAATTTGGTGTGAATTTTAGTAAATATAAATTCTTTTTTTATTCTTATTTTGGCGTAAATTAATAGAAAAGATCTTCGTTTTAGTCGAATATCTCTTTTACCTCTCAGTTATTTGGCATATGTGAAGAAAAAGAAAAACAAGACAGTACGCAGGTTATATGTGTCGTTATTTCTTTGGTAGATCAATAAAGAAAAGCATGTTGATCCATTTCGATGAGATATAATCCACTTTTTATTCAGGCAGTGTTGTGCACCTGAGCTGAACTGATTTCTTCCCCCTCTCTCTCTCTCTTCTTCGCTCTCTCTGGTTATTTTTCTATCCATATAGAGAATAACATAAACTTTAAGGTTTAGGTTACTGAATCCCATTTTGGAAAATCCAGAAATATATTTATGTAAGTTGACTATATTTAACATTGATTCTTTTTTTATATAGACAATGTGGGTATAGTGATCAACATTGTAAGGCGACTGCCAGTTTCATGCGCCTATCCGATATCAAATGATCTCTTTAAGTATGTTGATAAACTTTAACTTGTCCAGGAAATACAATTTAAAAATGTTTTCTTTTAGCTTTACAAAATACGCAAAATCTAAGCATAATTAACCATGTATGGATAAAAAGTAAATCTTAACATCAATCAAATAATCAGGCAGATGAAAAGTATTATTACATGCCGACTTTAGTATTTACTGACATGTAAAAGCACGTCACAAATAAATTAAATTGTCTCATAAACCGTTGTATTCTTGAAAATATAAACCTACTCTACTGTAGAAAGCTGAAAATATGAATAAATATGATGAATATATAGATCAATCTTACACAGTATGAAAGATACACACTCTGAGTTGTTCGCCCAACCTTCAACCGTTCAAGGTATGTCAATAAACTACAGCTGCATCCTGGGTAAAACGATAAACTACGTCCAACAGCAAGGTCTCTGATCAAGAGGTTTTGAGGAGCGTGGAACCACTTCTTAATTGCTGATGTTCCCGGGGATGTAGTACCTGTAAGGGTCCCAATTATGGGAATTTTTTTAACCAAAAAAATGGAGTCAAAACACTATAAAAGTTTAAAAACAGGTTTTAATACCATCCATAATTTTTTGAGGGGAAATTATTACCAGCAATACATTTTTGATGGAAAAAATATTACCAGCAATACATTTTTGAAGAAAAAATATCACCAACAATATATTTTTTCGAAAAAATATTACCAGCTATAAAAATCGTTTATGCCATGTGTCAAATACTGCAAAACCTCTATTGTATGTCAAAAGGAATACGTCTTTCTGATTCTAAGTATGAGTGTTCTTTTTTCTTTCCATTATTCATAAAATGTTATCCGTCGCAAATACTCAAGTCCATAGTATACTCAACATTCTTCTGTAGAAGCTTATTTTTGTTGTCTCACATCTCTTCTTCCATTACGCACAAATACCCCTGATAAAGATATGAATCCATCTCTTATCTCCCAGCCATAGGTTAATTAGAAAGACTTGTATCAGTAAATCATTATTATCACCAAAGAAATATTCTTTCAATCTGAAAATATCGTCTGGCTTTAAATAACTTGCAAAAAAGGATGGTAAGCCGTAGAGAATAAATCAATCGATCGATCAAATCAAGATATAAACAGAGTGAATTTGTGGAGAGGGATAACAATAAATAAACCCACGTATCGTATCATACGCTCAACATTTCTACATAAAACATTTGACTGCACTGTGTTATGCATCAGTGAAATCATGAAAACTGGCGTGCATCATGGGCGAGCAAATGTCGCCACTTATAATATTATCTCTGTGTTTACATTAGTCGATCAGCTAAGACTTGTCTTTCCGCAGATGGAGAATAATCATTCAAACATGGATTTCGCCTACTACCGTGCGTCCAGATTTGCCGTCTGCGGCCTTAGATTCCGCAACCATCAACAGCATTTCCAATACCAATATGGTGGCGATCGGTCGACCTAATTTCCATTGCACCGAGTTCACCAATTCCATCCGTTATTCACGTGAATTGTTCTCTCGTTTCAATAAAAGTTCACTTTCCGAACATTATGACAGTAATCGACTCAGACATGCCGAGAGTGCCCGAGAGAAGAAATGGGAAAACATGACTTTCTCGTAATAGCCAACTTGTTTTATGTTGATTTCATAACAAAGTCGGGGAAAAACAATGCAAGAAGCAGTTGTACATGCATGAGCGAGAATATTACGTTTGCGGTTATATTCCTGGCTTTAAACATATACAGCTTTTTAACTCTTCTATTTATTTGTGAAAGCAAAAATATCGCCACAAGCATAGGCTACATATAAGTGAATCCACGTGCATGGAGCCTAATAATGACAAAAGCATTATACACGATAGATTTCATCCGTGTCAAGGCACTTAACTCAGAGGTAAATATTAATTACGTAGATTGAAGATGATACAGCTAAATTTTTATATAAAAATTCTGGCAGTAACTTTCCTAGTCTTATTCATATATTCTAATATATATATATATATATATATATATATATATATATATATATATATATATATGTATATATATATATATATAATTAAAACGAAAAATGGTCCACGTAGGCCGAGTAATAACATTTGAGGAATAAAAAGGCAATAAAATGATAACAATGTTGGCAATAAGATTGATGATATTTACTATTTCTTAGCCTGTTGACTAACTTGAAGCACGAAGAGAAATATTTTCAGGTCGGAATTCTCGGACAAACCTGTGTCCTTTTTCAAAAAGACAAGGAATAAACAAAGAAGTAGGACTTACTCTTCCGAGTAATATATTTTTTAATCATTTCACCGCAAGAAAGGCGGGTATACCACTGGTGCGCAGGGGTTTAAGAAGATAGAAGATGGCGAGAACGTTGCATTTAAATTTCTGAAGATTTTAGTTATCATGGAAGTAATGAATCAGCCGGATGTTCCACAGACTGGAAGTGCGAGAAAAGATAATTTTTGAGTAGAAATGGCGGTTACATTTAACTAATTCAACAGTAAAATCGTGGCAACTACATGCCAATCTAGTAACACGCTAAAACTCACATCGTCCGGGCACCAGGAAAAAAAGATCATCAGAGCAGATGCATGAAAATATTCATGTAAAACATAGAGAGGAGCCACTTCACGTCGGGGAGAGAGTGACTGAAGTTGTGATGCCAAGTTACATTGCATATCCTTCTTTGGATTTTGTCAAGAACCGCGAGATGTGTAGCAAGAGCATCAAACCAAATATGACAACAGTATTCAATGCCCTTATCTGTAAATGTGCAAAATGAACTCTGACGAGAAAAAACCTTCCAGCTTGATACAATGACCTAAATTTCCTTACAGTAGATGCAACTATTGATTCAATGTAGTCGTTCTACTTTAAGTCAGTTAAAAGTGTGAGGTCAAGAATGTGCAGTGTAGTGCTTGCCATGAGTCTAACATCAGTTATGCTGATATTGGGTGATATTTTTGTTGCTAAGAGCGCTCCTTGTGGAAACAATATTCTATGAGTAAACCCAAATCACTGTTTAATCCTTTAATGTAAGATTTTATTTTGAAAATATATTTGAATTCCGATGTGCGTCATTCTTATCGGCTGTTAAATGAAGATGTTAAAGCACGCGTATGAAGTCATCAATGCTATGAAACAGTTGGTTGATGTGTGCAGCGACAAGGAAATTGTTATTGTTATATTTCATGAGAATATTTAATGGTTATTAAAACTAAGACGGAGTTCTGTGTCTGTTTCTCCAACATAATTCCGTTTTTTTTTTTTGTTTTTTTTTTTGCATTTGTGGCAGAAAAGAAATATATAAAATTCGAACTGCCACGAGTCAGAGCCAGTGGCTTGAATATTGTCTTAGTCTCCAGGGTGTGAAATTGCTAACATTGATGATATGTTTTTTTTTCTTCACCAGTGATTCTTTCCCTCCAGTCAAAACTCAGTGTCAATCATCCATTTGGTCAGCCACTTCTAGTCAACCGTGAATTTGCTTTCTTTAGAGCGAATGAAATTAAACATTGTTTTCAGTTTATCATTCGTCTGAATCATTTTGCTTACAGTTCCATAATTACAGCCTTGTGCCGGAAGCAGTCGTGTTAATTCTATATTTAAGGCTGTCCACCTGGGTGGGATATACATTTTGATTCCAATCGATTGTTCTGTAGCTTTAGTTCACGAAGTCCTTGCTAAGGCTTCATTCGAATGAGTCAAAGGGTAATATTCGTCCCAGAATTTCAGGAATAACAATCAGAATTAGTAAATCAGTTTGATTTTAATATAAAATACACTGGCGCTATGTATTCCAAAGAGCACCGTTGCTTTATTTCTTCGTATCCACTCCTCCTTTTTATCTTGTAAAAAAAAAAAGCAGTGAATCAAACATGTTTTCATTGGGTGATCTACATGTTTTAAAACGTTATTTGAATAACCGACGAGAAAATGTGTGTTTAAACCAGGGTTTCCTAACCGATTTGGGGCCATGTCCTACTTTCGTATTTCTAAAATTCTGATGCCCTACCCACAGTAATGCTTAATTCTTAAATATTCAAAATTTTACTGGAATTCACGTGAAGGAAGCTTAAAAAGCCATTAACTTGGTCTCTAAACAAGTCTCCAAACACCATGGCCTCCATGAAAGAGAAAAATTAAAAAAAAAAACAAACAAAAAGGCAATTAAATATATATAGTTTCAAAACATAATACAGAACTGAAAGGCAGACATATAAAATATTTGAATGAAAGCTTATTGTGTAATATACTTTTAATCATGAAGTAATAATACAAAATGAAATTTCAGCTCACTAGAAAACAATTCACTGTTAATAACTCATTCTCGAATTGACCCATTATTCTGCTGGTATAGTAAGCCAAAGAGTACACGTCCTACGTATGTCCCAGCAAAATATTACCATGACCCACCAGTTGGGCTTGCGCTCCACGTTAAGAATCGTTGGTTTAAATGTTCGAATTTTAGTGCTGACATGACTTGACGTGACAAGAGTTTATACTTTCTTCTGCTTTTTAAGATCTAATGACTAGACACAGTTTATCTGAGAAGAAAGCGAAAAATAATAATGATAAGATACCAGTCTGACATTTCTTTCGACACAGCTGCATATTGGCCGTAAGGAGCGTCAGTTCTCATTTCTATATTTGTATGCAAAGTAGTGCCAATGTTACTTTCAGGTGGGAATAACACACATTTATTTTACTTTCTCTTGAAATAAATCTGATTATTTCTGCAATATACTTGATCTGGTTTAGGGAGGCCTTATATCTTTCATGACAGTGAATGCTGAATAATTTTCTCCCAGAGACTTAAGGTAACTTCAGATGCTACTCTTTAGAAGGATGCTACGGATACCATGGAATTTTCATGCGAAAAACCAGTAAATATTAAAACAAATAACAGAAAAAGGCTATTTTATTATCCATAAGAACTGATGAAATATTTGGAATATATAATAAGGAAAGAAGGCTTGCAGAATTTGATACTCACATGACATTTTAAAGATGAGAAGAGTAGTGAGTAACATAGCCTGCGTAAATGGATTGCAGAAGAAGATGTAGAGGAATAGTAAAAGACAAAATATTGCTAAGTGCTAAAAATTATAGGAAGCTGTGGATAGCGATGGTCGCTAACGTCCCGCAGAAACATGACATATAAAATTGAAGGACTTTTGTATAAAATTCTTAATATTCATGAATGGAATATAACAGTTTCCTGTTTTTGCGGCAGAGACTGTCGAACGAACAAATATTTTTTCGAAAGATACACATACACATATATATATATATATATATATATATATATATATATATATATATATATATATATATATATATATATCTTGGAGATTGAGAGGTACTTTTTTTAGAAATCTAATGAAATAAAAATTATTACTTATGAGATTTTAAGTGTTTGATATTCTTTAATTAATAATAATTTTACTCTGTCTTTTGACATAGAGTTCACCCTGGATCAATATCCTGCTGGAAATTCCATTCGCTTTACTATATTGTATCATTACTATATATATATATATATATATATATATATATATATATATATATGTGTGTGTGTGTGTGTGTGTGTGTGTGTGTGTGTGTGTGTATAAAGCGATAATGCCACGAAGACGCAAGTGTTTACTGTCAGTGGTGTGTGAAAGAATTTGAGCAGAATCTAGTGAGGGGAAAGGACAGTAAACGAAAAGGTTTCAGGAAGACAGAAGACGGTGATTCGCATTGCATTTGAAATTTTGAGTATTGTAGATATCAGGGAATCAATAAATCGGAAGGGAGTTCCACAGGCGAGAAGTTCGAGAATTGAATGCATCTATCAAGTTTAATAGTAAAACGGTGAGACCTAACTCACAATCTTGTAGCGCGCTTGAATTCATACAGTTGAGGTACCAAGGTACCAACGAAGAAAGCTCATCCGTACAATTGCCATGAAAATATTTATAGAAAAGTGAGAGTGAAGGATCGTTAATTAATTTGAAACTTTTAAAACCATTTATTCTACATTCAACATCATCACTTGATAAGACGACACCGGAGGTGTTGAAAGGAAATGACTATTTTTATAGTGATTTTATAACATATTTATGTTATACTTTTTAAATAAATAATTATATCTGCTCTACTCTGTATTGAGCACTCTTTTTAGAATAGTAATTGTTGGATTTGGAATTTATTCCGTATACACCAATCCTATACTTTCATATATATTTATATATATATATATATATAGATAGATAGATAATGAATTTGTTTTTAATTTTATTTCCTTGAGACTTTATATTTACAGTGTGTAGCCGATAGATGTAATGCACATTGCTTACAATAAGAATCGGCCTTCTTTTTCAAATATTCACGAAGTATAACGTTTGAAATAGTAATATATATATATATATATATATATATATATATATATATATATACAGTGTAACCCGGATATAAGAGAGTTGTCGGGACCGGAGAAGAAGTCTCTTATATCCGGGTTTCTCTTATATCCGGTTTGGTCTATTTTATATACATTAACACAGACTCTAATTTGGGACCAGAGAAATCTCTCTTATATCCGGGTTTCTTATATCCGGGTTTCTTATATCCGGGTTACACTGTATATATATATATATATATATATATATATATATATATATATATAATCATCCATATACAGGCATCCGGTTGCTTCAAGTCGGAATCAAAATCCGACCACCGATTTGGGATCAGTCGAAGATCCTACCCCTAAGCTATCGGCGCACGATGTGGTAAACGGTATGTGCACGGTATGTGCACTTACTTTTTTAATGACAGACATGCTTCAATGTAGAATGTAGGAGGAGAATATGAATGAAAAGTAGAAACAATATTGATGTGACGCGCCTTTAGCATCAAGACAGGCTTAGTTCTTTTTTATTTTGTTTCTGAACACCGCTATTGGCCGCTGCGTTTGAAGATTTGTAAGATTTGTAATTTTTGTCTGACGACCGTATGATCAGTTCCAAAACCAATATCTTGCTGCTGCGCTGACTTTCGGATTGACTTTCTTGGACTCTGCTGTATCCTGTCAGAAATATTCAACTGGCTTTCCACAACGTTTGGCATTGTTCACTGATTCTGTTTCCTAAAGTTTCTAAACAAGGTTACATTGCAATGTGGAACATGTATGTCTGAAAATTTATCAGTAAAACGGTGATACACCAAAACTATCTTCAGGAAATCCATGATCGACGAGAAGAACATGTTCTTCAGTTGTTAAAACCATATTGGGTGATCTATATTCTGAATATATAGTTCTTGGCATATCAGTTTCTGGAATCCGAAGGTGCACTGAGATAGAATGAGGTCTTCCAAAAGCTAAAGAAACTATTAAGAACAAGAAAATCTCGTTGGAAACAAAAACAAAAAAGAGAAGTTATATTTTATGTAATATCAGTCTCCCCAGTATTGTAATGAATACTAGGTATCCTTCTCCCAGATTAAGATTTGAAGTAACAGAAATGTCGTTCTACAGAATGATGCCAGGACTGACTATGTACGCAATGCCGAAATTAGAAAGAATATGGAAACAAAAAGGCACTTATTTAACATCAGAGAAAGACAGTTGTAAATTTTAGGAGACATTATTAGAGAATAGAAACAATAGAAAAAGTTAACTGTCAGAACATATTGAAGGCAAGACGGACAACTGAAAAGAGCGCATATCCCCTCTCTAATGAATTTGTAAAAATGGTTTGCAGAAAAGTGATTAGGAGATATAGCGAAAATACAAAATATATTTAGAGCTACGAAGGAGAGGAAATTGTGGAGAGCCATGATCATCCACCTCCAGAAGGCAAAGGACACTTAAAAGAAGCATATTTTCATGGACGCAGTCAGTGATGTGCCATGCGTCATACACGCTTAGATGATCAATACATGACTGACGAGACAGATTGTTTGCCTTCAGTAGGTTGCCATTTCTTTCTGCGGCAGACCAGTTGCCATCCGAGGCTCAAGAACCCGGTCTGTCCTGCTATTTACCCACACCTGGAGGAAGAAGAAGAGGATTCATACCTTTCCCAAGGGTATTAGCACGTAAGTAAATGTAATGGATTCGACTGGAATCATGGACTATTTTTTCAAATTTGCAGCATAAATTTTCCATTCATGTGAGATCTGAAATATTTGCTGCGTCTGTCATTAAGTTGATATGATTTTCTTGAAGGAAATTTTTTTAACACTATTTTATCTCAAAATGTAATTTCTATCGATTTAAGGAAAAAGTTTGTACTGACTGTTGAGGTAGCAATTACCATCTTCCCTGGCCTTTTCTTATATGGTACAGTGAATAAAGGCGCAGGTTAGATTCAGTGACTAGACCCAAAGCAGTGAGGATAAAAAAACTTGGAGAGTTGAGTTAAAACGAAATAAGTGATACATCCATAGGCATGGCACGTGGAACTAGAACAATCTAGCCCAGTGGACGAAATAAAGGGTTCGGTTCAAAATTCCAATAACCTGAATA
This sequence comes from Acanthosepion pharaonis, assembly GCA_903632075.3. NCBI lineage: Eukaryota > Metazoa > Mollusca > Cephalopoda > Sepiida > Sepiidae > Acanthosepion > Acanthosepion pharaonis. Next base: position 884,084 of record CAHIKZ030000567.1, read on the forward strand.
ATGTCAGATCGTACCGCGGATGAAATGTTGTGAATACGGCAAATAAGATGACGATAACAGTCCGAATAATGTAAATATTTTCTTATATTAGTTAAATGTCATACGTGATACAGGCTTAGACGATCATTGCTCTTTCGATTCATGACTGACAAGGCAGCTGCGGTAGACTTGTTGCTAAACAAGGTTATAAAAACCAGTATGTCCTCCTATCCAAACCATAGTCGGTGGGAGAGAAAAACTGAATTTATACCTTTAACAAGGATATTTCGGCGTAAGTAAATGTAAACAACACGACTGGAATTCTAACCCAACTCTCCGATTTTTCATTCCAAGCCGATATCATTTACGCCGAAATACTCATCCGCGTTTCTTATAGCAAAGGATGAAAAACGCCTATTCTTTTTTCTAGCATCTTTCTGTATGTGTCGCTGAAACGGGAAAGTGAAATTCGCATTTGAACCTTATTATTTCCTTCATAACCCCTGAATATTGACTTATTCATACATACTGATTGCTTCTCTGTAATGTTATTTACTGTTTAGATGGGTTTTCTTTAATACTTTTCTCTGTAAATCTCATTTTATTCAACGAATTTCTTACACTTCTATCGCAAGCAAGCATTAACTCATGTTTCTGCCTGTTTATTTTCCATTGCATTCGTTGCACATTTTCTATTAAAATAAGACTTCTTAAGCTGAAATGGAAACTTTTAAAAATGACAAGGATATGTAGATCTTATATGATACCTTTTTCTTTGTTTACAAGAAAAATTCGAAATCATTAGATTTTTTTACAAAAATTCATCATTAAACCAAAGAACTGAATTAACTGTAAATTTTAAGCATATCTTTTATCTTAAACTTTCGAATTTAACTTCTAACCACCCTCCATCCGTAATCAAACAAGTACCTTTATCTGTAGAAGGTAGGATTGGCGACTACTCATCGGACAAATATGTGTTTGATAAATACAGAGGTAATTATAATGATGTTTTAAAGAATAGTGGTTATAAGTTCGCTGAAGCCAAGTTTAGAAAATATGATGATTGTAATCTAAAGAAAAGAAATGCCCATTGCTAAATAAATTTTTAACTAAAACTCTTGTTTATTTTTAAAATATCTCTACAATATAGAATCCGACGGTTAAAAAATTCTGTATTGGTAGTACTAAGACTTCTTTTAAACCTAGATATCTCAACATATGCTGTCCTTCACTATTACTACGAACAGAAATAAATAATACTTTCTAAATACATTTGGGATTTAAAGGCACATACTTTTTGAGTTTTCTGTCCTGACGTTTTAACGTTTTTGATTGTCTACCCGAAAGTTCGTGTTTTATATTTGAATTTTGTTTATTCTTGTACCCACATTTAAACTCAGCTCGCATCAATATTTGCACATGAAAGCAGTCACAAATATTTGCACATGATATTAACGTAAAATATTATTTTTTAGGGAGTATTTTTTCTAACGAGCGAGTAAGAGCGCCTGCCTGTTAATCTACGTCTCTCTTTGTCATTCAAAGTGTCGGTTTTCTTTTTCTTTTATCCGAAATATTTATATACATCTTTTTCTCTTAAAGAAGCTCGAGAAGGGGAAATGCATTTATTAATATCCGATATTCCATAATAATTGTGGGAAACTGTTCAGAACTTGAATGTGCTTTCAGAAGGAAAAACGAAAGAAGAACCTCACAAGAAATTGTGATTTTCCTCCTTTCCAAATAAAAAGTATTGCTGCCAGCAAACTGGAACAAATGATGACAGGTGTTAAACTCTTTCGAATTGTACCTTGTGCTTTTTTAGGCTGCTTCTCCAATGTAAATGTATACGTATTTCCCGTTTATGAATTCTTGTGTTTATTTTCGGTTATTTTCCAGATATAACGCATTTCACAACATATACGATGGGCTACTGAAAGATTCACACCCCCACCAAGCATCATTTACAAACGGCAGAAAAATATTCTGAATTTGGGCATTGTTTTTTTCAGTTTATGTTAAGTAAATCGATCCGAGAAATTTACAAAATCTTTCGTCATAGGCATTTGAAAATTTAAGCAGTTTTGCATGTAGTAAATAAAACAAAATTCTAGAAATTTTAAAGAACAATATATATATATATATATATATATATATATATATATATATATATATATATATATATATATTTATATCATTATATCAGAAAGAAAAATACCTGTTTGGTGGAAAATTCTCTTTCTTAAATAACCTATATTTGCTACTAACGGAATTTTTCAAATCTGAAAATCTTCACAACATTCTTGCTTTTCATAATGTTTACCATGAAAGTTGTCAGGAATGGGATTAACCTTTTGCGTCCAAAGCACAAGGAATTTATAAAGTGTTCAAAATAATTTAATATGCGAATTCTACGATTTGAAGAACAATGTACTATATATTAATATCTATCATTCTATTATCTTTGTTTATATGTATCTATCTTTGTTTATATTGTATCTAGCTATCTAACACGTTTGTTCATATCTAGTATTTAGTTCACAGTCTTTGCATAGAGGAAAAACTGAAAATTATGGAATTTAAAAAACCGTAAATTTTAATACAAAAAATAAAGTAATTAATTAAAAGTACCAATCTATCAATATATGTATATCTATCGATTTCTTTTCACATCTGTATCTGTCTGTAATTCTGAGATGAGGTATTATGTACATTATTTACATTATTCGGACTATTTTCCTCGTCTTTGTCAACATTTTTATTACAACGTTTCGGCCGTTGTACGCTCCGGCCTTCTTCAGGAATGTCGAATATTCTAGTTCCACGTGCCATGTTTCCATGGATGTCAGTTATCAGTTATCTCCTGTTAATTTCACTCTGAAAGTTCTCTACTGCCTTAACCGGGTATTGAACTCACACTCTTTGGGTCCTGTCACTGGATCTAACTAACGCCTTTATCCACTGTGCTATGTGTCCTTGAGGACATTTGTGTATGAATTTCTGGGTATTATAAACCTAATGTCTTCAGCAACCATTTTTACCAGTGGTCATATTGCAATTTTTCGCTGTTATCATTCATGATTTTACCAGAGCTCATATTGCAACTTTTTGTTTTTATTATCGCTTTTCTCTGGCACTCCTTATTACTGGTTCCCATATTGTATTTATTTCTAGGAGATATTTGTGGCCTAGCATATGTGCTGATTCATTAAGTTTACGAATTTTCCAATGGTGTTCCTTGTCTATGATCTCAACCTTATCCCCCAGAGGGCGGTGATATCTCTTCTCTCTCCATATGAGGTCAGCCACGTCTGATTTTTCCACTTACCCTCGTGTTGCAGCTTTCTGGTGTTCTTGAAGACTTACTTTAAGGGGGCGGCCAGTCTACCCCTGTGAGCGAAATAAAGAGTTAAGTTCGACATTCCAAACAGCTGATGAAGGCCGGAGCGTACAACGGCCGAAATGTTGTAATAAATATGGCGACAAGGATGAAGACAATAGTCCAAATAATGTAAATAATGTAATTTTCATATCTATCTACATATTTTATATATATATATATATATCTTATTTTATATCTATGTCTTTTCATCCTTATTTCTTTTCTTCTCTATCTCTTTTTATATCTATTTACCTATATCTTTTTATATCTATCTCTTTTCATATCTAAGTCTTTTCAAATCTGTCTCTTTTCATATGTATGTAAGTCTTTTCATATCTATCTACATTCCTATCTCTATTCATATGTCTCTTCATATCTATCTATCTATCTATCTATCTATCTATCTATCTATCTATCTATCTATCCCTTTTGATATTTATCTATGTCTTTTCGTTATTTATTACTATGCTGCATCTACTGCAAGGGAAGTTGAGGCACTTTGTCGTGTCAGAAGGTTTTTTATCTCTCGTCAGAGCCCATATTGCATATCTACTAATCTACCATTCACCCTTGCATTGAATACTGTTGCTATATCAGGTCCGGTGCTCCGGCTACTCATGTCGAGGTTCATGACAAAATCCAAAGAATGATTTGGAATGAAATCGATCTTGACTTAGCATTTCAACTTCAGTCACTTTCTCCCTGATGTGACGTGGCTTCTCTCTGTCCTTTTACAAATAGTTTCATGGCAACTGCTATGATGCGCTTTTATCCTTAGTGCCCTGACTACGTGAATTTAAGCGTGATACAAGATTGGCATCTAGCTCCCACCCTTTTAATGTTGAAATAGTTAAAAGTAACCACCAATTCTACCCCAACAGTTTCTTTTCTTACACTTCCAGCCTGTGGAACTCTCTTCCGTTTACTTGCTTCCTTGATAACTACAATGTTCAAAAATTTAAAAGCAATGTCAATCTTTTATCTTTTTGAAATCTGTTCAGCATTTATCCTCGGTCCCTTTCATATCCAGTCCAACTTTACTCTGCATACCCCCCCCGCCCTGCATACTAGTGGCTTTCCTGACTTGCTTGGATTGTAATGATTAAAAAATACCACCATCTCTTGACAGTACCAAGGTTTCTGGTTGGTGTTAACGCTACATTGTTTCAAGTTCCTGTCGGGTGAAGTAAATATTCCAGTTCACCGTCCTCCTCTGGATGCACTGACCGTTTTTACACCTAGCATTTTGCTGTCTCAGAAGTTTTCACTTGATCTCTCTTCCTGTGCAGATTACTTTTTGGATTAGCGGAGTGAAGTTCTGAAGATTTGAATCGGGATTAGGCGATATCGGATTTCAGCTGCATCTTTTCTTCTCAAGGCCAGTAGTTTGAGTCAAAATCAGATTAGATGAACGCGGAGATCCTTAAACTGTCTGACCCCTCTTAGCAGTAAGATTTTATCCCTGTATGCAAAAATATAATTAGTGCATTAACGGTAAAATATTAATTGGACATTCTTTATTATGTTTATTTTTAATGTAATTATATCATAGGTATATTAAAAGTCATCTTTCGGTAATTTCTACTTTATTTGTAAAAAAAGTAATACAAGATATCAAAATGAATAAAAATTACAAAAAATAAGCCAACCACTTAAGATAATAAAAATGTTAAATTTATATTTTATTACGGTAAAATATGTTAAAAATAATCGACCTCATAACACTTAGAAATATATATATATATATATATATATATATATATATATATATATATATATATAAAGGACCTTTCTTTTAAACATCTTTCTTTACATACTGACAAAACGACCATGGTGAGATTCGAACCCAGATCCCATGGTCAGAAAGCGAATATATATATATATATATATATATATATATATATATATATATATATATATATATATATATATATATATATATATATATATATATATATATATATATATATATATATATATATATATATATATGATATAGTGTGTGTGTGTGAGAGAGAGAGCGTAAAGGACATTGTAAACATCTTTCCTTATATACGGCAGACAAGAAAGAATTCATTAATTTTGCTTTTTTATTCATTTTTTCTAGAATGTTTAGTTTTTCCCTTTTGTAAAGCTAAAGGAGTACAGAATCTTTCAATGATTTTCATTGTCCAAGAGTTTTCGGCCACATCTTTAACCATTTTCAAAGTAATTTTGCTTTTGGTTTTATTAGTTTTTTTCTTCGTGTTTTGACTGTTTAATCTTATTTTTGTTTTGAATCGGGATATATATATATATATATATATATATATATATATATATATATATATATATATATATATATATATATATATATAATATATTTTTTTAAAACGACAGGCATGGTACTACGTTTAAACTTTAATTTTTCTTGTGTTCGAACAAGAGCTTTCTTTTATGGATAAAGAGTGTGTACAAACTGTCAAAATGTTTTATATTTCCGAGCGCTTCCGGCTATAATTTTAGCCATTATCAAGGATGGTTCAATCTTTCAGCTTAATTGAGTCTGTGCATTATGTGTATGTTTTAGTGTGTTGTAGGGATGTTTTTAATTTCCGAATACGGTTAGCCCACTGTGGTCTTGTTCGTAGTTAATATTGTTAAGAGTTGTCTTTTTCTTTTTTATAAAAAATAATATTGTTAAGAGTTGGCTTTTTCTTTTTTCATAAAAAAGAAAAAGCCAACAATATTAATTACGAACAAGAATTTTAAGAAAATCTATTTATGTTTAATATTTATTTATTTCTTGAAGAAATTCTTACAGTTGCAAGCCTGTCCTCTATAATTTCTATTTCAAACAATATTTCAACAAAAGGATTTTTCGTGCATTTGATTTCATTTATTTAGTTTCTTCAACTAATCATTCCGATAGGGTTTCTCTTCTCGATATTTCATTATTCCAACCAATATTTGTTTAAGAAGTTTCAAAACGAGATGTTCATGAATAGTTATCGTTGCCACTCTTTTACCAAAATCTTCCTCAAAGACCAAGTATCAGATTTTTTCTGGAATTGTTCCTCGATGGCGCTGAAAGATTTTCGGCACTGGTTGTATTAATTTTGATATATTTCAATCCAAGCACGAATGACATTTCAGATTGTCCGATCTTTTTTTTTTAAATCAAAGTAAAATGGATCAAGGTATTTTAATTCATTTTTGTCTGAGTTTGTTTTATTAGTCGCGACACATATAGCATTTTTTTTAAATATTTTTACCCGATACACGATACATGATCCACTGAAGGTATAATGCTATTGAATGAAGCCGCTGTATGGGCGTACAAAGAGGAAGGTGCTCATAATGAGTATATATTTGACCGATAACGATTGACCCTGGATTTGAATAAGTTAAGATTTCAGTGATCGGGGAAACATCCTTTTGTGATTCCGTTCCATAAGGTAAAAGTTCTGGGATCAGAACAATAGATTATAAAGTGAATGATGCTGAATTGCCTCAGTGTATGTGGCATGTTGGATCGTAACTGTGATTGAACCAAGAAATGTCATTCTCTTGAAGATATAACATGAAAATAGCGATAGAATAGCTAGAAACTGGAACGACTCGTCTGTGCGAAAAGAAATTATAGGTTAGAAAATATTCATCACCACAAGGCTGTTTAAATGGATTTGAATTTACAGTTACATAGATAGAATTTACCGTTACATCTACTGCAAAATGAATCTACAATTGCGCTTAAATTCGTAAAGTCTATCCATAGCGGATAATGTAAAAAATGCCATGAAAATATTTATATAAAATATTCCCGTCCACACAGTAAAGTTGTCAGAACATTTTTCCTCTATATGCCATTTTTCTTTTCCCAAAGGCGTTGCTTTTTGGCATAACAGTTAAAGGATCGTTGTTTCTTATGGCAGTCCATATCGTTTCAATTTTGTCTTCTTCATTAGTACTAATAATATATATGTAATTATGTGCTAATATATTGAGATAGAAAGGTAAAATATATTAGTATAAGTATGCACACACATTTATATAGTGTAGTTAGGCAGCAATCCCTCATTTATAGATGTTTCATTAAAGGCGACAGACAAGGTACTCCAACTAACCTTTATATTTTTCTTGTGTTCGAACAAGTGTTTACTTTTCTGGACACAGACTGTGTAGAAACTGTCCAAAGCTTCTGCAAATCCGAGCACTTTCGACTATAACTTTAGCTATTATAAAGTATTATTTTTTAAATTTTTAACTGGATGTATGGGTTGAGTGTATATATCGAGAATTATAGGGATGTTTTATTTTCCGCGCATACTGTGGCTGTGTTTGTAGTTAATATTAATATATTTTTTTACATGTGGATGAGGTTATTATGTTTGTATTTTCAAGTAGTATAATTCGGATGGAGTCTGGTATATATATTTCATTTTTCGTTTCATTTTTGGAAGTGCTATCTGATGATCCGGAGTTCTTTTAAAAGGGCTCTGGTAAAATAAATTATTATAATGGAACCTTAAAGTGGTCTGCTTTTCTTTAATATATATATATATATATTATAAACGACATATATTTTTTGCGATTAATTCTCATTATATAACGACCAGCGGCCATGTCAAGCTGAAACACCGGTTCAAATACGGTCGCTGAAGTTAAGCAACGTCGAAGCTGGTCAGTACCTAGATGTGTGAGCGCCTGGGAATATCAGGTTTTTTTAAGCTTGTTTGGGCGGTTGGTTTAATGGTCTATTATCATAGTTATTGACCGGTGAGCCGAATTTCAATTTCAGCTGGGATCGTTATATTCAATTACGCGCAAATCATCTTTGGAAAACTATGAATGCCACTCTCTCAGTTATGGGTTAAATAGTAAAATTTGTATCACTGAATTCTTATTATCACCAAAGAAAAATTCTTACAATCTAAAAATATTTTCTGGCATTAAATAACCTTCAAATGTTTGATAAGCCGTAGAAATCGAAACTATTAATCTTGCTTTTCATCGTATACTAAGTGTGTGTATGATTGTATTCATTATGTTTTACAAAAATATGTTTCTCATTTTGTACCATATAATTTTTTACTTTATTAGTATATATATATATATATATATATATATATATATATATATATATATAGTATAAGTGTTTGTGTGTGTCTGTTTCTGTGTATGTACATATGTATCCATGGACGATTTGTCAGGAAGGAGACTTTCTGAAGCTTTGGGACTGGATAACGTACGGCACTTTTGGTAAGTGCCTGAAAAAGCATACCACGGGTTGACCGAAGCCTTGTAGACGTAACACTTGGGGGCTTTTGATAGCTGTGCTAGCACGAAGTCACAAGTCATCGTGGCCGAGAGCTTGAGCGTGCCGGCATATTTCAAATTGTTGACCACGCTAAGTAACGCGCTCACTTCCAGAAAATGTAACTAAGATCTGCTCATGATAGTTGCTGTGCTCTGTGGATGTTGAATAAACACAGATACGCCTGAGCAAGCGTCTGCAATAGGGATTGGGTAGCCGCCTTAGTTGATGTGTATCCCCGAATACAAGTAGCCATCTATACTATATGTGTGTGTATATTTAATTATATATGTGGTTTTACCATATACCCACAAAAGACTAATGATTTATAGCAATTTTTTTTTGTCCTTTGAGCAAAAGTGTTTCAACCGAAAGCAGAAAAAATAATCAACAATTCGTTATAGATCTATCTTTTTCTCGAGATATCTGATTTGTTATTTGTCTGAAGAAAATGCAATGTATAAACATAAAATACAAATCCCCCGACGCCCTTTCCAATTTTAGATTTACTCCAACAGCCCAATTTTAATCTGTCACTGTAGAAAATTATTAAAGGACCCGGAAGCACTTCACATCAAAGGACGGTGACCCATTACCAATAAAATCGTAATGCGTACGTGTTTAAAAAATTCCCTTGAACTGAAAAAGCAATTTCGCCACTTGAAGTTGAATCTCACCAGCAATCATCGTAAATGAACAGACGTGATTTACATTTTTCTGGCCGTAAAAATTTGAACATAAACGCCACACTGGCTGTATGTTTATATATCATTAAGCACACAAAGTAACTTCCAGAGATGTTTAATAAAGAAACGCAACGTGGAAAAATAACTCATTGCCAAAATTGTAAGGCATTTGTGTTTTAATAGTTTGTTACATGAATTCGTTCGTTTTTTTGTTTTTGTAATTTATTTAACACTCATTATTTATTCTAATAAATCATTTAACAATGTACTCCCTTCATTGTTTGCGACATCCTGTCAACGATCTGTTCAATGCCTCGACGAAATCAATAGGTTTTGACTCGAAAAATTCATCAAAAAATGCACCTTTTTTAACCCCACATAGTTGTTGAACGAAAAACCCCTCAAATTGTTAAAAAGTTACAGAAAGATGTAATAGTCTGAAGAGGATATATCAGTAGAATATATTTAATTGCAGTTTGATCATGTTAAAAATGTTAAGGCACGCATTGTCATATTGAACAATCGCACTGTATCGACGGTCAAGTCTTTTCAGCTGAATTGTCTGTTTGAGTCTGTTTATTTATTCAACATACAGCTTAGCACTGACCGTTTGTTTTGAAGCATTTCATAGTAAAGTGGCCTGTACCAGTCCTACAAAGTGTAGTTCATTCGCTTGTGTGGAGGCAGCACTAACTTGCTTCGAGGTGTTGCCTGCTTGCTGTGAGTCACCCACTCTTTCCACTGCTTCATATTCAAGTGTAGACACCATTTATTGTCCCCGGTAATAATACGCTAAAAGAATGTTTCTTTGTATCCACCAATAACCGAGTAAACTGACGACAATGAAAGAGAGTTCAGTTTGTTTCCCTCGTTCAATGTGCCTTGTTTTTGAACATTACCCACTGAATGAAAAATGACAGTAACATGAAAATATGTCATAAGCTGATCCAATTCTCTAGCAGTCCTACGCGGTTATTCTCTTAAAAATGGACTATGCCGTTTTGATCGAACGGATATACGAAAAAGATACATGAGAAAATAATGAATGAAGAAAAGAAAAGAAATGGGGTCAAGGATATGATCACACACTCATGAGTTAAACAGAAAAACTTGTCAAATCGACTGTTCTTCATATATATATATATATATATATATATATATATATATATATATATATATATATAATGCGTCATGTTTATTGGATAGACGTTTTATTTGTAGTGGGTACCTGAGTTTGACAGAGCACATTTTCTTTATAAGATTTTATCGTGTCCGCAGGATGATAGACGTAAAACATACTTTTTGAAGTAAAAATGGGTTGTCTATTTCAAACACGGGTATCGACGAAAATTAACCTCTAAAGTCATAACATATATATGTATGTGTGTGTGTGTGTGTGTGTGTGTGTGTGTGTGTGTGTGTGTGTGTATTGCAGTCATATAGTTGTGTGTGTTTATGACGTAATTTGTTTTTATACGTTCACAGTTCACTGATGAACCGGCGTCATCAGAAAAAAAAAAACAGAATTAAAAAAAAAAAAAACAGATTTATATTAGCTGGAGGAAACTTTGTTGGAACGCTTGATTTTATTTCACTATATCATTAATTAATTGAGGAAGATTTTTTTTTTATTATTTCAGTTTATTAATCTAGTTAATTTCTTTTTTATTTTACAAAATTCTAGTTTGTTTCAGAATACATTTACATAGATCTTAGCACAAGTATATAATTACAACTATACAAAAATTATTTTAATTTGTATTTCATATATGTGTGTATGTGTGTGTGTACAGGGTGAAGCAAAAGTCAAGCACTACAAAAAATTATTTAAATGTATAATTACATAATAAAATTTTATTTACTAGTTACTTAATTGTTATATTTGCTGTTCAAAATGTCCTCTACTTCTTCAATTTTGTGCTTCCATGATTCATTAACACGTCGGAGAATTATTTCTGTTATTTTACTGCATTAATATCTCATTCATTCTTTAAATTCCTCAATATTTCTATTTGATAAACGACTGACTTCAAATGGCCCCACAAATACAAAATCCAAGTTTGTCAGGCCTTGAGACCTTGGTAGACACTTATTGACATCAATGTATTCGTACTGAATTAGCATTTGACAAATTCAAGTGTGGAAGACAATATCTCTCATGCGGTGTCCATTTTCATTGATGCGTTTCTGAAGATGTTCTTGAAAGTTGTCCTCCATTCTTTTCAGCATTACTCTGTTGATTTGGGCGACTTCCATGCGAATAGCTTCCTTAAAATCGTCTAATGTACGGGACTCTTATTCATAAACGCTGCTCTGCATAGTTCCTTAGTCTCAACTCTTGCCCAATGACCAACCTGTAGGCGTGGAAAAGCAGTTATTCATGCAAAATACTACATAGTGATCGATTATTGATAACAAGTTCAGTAGAGTGCCCCATAGCAGAGCGATTTGGATTGCGCACCAAATCTTGTCTGACGCGTTCCATATTGTCTGGGCTGCGTACCGTTCGTGGGGCCCTCACCGATCTGCTATTCATTAGTGTCCCGCGTGTAAGTTCATGAATCCAACATAAGATGGTGTTACGAATGGGAATAGCTTGATTTCAATGAATGTTGAATCGACGACGAAACTCACTCTGATCTGCTGACACAGACTCGATATTCTTCACGAAACTGTCGTAGGTGAACACGCGGTGCGTTATCATCCATAGCGCCATGCCTTCAACTGAAAGACACCACGGACCGAATGGTACCTGAGGAACATACACCTCTCCCCCTGAGGTTGAGTAATAGCCATTTCAAAAATGTCCGTCCTTTCTACCTATATATATATATATATATATATATATATATATATATATGTGTGTGTGTGTGTGTGTGTGTGTGTGTGTGTGTGTGTGTTTAAAATAGATAGTTTACTTAATAAATCAAGGAGAAAATAAAGTGTACCAATATAACCAATACGAAAAACATTTATTAAATATTAATTATTAGCCATATGACAGAAATTATGCACGGGGAGAAAGGATTTAAGTCCGGAATTTTCGGGCACGCCTGTATCCTTCAACAACGGCCCGAGCAATAAACAGAGACATATACATAATTATTCACCGACAGATGATTTTGTGGACGGTGTATTTTTTAGTGGGGATCATATTATTAGTAAAAACCCGACTTCTGTCTGATTCCTCGCTGTGCGAAATTTTTCATGAAAATAAATTTAAACTTTTGATCGGTGTAAAAGCATTAGGCCGGTCTATATTTATTAGTAGGGTGAGTGGGGGAGTGAGATTGTAAACATAGATGAAGAGAGTTATAAGTTGCGGGGTGAGGAATACGTCTGTATAATGAAGGTGACTGAAAAGTAACTCCCTATTTTAAGTATGAGTGGCCAGCCAGGAGTCCCGACTTTAACACACTGTGATTTTTTTTTCTTTTGGGTTGGTAAAAGGAGCAAATGTACTATATCAAACCAAGACTTTGGAAGAACTTGAAAGGCGTATACAAGAAGTTATGTCTTCCATACCACAAGAGTCCTTGGGGAAATCAGTTCATGCGATTCCTGGGCAGCTCAAGAAGTTGGTATCGAAATCTGGTGCCCACATCAAATTTTAAATAAAACCTCGGGCTAAACCTTTTCTTTTCATATTCATTTCTTGTAAAATTTATAGTTAATAAATAAATTATAAGTATTTTAAAATGATTAGTTACTTTTCAGTCACCTTGTATATACAGACAGAGAGAAAGATAAGACTATTATGCGCATATATTTGTTGGCTGATCTATTTTAACATGCTGAAATATAATAATAAAATGTGTACTACTTTGATTGATGGTTTCATTCTGTTTCGCCAGATACATTAAAACATCGTTACACCTAATCGCATGGAATCTTAACATATGTTTCAGAACGAGACTGGAAGGGAGATACTTAGTTGAACGTCGTAAAATTGCTTGTTCATTAATACCAGATGTCAACAAGAGAAAGCCATCAGATTAAATTTACAAACTTGTTTGTTAATCTGATTTTTTCCCGTAACTTCTCTCTCAGAACTTGCCATGGGATTTTAGGAATTAACGAAAGAGAAACATTCCAACAAATATTTGTACACCCCCCGCCCCGTCAAATCAGGAAAGCCTGATAAATACGTTTGCAAGTTATAATACCCGTGGCCTGTCTATCCACAGAAACGAGGAAAATAAAATATGTACCGTTTATACTCATGTGACGCGCGATTTTGCGTATCGGGCGACACCTACATTTTTACTTATAATAAATGATTTTATCATGTATCTCGTGTATCACGTGAGTTCCCCTTTTTGAGAGATCAAATTACAATCGACTAACATCTTTTCCTCTATCTCTTTATCCCATCTTCTCGTTGAATAAGTTAAAGATGTAAAAGAGAATGATAAAATTATCGTTAGTAATGCTATACTCATTGCGTAAACGCGTATAGCCATAAACAACTGAACCAACACATTATAAACGTAAACAATGGAAAAGATGCATATTTCCTCTGTTTGTATTTTATGATATGATACTAATATGTCAATATTATATGCATTATTATTAGATACACTTAGGTAAAACATTAGTTTTTCAAAATCATGTTTATTTGAAACACAGCTGTACTTTTTTGACTACAGTAAATGGATATATAGTTTGGTCAATGGCGTAGGCATGACCAGCAGTACATACTCTAATTTTATATCCTATGTATTAAAATCAGCTTCAAAATTAGGTTTTCAAAAGTTGCATGATACGCGATTATATACGTTTTTCTAAAACGAATTTATACTTCAATAGTGTGTTTGAATTTGTTTGAAGCGTTACGTCTCGATTCTCGTAACCGACTTTTGTCATAGGGGCATCATATCGACTGCAGCCATAGCACCAGCGACGTGTTTCGGGAAAGTTAGCCTAACAGAGTCCATCATAGATAGGGGGAGTATTACCTTTCGCCAGGATATTTGTGTGAAACTGACGGTAAGGAATTCGAATTCATCTCATCGATATTTATTTCCGAATCGCTAAATTTTACACCACTGGCACATCCAAAGAAGAGGGTAAAATCCCGTAATCGAATAAGATCTCAGAGACCCCACATGTATTGAGACCATCTAGCAGTGAAGTGATTAAAGCTCATCTCTCTTTAATCCTTTGAGTCTTGACCACTGCTTCACTGGTGACGGAGAAAAATGATCTAATGCCCAGCCACGGGCTCAACGGTTGATAAACACTTGTAAATATTTTTATATCTACCGTCAAATAATACATACCAATTATTTGCAAATTTTGACCCAAGAGCTCAGGCAGAAGGGTTGCAATTTTACAGGGACGTAGGTCCCAAAGTGTTAAGCTAGTTTGGTTCTCCTTCGCATAGACTGGTTGGCATCACGAAGAAAGAGAGCCCATTCATCCTGTTATTTGACATTAGGGAGACGGAGTGGTGAGGAGAGAAAGAATGGTATCCTACCATTCCCCAGGGTTTTTCTGCAAAATAGAACGTAACGAATTAGGCCCTGAACTCATCGATTTCTCTTCCCGGGTCGCTAATGTTTACTTTATTTGCTCATCCACAGCAAGGCATGACTACTCAAAACTGATTTATACTTGACAAACTGATTTCAGAACCTCCTGTAATAAAAAGAATCTCTGCTGGCAAAAATCAATATATTTGTACTTAATAAACTATTTCTATTGTAATATAGTGATTTAAAAAAATGTTATTAATCTCTAATTATTTAAGGAATCCGTATATGTATTTACGTTTTTTTTTTTCATATATTAGTATCTTTATTTAGTCTGATAGGTCGGAGTGTTGCAGACTGGCGAATCTATTTTAAGGTATCAGAAGGTTATTTTATCGATAGGGTTAATGATGTCGGTGTTCTTAAACATTCATCTACAACAAATTTAGAAACATGAATATTGAAGACAAATTATTCAAAATTAATCAGAGCGAAAACAACGTAGTTAAAGATATAACAATAACATGGATTTATATAGAATAAAAATACACAATTGAATCAAAGGTTGTTGAATAAGTGCGAATGGTTGAGTTGAATTATGTAGTGTATTTATGCCAAGTTTCAGTCTGTGTGAAACTGTTATTAAGATTTGTGTGTGAAATTAAACTAAGTGTTTGTTCATGTACAAAAATGTCTTTTGTGGCAGTTCAGTTAATAGTGCGCTTGTTTAAATTATTGTCCAAAGCTGGTATGTGTTGTGTACCTTTAGTTGTTTTGATGTTTGATTGAATGTTTACGAATACTTATTAGTAGTTAGTTATTATCACTTTTTAGTATTGTAAGAAATTGTTCTTGGTAGAGCGAAATGCTGTTTGTTGAGTCCGAGAAGTTTGCGCGGGAAAAGTGTAGCTGGTTAAGATTTTGACTGGCATGGATTTGTTTGGCATTTCTCCAGGATGAAATTCTGACTGCCCGTATTTGCGTGAGTGTCGGTAATGTTCTTTAACGTCTGACCGTGTGGTCAAGATGGGAGTTCTTGAGAAACAAGAGGAGCTTATTCGTGTTTTATTATATAAGGTTGTGTCACACGTGATCGGCTCCGAAGCGAACATGCGGGAAATATCATTCATCGCGTGCAGGCGACCTGATTGGTCGAAATTGGGCTAGTTTTGAGGAGATTAACCAATGAATGCTTGTCGCATGATTTGTATGTATGTGATGATAATCACAACATGGGGAAAAGTGCATTTCCCCGCGGGGTGACTGGCAAACGTGGAAGATTACACAGGAGGAAAAGCTGCCGTAATTTTTAACACAATATTTTATTCGTAACAATTCGTATCATTAGTCAGTAAACAACGTATCACTTGATAGGTTTTCGGTTTAATAAAGAAAATTCAAACGATATCTTCCATGGATAACATTAAGTTTTTATTAAACATTTGGAAAATATTCCACGTGTGATTCCGGTCATGTTGAGACGTTAACTCATGTCTTTGGTTGATTTCATATTATACCGCAATCCATTATCACCGGTGACTATTTTCTCCCAAAAGAAATTTCTGTGCGGATTAACGAGATAAAGACGAATATTTTGACATTTATTGATGTTAATTTGTCTAACTTCATTTAAAACCTAATTTCCTTGCAGTTTAGTAAGTAAACTTCAAAAAATATTTCTAAAGGAGTATATAGGCTCGCCTATCACCTGGTTCACCCTCCTTTCCATTATTTTGAACATGAATAGAATGTTATCTGATTAGGATTGGCATACCAAAGTCTACTTCTACACTATGCTTCTAAGGTCTCCGTCTTAACTCTGAAATGTTATTTGCTAATTATTTATATTTTTGTCCTCATTGGTTTAGATAAATTCGCCTATCGCCTGGTTCACCATCCTCCCCAACTTTTTAAACAATCGTAGAGTTTTATCCCTTGTTACATATTTAGAATGGTGTTTCCGGTTCCTTCTAAAGTCTATTACCACACTATATATCTAACATCTCCGAGGGAACTCTGTAATTTTATTCACTACTTATTTTTCCCTCTGCTAACAGAAGTAAATAGGTTAGCCTATTGTCTGTTCACTACTTCTACCCGGTCTTTTGTAGAGGAGTAGATGTTTATCCCTTGTTTCCAGATTAGGGTTGGCTTTCCGGTTTCATCTAAAACATTTTTCATTCTCTTTTCACTCCCCTTGCATCTTAGTGGCATTATCACTTTGCTTGGAGTGAACTGCTTAAAACAGAAAAAGAAAGAAGAAAAGATCTTGATAGTAATATACGAAATACGCTGATAGTATCTCTTTCGTCTTTCTCATCTCAAATTTTCGGATCAATTATTTTATTCTTATTTGAATGATTAGTCTTATGAGTAATTTCTCGAAAGATTTCGAAAATAATATGAATTTAATATTCACAGCCAAACACAAAATAATGTAGTGCTATGGATTTAATTGCGACATGCAATATTTCTGAGAATGCCAAACGTTTAATTAATCACTAGTAACAAGGAGAGGAAATTTTGTAATGCCTAAGGAATAATGAAGATGATAAAATTGAATTCTTAGAATTAAATGATGGTGATAATATTATTCTGTTGTGGATTCCGGGATGAAATCCGGTCTCAAATAAATGACAAACGCAGGAATGAAATATAGCAAATAAATGTATTAACGTAATAATACAATTGGTAATACGGTTAGTAGATCCAGAAATGCGGTTAGTAGCAATAATAATATATATACAGTCTGGGAAATTCCGTATCGAAGTAGGACTTCCTTCTGAGTGTACGTGCTCGCAAGCGGTTCCTACAAGCGGTTACCTCACATTCTCACTCTCTCACTGTATCACTTATCACTCCCGGGTATTCCCCGGCAGCAGCACAAGTACACACTGGGCGAGTCCACTTGTATGAAAGGGGGTGGACCCCTTAACATATTCATTTCCTTATAAGGAAATATTCCTCATTCATTGATCGAGCAGCCAGCACTACATTGGTTTTGAAAATGATAAAGTATTTCTTAAAATCCAGTTAATGTCATTGTTACTTGCAGGACTGATTAAGGCTTCCTTCCTAACATTGTCTTTGTAGTATGAAAAGTCAACATATTATGTTCTTATTTCCTCATTGAGTTATATGGACTATCCATTTTACTTGTTTCTATTGTTGGAAGTCCTTAAAGGATTTTTGTGGTTCTTTAGCGCCAGTTAACCAGTTTCGAAGAAGGGTGTTCCACATTATGACATACAGCCATCATTCCCTGAAAGTGGCATTTAATAAATCGATTCGACAATGCATTTTTATACAACTGACAGATTAGATATTTCCAGTTATGACTAGGTTATTTGTTCATAACTAGATTTTAGCTTAACGCAAAAAATAGTATTTAGAATAAAAATTAGCCATCAATTTAGTAGATGTTGCAAGTGAATAGTTTACTCTATCAGACAGACGGTTCCTGCTCGTTTGTAATGAAGAAGGAAAAAGAGGTAAGGATTTATCTCACAACCAGGCTGGTTTGTAATCAAGTTTGTAGCTCTATAATAGTTCCTGGTGTGACACGGAACTCTCGTAAAAGAGGCGCGTTCTCCCACGGGCGTGATATCGCCATAATGCAGACAATCCAAACACTTATGCTGCTTTTCGGTAGAGATTGGATCTTCAATCAAGATGAATCGATCTTCATCATAGCATATGACACAAAACTAATTCCAACAACATTGGCCATTATCAGATTTAAACCATGTAGCACGTAAGAGACATACCACCGATCCCCGTAATTTTCGCGTAGCAAACCACCAACAAACCTCAACTCAATTATGGACACCCTGGGATCATACTTGAATAGATACATCCACATATAACGCATGAAACTAATAGCAGTGGTCGTTCAATATACACCAGAAAATGAATAATAAAATAATATAAGGCGCATCCATTTTGGAATTGATCGCTCTTTCCTCGGTGTGCCCTGTAGCATACTCCCTTATACTTTGCATTTGAGAGAGAGAGAGAGAGAGAGAGAGAGAGAGAGGGAGAAAGAGATAGATAGATAGATAGATAGATAGATAGATAGATAGATAGATAGATAGATAGATAGATGTGTGTGTGTGTTTTGATATAATAGGCCGTTTAATGAAATTCGATGTATAAAAGACAACAGAATGTTAACAATATTGTCAATAAGATTGATCATATTTGTCACATATGAATAGGCCGTTTGACAATATTGACGCACGAAGGGATAGATTTTAAATTTGACATTTTCGGACACGCTTGTGTCCTTTTACAACGAGACGAGAAATAAAAAAGCAGAAGTCGGATTCACTTTTCCCTGGAATGATGATGGTGTTGTTTTTATTTATATATATATATATATATATATATATATATATATATATATATACGTGTATGTGTGTGTGTGTGTGTGTATGTGTGTGTGTGTGTCGCTTCAAACGTTAGTTTTAGTTCATACTTATATTTGAGTAGATATTACCATTTATTTTCGTCTACGGGTCTAAATATTTCGTAAATTTTCTAAAAGGAAAATATGCACTCTCCGTGTTTACCATTCGTAATGATCTCATTGAAAAAGAAATGTCTCCATTTTGCTCTCTCTAGGGTTTAAAAAGCAAGGTAAACTGGACTCTCTTGCTTTATGTGGCAGCCAGTCTATGAATTGTAAGCGTTGAATTTCTACTTTCGTAAATAATAGAGCTTATTAGGCTCTTTTGCCTTGTCAGAGTAAAATGTCTCTATATTATAACCAGCCTGAAAAGAGATGGAATCCATTATACATACTTGTCCTAGACGTATTCAAACGGAGCTATATGAAAGGTAATACTATAAAGTATCGTATATTATTAACACTTGTATATTGACCTTATATGTTTTATTATCACAATTGTTTGATACCTACAGACTTAATCAGGGCGAACAATAACTGTATAGTACTAAAAGGAAAAAAAATACCGAAAAAAAACTATTAGCCAAAACAGATTAAATAAAATGAGCTTTTCGAAATTTTCTATGGATAACCCCGAAAAATAAGCACCTGAAAAAGACCGTAGCATATAACTGACGGAAACGTTTTGCTCATAACAACAAACATTAGGACAATATACCGAATGTAAATAATAATAACCCCTTATACCCGAAATTCAGAGAAAGGTATTATATAGGGATTTATTATATCAAATTGATTTATTTAATCCTTTTACCCTCAAGCACGGCGATAATGCCATTAAGATACAAGAGAGTGAAAGAGAATTAGAAGACTTTAGTGAGAAGAAAGGACAATAAAAGAACATGATCCAGGAAGACAGAAGATGGCGATTAATGTTGCATTTAAATTTTTGTAGAATGTAGGTGGCAGAGAAGCAATAAACCTCCATAGATTTTCAAAGGCGAGAAATTAGCGAGAAGAAGCCATTACAATAGCCAAATGTAACCGTCCGTTCTGTTTCAACAGTAAGATGATGAAACATATTTGCCAGTCTAGTAGTACGTTTACATTCATGCAGACGAGGTATCAAGGAGGAGACCGCGTTGAAGAAGCTCATGAAATTATTTATAGAAAAAATGTTGGGGAAGCCTCCTCACGGTGCTGGCAAAGTGACTAATGTCGAAATGCTAGGTAATTTAAATAACATATGTGTATATATAATGTGCGTAATATAACTTATACAGATGTATGTATCAATGAAATAATCAAACAATTCGTAAGCAATTGTTAACAGAGTTTGGTTTCCTTTCGTTTGTTTTACTGCATATCAAATCCTTACGGGTCATTTACTGCTGAAATTCAATTTTCTACTATTCCCCTGGGTTTTTTTCTGCAAAAGAAAACGTAACGAATTCGGCCCTGAACTAATCGATTTCTCTTCCCGGGTCGCTAATGTTCACTTTATTTGCACATCCACAGCAAGGAATGACTACTCAAAACTAATTTATACTTGACAAACTGATTTCAGAACTTTCTGTAATAAAAAGAATCTCTGCTGGCAAAAATCAATACATTTGAACTTAATAAACTCTTTCTGTTGTATCATGGAGATTTTCAAAAATGTTATTAATTTCTAATTATTTAAGGATTTCATATAAGTATTTACTTTTTTTTTTCATTCATTAGTATCTTTATTTAATCTTGGGAGCTTTGGAAATTTTTTTCAAAAATGTATTACTGGTAATTTTTCTCGTCCTTTTCCAATAATGTATTGCTATTATTTTTCTACAATGAAAATTTATTGCTGGTATCCTTACTACAAAAATGTATTTTTATGTTCTTATAATGTTCTGATCTCAATTTGGGGCTTCACAATTTGCCCATATATGGGACCCTAACAGGTGCTACCACCTTTGTTCTTGGTGGACACAAGCATTTAAGAGGTGGTTTCACATTCCTTAAAAACTCCTAATCAAGAGCCTTGCTGCTGGGTGGAGTTTATGGTCCTATCTAGGTGGGGAAATGAATCCGCTATAGTGATTGATCGTACTAACTTGCTTTGAATAAAGGATGATATTATCAGGGGCGTCTCGTCTTGAGATAGTCGTTAATACTTACCAACCATTAATAGTGGAATCAGTTCGATACACACAGGTTACCTAAATTTATAATCTTGTACCTGACTAGATAACTTTTTAGAAAATATTAATGATGTAGTCATTATTAAATATTACTTAAAATAGTAACTGTTACTACAAAATCTGTTATTTGATACGAAATTTAACTAAACATTTTTTTTATAAAATCATTCCTTATTTATATGAATTTGTAACCTCTATGTTCATACAGCAAAGTATTATCCTGGTTATGTATGAATTGTAGCCACCCTTCTGCTAATTTATGTATTCTATCATAAGAGAACGATTTCTGTTTTGATTTGAAGAATACCCATATGCATTTTCGATATTTTTAAACTGATAGAACCGTTGACCAAGTAAAGGAAATTTTATGGGCCAAAACAAGTGATAATATGAAGGCGATATGTCTGAATAATAGAAAGAATTTGGAAAAAAATAATGGTTCATATTTACGAAAATCTGTTATGTATCATTTGAAAGGTCATTTAAGAAAAGCAAATCCTCGCCCATAACAAGGTTTTTTTTTTCTCTTCCCATGCGATATTATTTCTATAGAGTGATGAAGGTAACCGCTGACATCTGTCACCTGTCAACTAGGAGGACATCCCGCAGGTCAGCCAGCTCCTAGACTTGGCTTCTCTGATCGACACTGCAAAATCTATTTGTTGTCTTCTGGGGTGTGTTATATGCTAAATTTATTCTCGTTTTCTGTGATCTTGCCCCAACTTTCACGTAAATTCTTTATTGCCTTATCAATGTACTATTTCAATGGATTACCATAAATTCTTCGATGAATCTTTCAAAATCGTATTTTTTTAAAGCCACTGATTAGACAAATAATATTCCATGAAAAGGACCATGTGATTCTGAATATGACATATCTCGGGAACTTGCCACATGTTAATATCAGTGTCCATTGTAGTTTTGCATTTGAACTTAAACATTAAATGTAAGTAAATATGTAACTCATGCAGGGAGTAGGAGTCATGAAATCTGTAACATTCAATAAAACATATCTAGAGATATTTCTTTTTACAATTTTCTTGTATCGATCGTAATTTTCAGTAATTTTTTTTTGTTGTTTCAAATATAAATTCAAAGATATAAATATTGCAAAAAAGGCATAATTCAGTAGAATTCCTGATAGCCGGACTAAGAAGGCCTTCCGGATATGAGTAATTGGTTACAAGGTCCGGATATGAGGGGTTATATTTAGATTAAAGTAAAAGAACTGAAATCAGGTTTAACGGTTCAATGTCGTATAATGAACAAAATAAGCTAATGCTGAGTGAAATATAACGGAATTTATTTTAATAAAAAAGAAATAAATTATGTAATGGTAATGTAAACTCATTAAATTATGCATGCCACGCATGCAAAATAAATAATGTAACTAGATTTTTTAATCTCTGTTGCAGGATGATTCTTTCTCTTCTAATGTCATTCTCAACTTTTCCCGCATTTCCTTTTTCTTTCGTTCATGAATTTGTTAAACGAAAGACACTTTTTTTTAAAACTCTGCGTGTCTTATTGCAATCGTTATAGCTGAATGCTGGCTTTCTTTCCATAAAACTGACAACCTTTTTGATAGCTTTTTCAATTTCAGTCCAGGTTTCATCACACTCATGCATCTCGTCGTTATCTTATTGCAAATGTCTCTCATTATCATCCTGTCCTCTTATTCTCATCATCCTTTGCACCAATACAAGCCATTAGGGTGAAATAGGCATAAGCAATAATCCAAAGTATATTCCCTGAAAAACTGAAATTTCAATTCAGTTGCATATCACCCAAATAGTTCAAATGTACACATCCAAATCATGTCCGAATATTCAGGATATGAGGGATTCTACTGTATTATCACACAAGTCAAATATGCAAAAGGCAACATAATTCCTCCTAAAATAAACGATTCTCTTTGACTCATATCCAACCCAGTGAACATTTTCTACAAGAAATTATTTGTAGGTATTTGTGTGGTTTACAGCAATGTTACATTAAAACACCAGCAC
>CAHIKZ030000567.1:912500-1027500 GCA_903632075.3 Acanthosepion pharaonis
GTACTACTTGATTGGCAAGTAGGTCTCGACGTTTTACCGGTGAACTTGCTAGATACAACCGTATGTTCTGTTTTGTTTTTTTTTTCTACAATTTCTCGCCTGTAGATCGATTTCTTGCTTCCTTAACACCTACAATCTTCAAAATTTATAAGCAACGACAATGGCTAGCTTCTGTCTTCTTGACTCTTACTCTTTTCCATCACGAAGTGCTCTCACTCACTTTAACTCGTTGCATCTTAATTATTTTCTATGTCTATTTTTCAGAATGTTTTTAAACAGAATAAGTTCTAATACAAAACATTTTATCAACTATATTAATAAAATTTTAAAAAGGATCTGCACATATTTTAATTAAATATGACTTAAGGTCAAATTGTGAAACGTACCGTGAAAATGCGAACTCACGTTATTTGAAATTCTAAGCAAAGTTCTAGCTACAAGCCATTACTCCAGTCCATGGTGAATTGAAATTTATTAATGGGCATATTTAGCACAATACAATGAAACAATTCACCGGGCTATCAACAAGGATCAAACTCACATCAGCTACGATTATTTCACATTTTCCTCGCTGCAGAACACTCAATAGTTACGGTTTCATTATGTGCCTCGACTTAGTGCATCAAAACGCCACAAATTTGAATCACCTAATACAGGGAAAACTCACTTCAATTTAAATATTATGCGAGTTCACTCAAAGAATGTTTGTTCCATGACAAGCTGATCTTGATATTAACCTAGTTCAGATTAACACGTCGAATGCCAGAGAT
Organism: Acanthosepion pharaonis; assembly: GCA_903632075.3. Lineage (NCBI taxonomy): Eukaryota > Metazoa > Mollusca > Cephalopoda > Sepiida > Sepiidae > Acanthosepion > Acanthosepion pharaonis. The sequence continues at coordinate 913,271 of CAHIKZ030000567.1, forward strand.
CAATTACGAAATCTGAGCTCAAATGTTAACTTTATAATAGTCAACTAAGAAAATAAGATTTTTATGAATTGATTTATAGGTTCAACTGTAGTTTTTATATTGCTTCCACACTAAAACTATCACTGTGAATAAACCGGTTGTTGGCGCCGCAGATGAAAATGTATCATAAGTGAATGGTGGAACACAGCATTACTTAGAAGCTATTCCCCGAACTGAGAATAAACTACGTCTAACCAAATTCTGCAGATTGTTAGCAAAAAATAAATAAATAAATAAAAAATATGGCACATTGTGTTCTTTGAAAAGACAGACCACCTTTCTTCGTTGTCGATTGTTTCAAAATCATCATTCGAACATTTAGTTTAGATATTGGTCACTTCTCTTGTTATTGAAATGCTCCACGTATGTGTTATTATTTCAATAAATATTTCCCATAAAAAGATTTGTTTTAGTTGCCAATAGAATGTTTCTTTCCTGTTAGAGGTCAAGTGCCAGTTACTTTCGTTGCAACAACAAAAATTACTCGTGGTTTTAGCTTTGATTTCAAGATTACAAAAACGAGTTCAATCATGATCGACGTCATAATAAGAACTCCCAAACAAGAGTTATCTCGTAGTTCGCAGTCAATGTTTTAAAACGACAGAAGACAGCAAGTGCAAAGCGCCTAGGGATGTGCGACCTTACTTCAGTGGCCTGGGAGATTCGTTTCCTAACCATACGATTCACTAATTTTAGTTTATATTACAGAAAAAAAAGCAAGTGCATTCAGTGAGAAGCTAAATCATTTCATTGAAACTGTTGAACACATGAAGGTCATTTACATTAATTTAACTTAATTCAAACACTTCCAAAGCATCAGGATGATTGTTTTGTGCCATTTTCTAACATGCGAATTTCTATCTGCTTTAAATGCTGAATTTGAAATCCTTTCTTCTCTAGAGTACAATATTGATTATTGATGTCTGTAGCAAAGAATGAACTATATAATCTACCAACCTAACTCAGATCGTTATTTATTACGCTTCGTTTTGTCTGACACAAGGTTACGCATTTGGATAACAAAGAATGGATTCTAATTAAGATATTGACAAATTGGCTTCAGGGACATACATTTTAATGACTGCGATTAAATAGGTCCTTAAATTTATTAAACTTACCTTAATCTGGCACAAGGATAAAATATTCAAGCACCCGATGAGAAATGAAAGCAAGACATTACCTGATTGGATTGCAGGATTATTTTGCTTATTTATGCAATGTGATAAGTATTCGATGTGTTTAATAATAGATTTCTTCGGACAAACTTTAATTTGTGATTTAACCCGTGTATATTATGAAGAAGGGCGTAATACACTGACTTAATTACACGACTGTTTCTATTCTTATTGTTTTTTCTCTATCTTTTATTTCTAACAACAAAATTCAATAACGCTAATACAATTAGCGTCGCTATAATTCCGTTGCTTTGGCAGACAAACATTGTTGTTTTTTTTAAATCACACTTAAGAGGTTCAGCAACCTCTTATCAGTTAAAAAAAACGAATTTTCACTTCAGTTTTCTGGTTTGTTCTCTTCTACTTGTATCTTGTTTAATTTATTTCTTTAAATTCTTTTAGATGTATTATTTTTCTTTTCTTTTTCTCAACTAAAAAATCTGTATGAAGTCATTTATGCGCCATATGTAGATCAAGACGTTTTTAACTCGTTCAAGTGGATGATTGCTACAAAATACGAAGATAGACACTCGACATAAGATCAAAACATTGATAAATAACAATAGAAATAATAAGTCTTTTAAAGAACGCAGAAAGAAAGGGAGAAGACTTTCGAATGAAACCACGAGAAAAAAAAAACAGAAATAAAGAAGACAATATGCTTTTCAAGATTACAAGGAGTAAAAAGTTAAAAGACGCGTTGTGAAAAGTGTAAGTAGACAAATAACGATAAAGATGAAAATAACTTGAAAAGAATCATTAAAAACATGAAGAGTACACAATAACGAAGGCAAGATGGGAACAGCAAAAAAGAATTATTATTATTATTATATTGCATTGCTTCCGTTGTGCTTAAATTTTTTATTGAACAGGACTTATGCAGCTAATGTCAATTAATAACATAATAATCACTATTCTTATGCGCACCTAGCTTAGTGGTTAGAAAGTTGGTTTTCTGACCATTAGACCGGGTTCGAATTTCAGCATCATCATTGTGTTAGGGAGGTATCTTCTTTATGTCATAGGACAGTGGAAGGGATCCAAGCGTGAACGACCTTCTGAAAGTACTTTAAAAATACTACAGGTTAAAGGATAACATAGGTCAGCTCTGTATAGTTGCAGTAAAAACTACAAGTTGTCTCTTGGGGTATTGAACAAAGACAAATGTGCCCGAGCAGGCCTTTGGATCAGGGATTGGCTAGCGCTAAGTCATATTTGGATAAGAGCGTCAAACTATTATTATAATTGGAGTTGTGTACCCACATACGTTGAGAACGATGGGAAAGCACATCATATATATATATATATATATGTGTGTGTGTGTGTGTGTGTGTGTGTATGTATATATATATATATATATATATGTATATATATATGTATATATATATATGTATACATATATATATATATATATATATGCGTGTGTTTCATTGAATAATATAGACATATTTTGTATACTTATTTTTATACTGATTATTTATAATCAGTTTCTTGATGTTGAGATGTAATTCATTTTTTTACTAACCGAAGTACTTTCTATCTTTTCTAAAATCATCTTCGAAGGTACATTTCAAAGACTAACGTATTGTAACTGCGATAAAATCTGAATGCTATTATGATGGGGATTTTTAAAAACAGCGGTGAACGCACACTGTTATAGTAATTTTGAAGTATTAAATTTGTCTGTTGTAGTGATGGGACTTTTGGCAAAACAAGCGTCCCAATATAAGGGAGCTATATATATATATATATATATATATATATATATATATATATATATCCTAATGTACAGCCAGTTATGTAGGACGCCCATGAGCGCTTAGCCTTGGAGCAGGTAGAATGGAGATCAACGTGTTTTAGTGGACTCAGCAATTTTCAATCTGCTTGTCTGAATCATATTCAAGAAGCGAGAGCAAGATCTAAAAGGTCAGCCAATCTAACAATGATCTCATCTCACATTCCTCACACTTGCTCCATATGTGGCCTACTTTGTAAATCACTAGAGAGTCTTAAATGCCACTTAATATTAACTTATTCAAGTAAGCTGTCAGATCCTCATACGTCGAAACTGACGGGAGAGTCCATTATTATTATCATTATATATATATATATATATATATATATATATATATAATAAAAAGTTGAATTTATCTCTAGATGCACGAAGAGGTAAATCCGAGCAGTAGTGTTCATTTGAATCACTTGAATTTATTAACAGATATTATATCTAATTTAAAAATGCATTACTTAAATAAAAAGCTTAATTTTAATGTGAATTAATTTAAAGACATACTTATGTGTAATCATCTAATTTAAAACTTATATTGATCAGGTATATTGCATAATTCTACTGTTTTACATAGATACGTATATAATTCTTATGTATATATGTATTTATGTATGTATAGCCGGGCACTTGTATTCGAGGATTCCCGTCAACTAGGGCTTCTAATCAATCCCTGTTGTATATACTTTTTTTTTATTCAACACCTACTAAGTCCAACTTTGGTTTATACTGCACCTATGCTGAGCAGACCTTAGTTACAGTTTCTGAGAAAGAGCATGTTATCTAGCGTGATCAAAATTTGAACAAAGCCGGCACGCTCAAGCCCTCGGCCACGATGACTTGTGGCTTCGTGTTAGCACAGCTATAAACGGTTTCTGTCTACATAATTTCACTCACAAGGCTTGGGTCAAACCATAGTATGATTTTCATGCACTTTCCAAAGGATCGACCATTCCAGTCCGATAACATCAGGAAATCCTTCGAGACAATGATGAGAATCGAACCCGGGTCTTATGGTCAGAATTTGAACGTTCTAACCATTGGGCTATGAATGTAAATAAAGTGTAAATATTTCTAATTATATATTACATTTTATACATTTACATTAAATATCTATATATATATATATACTTTCACAAGTTTATCTGTCATTAATATATATATATATATATATATATATATATATATATATATATATATATATATATATATAATGTATGTAGAAAGTATTAATGACTGATAAACTTGTGAAAGGATATATATTATATATAGATATTTAATGTAAATTTATAAAATGTAATATATATACATATGTATGTGTGTGTGCCTGCTCATAGTAAAATAATGATAGATCGAACGTCAGAGAATCCAAAAGTTTTAACTTCAAATATACTGTAATTCGGTATTTTTCTTAATCTTTGCTGCCTTCATTCAAACAATAGACAATAAGAAGCAGATATCTCACGTTTTCCGAAAATATCCCAGACAATTAGCAATGCGCCAAAGAAACAAGTTTTAAATTCGAAAACATTGTAATGTGAACCTGTTGGGATTGTCTGGCATCAGAATCCTCGAGAGAAATTCAATCATCATCCAAAATGAAGATTGTATTTTTTTTTATTCTCGTAACTTGACAGTTTTAAATATTTTTTTAATGATAATTTGCAATATGATTCATGTGAGTAAAATGAATGGTATGTTTTCGAAGATTAACTATTCAAAAAATTATTTATCTTCTCAAAGATATAACAGAAGAAACGGATAAAACTGACAATACTTTATTTGACTGCCGACATTTTACTTAGGCTTTTGCCACCGAAACACCGATTTGATTGAAGTACGCTACATTTGTTAATATTTTTCTTAAGAAATTTCAGATTCATAAATAAAGAAAGAACCAGATAAACTTTGAAAATGCTTTGAAATGGGCTTTCGGCTTGAGTAATGATACTTGAGGATAAGATTACGTGAGTTCGCACAGATCCAGTCACTTTCAAATCGATAATTTTCTTTACGAAATTTACACTTAAAAGGGTTATCAACTCGCGTTGAAAATCTGAGGAGTAACTCATGTACAGAATGACGGGGGATCTTGTTGAGGTGCGGAGTGTTTGTGAAAACAGGAATTAGGGATCGGATCTGATAAATGAAAAAAAAAATGACTTCGGTATGATACCTTTTCTACAGAGTTTCGTTTTATTGAGCGAATTAAGATCCAGAAAATTCGAAAACAATCATTGAAACGAAAATAAATTAAAAAATGATCTCAAAATTCATCAATAATGTAATAGTTTCGACGATCAGTTATTATGAGGAAAACAATTGAGTTTTCACCTGCAAAAGAAGAAATATTTATTAAATCAATAAAGATTCTTGAAAAATACTTCGTTATTTTTACCATTCCAGAAACTACATGACTCATTCTGCCATGCTCTGATTTTTCAAGAGTCACATCAACCCAAAAGTGATGTCTTACTGCAAGGCAAAGCATGGAGCTGCTCAATACTCTCCTTCCAGACTTGAAAGAGTTCAAAATATTTTACACGGCCTTTTAGGTGATGAATTAGTTTCCACCCAAGATACGCGTTCCCACAGAAGGAACGCCCTACACCGTCGTTACTCTATCTTTAATTTAATGGAAAATATTTAGATGAGCTAATTTCATTAGTTTCGTCAGGTTAAATTTCACAGATAGGACACACCATGCCACCCCATGGAGTCGAATCATCCTCATTTCCGTCTTTATTTAATTAGAAATAAAGAAGTTTTACTCGGACAGATTCTTCCTAGGAAATGTTATGTTGCGGAACAGAGTACCAATAGGATTCTTCCCAGATCTCTATAATCTCAACCTTTTCCAGTCTACGCTTAACCGTTCCTTTTATATACCGTACCTATAAACACTAATGGGTATGTCCCAATCCTCATAAAAACGTTGGACACTATTGTAAGTGGGGGTACTATGCTGTCTAAGTATTTTCCTTTGACGATTAACCCTTGACTTGACGAGGCTAAGAACCAACTCCGAATGATTTCTTTCCACAAAATAATATTTCCTATAACTTTCATCCATTACGGGCAATTCGACGTGGTGTAATGGTTAGCAAGCTTGTCTTGCTAAATCAGTTACAAGTGAGTAGTGAGTTCGATCCTTACTGGGTGTCCCATACTTTCGACCTTATGCCTCATCTAAGCTACGCTTGGAAAATCACTTTTCGAGGCGGTGTAATGGTTGGCAAACTTGTCTCGCTAGAATAGTTACGACTGAGTAGTGAGTTCGATCCTCACTGGATGTCCCATCATTTCTTGTACCGCAACTAAGCTACGCTTAATTCATCGCTACAGCCTTCACCGAATCAAATCTTTTTATCAGTCTGGAACCTTTCAGGACCGAGATATTAAGATCACATAACTGTGCTTATTGAGAGTAGAGTAGTCGGGCAAAGGTTGACACTGACTGTCTAACAAGTAGTTTAAGACAAAAATTCCTTGCAAAGATCTTAACCTTGAACATCAAATAATCTGAGGTCTATTAATAACATTAAGCACATGTCATTAACCTTTGTTTTATTCTCCAAAACTCAAGTTAACCAACATCCTGGGTAAGACGATAAACTACATCCAACAGCAAGGCCTCTTGGAGATTTTGAGGAGCGCGAAACCACCTATTAATTGCTGTTTTTTTCTCAGGTCCACCCTGACCCCGGATAGTAACACCGGTTAGGGTCTCAGCAATGAGAACATAGTTAACCCCCAAACTAGGGTCAAAAGACCATCATAGCTTGGAAAATCTGATACTTACAGGGCGGATAGCGGAAAAGAGGGACATGACAAAGCAACACGTGACATACTTAACTGGCTTAAACAAAGGAATGGCAGAACAAGGTCTTGGAGAAATAACAAAATGACAAAACTTATTGAGAGCTACAAGAGACAGAAAGAGTGGAGAACCATGATCGCCTACGTCCTGAAGGGACACGCCACATAAAAAAAAAGAATAATCTTATTATAATGCTACATGTTCTTCGCTTTGTTCCTTAGCGTACACTATGTTAGGCTCAGCCAATGCCCCATAAACAATGAACTATCCCGTTTCGATCGTATGGGAACACGAAAAAGACGTATCACGGACAATACTTGATTTCATTGACAGAAAGTGCCTACCAAAAAATAAATAATCGACTGCTCCTTTTTTATCACAAGGGGAGACGGAAATGCCGTTTGATTTCACAGAAAGAAATAAACTAACAAATAAACAAACATACAAACAACAAACAAACAAACCGTGAAGTTTTCACAGTACTGCTAGTATAATATAGTAAAGCGTACTTATGGCGCAATGACGAAAGCATGGAGCACTCTGTGAGGTTCGAACTCACTACTCAGTCAAAACAGATCTAGTGAGACAAACTGATAGTATAATATAATAATCAAGTCAAAATCATGCTTGTTCCTCCATTAGTTAGTAAGATATATCTTGCCATTACCTCAGATCATTCTATTTTGATTGTAAGGAAAGACGGAAGAAAAATGCGCCATAGGAATTTATTAAGAAAAGCAAAGAAAGAAACAATGAAAGACAGAATGAAGGAAAGAAAGAAGGAAAACAAGAAAGAAAGGGAAGATAGAAGAGGTGATAACGAGTTTATCTTTTAATGTCTGCTTCAGTCAAATAAAAATATTTGTCAATTTTGAATCTTCTCATTAGTACCCTCTTACTTCTTTAAATAATGACACGCATTCAAAGTTATGATTTTTATTGGAATATTGTGTTAATGCTGTTAAACTCAAATCGTTAAAGATGAAATAGATGTTTTTCCATGGATATATATTTTTTTGTGTGTGTGTGTTTTTAATAAATACCGGTTGTCACGATGAGCATTAATAGTCTAAATATAAATATTACTTAGCTATTCAAAATGTCCAATTTCGGGGCGTCAAATTGAGGACAGCGTAACAATCAGAGAGTTCATCACATATGTCATTTAATTTCCGGGAAAAGATACTAACATGTGCCGTGTCCCTTCAAGACTTCCCCCTATCCCTTGTAGCTATCAGTAAGTTTCGTCCCTATTCGACCTCCCCGAGATAATGTTCTGTTATCCTCTCGCTTAAGCCCGCTAGGTATGCGTTGCTTTCCTTTGTCTCTCTTTACTTCTATTCGATCTGTGAGTACCAGATTTTTCAAGCCTTCCTTTCTCATTACATGCCCCAGAAATTTCAGCTGCCTCTTCCAGATTTTAACTTTAAGTTTCCTCCTTGTTTTGCATCCTCTCCAAAACCTCGTCGTTGCTCACACGCTCGGCCCATGATATCCTTAGCATCCTATTGTAGAACCGTTGCCTCGAGTCTCTTCTTTATCTTTGAGGAGACCGTCCAACATTCGATGCCCTAAAGGAGGACAGATGTCACGTAGCAGCTCTGTACCCTTTTTGTTATCAAAGAAAACTAACACAATGCTCTCCCAATAATTTGCAACACAAATATAATTTGACTACATCTGAATTTATAAAACCCTGTGCAAGAGATGAATGATATACTTGCTTGAAGTACAGACTTTTCACTCAATATCGCCTGATTACGGATTGAATAACCGTACTTTTGCTTCTAGGAACAATATTAACTTTATTTTTTTAGGAACTTAATTAGTCACGTGAATCTGAAATGATACTTAACTTTTCTTTAAGCACATTATTTTAACAATTATGAGAAACCTGCACTTTTATCTGGACAGCTATGTAGTTTCGTCAATCCAGGTTGTTTATTTGATTATTCAGAAATGAAAATGCCTTCTAGAATCTTCAAAATTTGACTATTTTCATGTATTGCGAGTAAAGTTAATGTTTTTGATAGAGTTCAGTTATTTAAAATGTAAATATAGTCTAACAAAACTGCGATTCTGTTTCACTGAGTTTCGGAGGAAATATACTGATTTGCGATGTTTGTAAAGCAGTTTGCTTCTTTATAGATTGGCAAAATGAATCAATAACGACGTCAACTGAATTAACCAAAACATATTTTAAAACCCAATAGCGTTTCTCGTGTGCAAAAAGTAACCCCTAAAAGCATTATTTTTTTGTAGCTGTTTTTCATATGAAGCTGGATCATTTTTAACGGGATTTTTGACATAATTATTCCACTATCATGACAATGCGAAAAACGTGCGCACATTCCTATTGGACATTTTACTCCTGCTGCAGTAAATATTGTAGATGTAACCATAAGTTCTGTGCTAATAGTTTGTTTTTCCTCGCTTGCGGAATTCACTTCCGGCTTCTTGCTTAAAGTTTATCTACAAAAATGTAAAAGCACTGTCAATCGGCGAATTCTATTTGCTTAGCTATTGTTCTATTATTCCTCTCTCTCTCCTTAATAATGTTCTTCATATACTCTCTCACAGACAGTAGCACCTTTTTGTCTTAGTGACTTTGTCGCCTTAATCGGTGTGAAATGATTTAAAAAAAAAGGCATGTTGGGAAATTCTAAGTTTTAATATGTTTATCATTATTTTCTCATTATTTCTTTTGACAAATAATAAATAATAAATAATATTTCTTCTTTTTCTCGTTTTCACTCTCGCGTGGTCATGTGTGACGTCACGAGCGAGGCGATTTTCGCTTCCGCGTCTCGTATACACGAGTGAGTCGTTGCTTTGAAATTTTTCATGCAAAAAGCAGACTATCATTATTGTTTCGTCCGTGTATTGGTTGATATATGGAAAAGTAATAGTCATTTTTTATAATAACTTATGTAAGCCAAAAGCTTAGGTTAGATTTAAACATTTATGAATATGGTGATTTCCTTTCGTCTTTCAATAATAATGTTATTAAGTTTATTAGACAGTATGAAAGGAACTTACTTAAAATAAATAGACAAAACTTGTCTATATTATTTAATGAAACATGCATCAATATATATATATATATATATGTGTGTGTGTGTGTGTGTGTGTGTGTGTGTGTGTGTGTTAATTGCACGTCCGAGTTCCAAGCCATTTGCAATCTTCAGGTACAAATGAAGTTGTGCAATCAACGTATGGTATTATGTCTATTTTTAATATATTAAATACCTCTGCTATTTAAAATTGACCACTGTTTTCTTATATATATATATATATATATATATATATATATATATATATATATATATGTGTGTGTGTGTGTGTGTGTATGTATGCATGTAAGATCACACACACACACACACACACCGATCTAGTGTTTCATACAATGACGATCATCAATTCTGTTAATGATTGTCATTGCATGAGTAGCATTTTTGATATTATTATTATTATATAATATTTAGGCTCTGAGGATTTTGTTATTGAGCCTTCAGTTTATTGTATATTTTGAGATTTTAGCTTATTTTAAACTTTAGCATTTATTCTTATTATTTATGTTTGTGGCACCGCACTTATAAGCCAAGACAGTCCTAATCTTGTAAAAGTTCTTAATACTGATTCACTCGAACTAATATGAAACATTCGATCGATACCTTCAACATTACTCCCATCCTATCGAATACAGCAGCGATATTTATCGTGAAAGTAATAGATGCGGTACATGAGAAGAGGGGGAGTGGAATTTCAAAGCGCTAAAAAGATGAGGTGGCGGGAAAAATGGCGAAATAGCGAGAGGTTGAAATAAGCAACGGATCTTAGAGAAACCAATTTCAAATATCTGCAGGGAAATTCGTTTTGTTATTAGTGCCTGCTGTTTCCGAAATATCTCGCGTTCGCCCTTCATCTTTCATTTTCAACAACACTTTTATAGGTCCTGTCCATATTCCCTACAAAAGAATCCTTTCTCATTTCTTCAGTTAACATTCCCACTCGCGTTTTCTTTTGGACCATTGCTTTTATTTCTCTTTTTTTCATTCTTTTCATTCTTTTCTTTCACTTTATTTTCATTCTCTCACACTTTCAGTGTCGCTGAATATTTTTGCTTCTTCTGTCGTGTCTTTTCAAGAAGTGACCGATTATTACTCTCCATAACGTCCTTTATTTTGTAGTACTAAGCAAATTTTTTCCGCCAATAGACATTCCATTTTCATCTATTTAAACAAAGGGCTTAATATTGTTATTCGTTGTACATACATAAATACATACATACATACATAGAGCTATACATACATACAGACAGACATAGAGCTATACATACATACATACATACATACATACAGCTATACATACATACATCCGTAACACTCACACACACACACACACACACACACATATATATATATATATATATGTGTGTGTGTGTGTGTGTGTTATATGTATGTATAGCTGGCCACTCGTATTCGAGGATACTTATCAACTGGGGCGGCCAACCAATCCCTATTGTAGACACTTGCTCTGGCGCATTTATGTTTATTCAACACCTACAGTGCCCACCTGTGGTTTATACTGCAACTACGCTGAACTGACCTTAGCTGCAGTTTCTGGGAAAGAGGGTGTTATTAGCATGATCAACAATTTTAACACGGCCATCACCGTCAAGCCCTCGGCCACGATGACTTGTGACTTCGTGCTAGCACATCTATCGACGGCACCCAAGTGTTCTATCTACCCAATTTCACTCACAAGGCTTGGGTCAACACGTGGTATGTTTTTTCAGACACTTTCCAAAGGTGCCGTACGCTGGGATCGACTCCTCCAGTCCGATAATATCAGGAAGTCTCCTTCCCGACAAATCGACCATAGTGAGATTCGAACCCGGGTCTCATTGTCAGAATGCGAACGTTCTAACCACTCGGTCACTTTCCCATTAAGAGATGGTGTATTTACTATATATAATATATTTTCTTCATATATATGCTGTATGTACTATATATAAGTATTTTCTTCATATATATGCTGTATGTACTATATATAAGTATTTTCTTCATATTTATGCTGTATGTACTATATATAAGTATTTTCTTCATATATAAATTGTATCATATATAGTAATTCTTACTAAAATAAATTTTAAAGTGTAAAGAAACAAATTTGTCTTTTCATTTAGTTTTCCTCTTACTTGCTTCCCAGATAACTATAATCTTAATTTAATGTAATGTCAATCGACATCTTCTGATGCCTTGATCTCTTTATCCTTTCCTCAAACGCCCCTCTTTACTCTCACTTTCACTCTCTGTAACCCTTTGCGTGCTAGTGGCACTCCCGCCATGCTTAGAGTGAAATGCTTACATAAAAAACGAAGCACTTGCCGCTTACTCTTTGACATTGCCATTTTTCCAACTCATATAAACAAATATTATGCGCTTGACCGCGGGTAACTGAAAGTATGTCGCGCTAAACCGTGTATAAGATGTAACTCGTCTATAAATTTCTTCGTCCAAGAATCTATCTTATGCAAATTACTTATGATAAAAATAAGTTATTTCCCTTGACTCTCTTTTAGTTTTGGAATACGACTAAAGGATGGCATTTTAATTTCTCTCAGGGGACAATTTTTATTTCAAGAATAAATGTTACAAATAAGTAAGTATTACGTTGAAATATTTTTAAATTTAATAATTACATTTTTTGGTTCATACGTTCAATGCATTAAAATTTATTATATAATTTAATTGGAAACGATTTTCTATTTTGTAAGGTAAAGCGTGAAGAAAACTGCCAAAATATAATTCCCTGTTTTGCTTTTTTAAACATTTATTCTGGAACAATAAGGGTATACCACAATTAAATGTAATACTGAAGATTGCGATTCAAATGTAGACGAAAACTATCGTGTGATAGCATTACAATCTCATAGAGATGAAATTATTTTGTTTTCCCGTAAACATATATTTTGCAGGTTGATATTTCAGTGCTAATGGCATAATTTATTAGAATGATCTGAAATACTATTTTGGATAGAACTAGTTTGACCATGTTTTCGGGCTTTTGTATGAAAATTCATTTTGCCTACATAACTCAATTTTCATTAATTTCCTGTAAATTATTTCTAAAAAAATCTTTCTGTATTCAAAAAGAATAATATGGCCGTTGATGTTATATTGTGTTTTTAAGTTGAATCGGACCATTTATTTGGTGCTAGTGTGCACAATGTCTTGAATGTGTTCTAGTCCTCTAATAATGTTATAAACAAAGTATTTTCCTAACCTCGAATTATTAAATTTAGTATATTTAACCTGTTTTGCAGCCCTATTATTTTAGCGTTTTTGTATTTTATGTTTTCATTCAAATTTTCTTTCACAGCCAGGTTTGCGTAAACGGACACAAAAATCTACGTTTGCACTTGTATCAAATTAGAGATTGATATACCGCTAAAAAAAAAAACTACCAATCAACATATATTTAATTCACACGTTAAACTGAATTTCGACTGTCATGAAAGTTCAAGAAGTCCGTATCCGTCTATAGCGCATTAAACGTTAATATTTCTCAAAGAATTTTAATTTTCCGATAGAAATGAATACCATATTGGGGTTTTATTTTTTAATTACATCCGTGTCATCACTGACTAGTATGTTATGATTTCTGTCGTCATTGGTCAGTTGACTACTTAAACTGGCCAATGGCGATGGACTAAGGGCAGAATTGATCATGTGGATTAGTCTAATAAGGGGTGTAATAGTAAAACTTTACTAAATATTTTCATTGCGAAAACAAGTGTTGTATTGATTTTTTCTTCCTGTTTTTTCAGTTTAGCACCAGCGTCCAGTTCGCATTAAAAATACTTAGATTTATGCGTAATTGTACATGCTTCATTCAAATCTGGCTTGATATTTTTGATAAAATCTGCCGTTTTGGAGTTATCGTGTGAAAAATTTCGGATTCATTCGCGTCGCAGGTAAACATTACTGGCGCTGTTTGTATACATTCGCTGCGGATAGCTATGATTGAAATAGTCAATTGTCTTGATTTTTGCGCACGCAATATATTCCTCTTGCGCAAAAATTGGGACAAGACGAGACAAGTAAGATCAGTTAAAAAAGAGGCAGTTAACTAAGTTCTTCCGCGCTTAGCCTTGCGCAGCAAATGTACGCAAAAAACGCCAGTAATGGCTGCCAGCAACGGCGTGAATGAATCCGAATTTTACTGTCGATAAATCCAAAACTGTAGATTTTATCAAATTTATCAATCCAGATTCGAATGAAGCATGTAAAAGTGCATCCAAATATAAGTATTCTGGAAATTTTTAACGCGAACTGTGCGAGGGTGCTAAACTCCAAATTAACCAATTTTTTTCTTTTTCTTATTCTCTTGTTTTCTATTCATACGGAAGCATTTTTCTTTTTCTCAATAACAGCAGTAGTGCTTAGGATTATTTAAATCTGTTTTTTTTATTTTCTAATTTTCACGAGTTTCTTTGTGTCATACTCTATTAATCATCTTTTTCTTTGGCATGTTGGCGTTCGTTCATTTCTCTCTCCACCAAGTACAGTGTTGAATTACTCGACCCTTTTCTGTGGCAAGGGTATTGCGGCAAGCCTCGTTTAATATCCGTCGAATTGACTAAAAATAAAAATAAAAACACGTCTCTCTTCAGCACAAGTGTTCTCATCGCTCGAGCAAATGTGGAGCTGAATTAAACGGCAGTTCGCAATTCACATGGCCATTTCTGTTTCATCTTCAAGCGTTAAAGTTGTCGATGTTAGAAAGAAAAGGTATGAAAACATCATATTTTCTCTTTCACCATTTAGAAGGACGAAATCCTGAAGCGGTTTAACACTAGGATTAATTATGTATAATAAAATTGTGACCAATGAACGCCCTCGGAGATTATATCAGGGTTATTCTGTAGATTTCAGTGATGAGAAATATTGATTTTTTTTTTTTTTTTTTTTTTTATGGGAAGAGAAGAGATGGGAATTTGGGTTTGGTGATGATTATCATGATAGCAAAGAAAAAGTTCCTGGAAATGTTGCAGAGAAAATCCTCTCGAGCGAAGTTCAGTTCCATTTGATTCTAATGAAGGCGCTAAGTTATGCTTAAAGATATTTTGCTTCTGAATACTGAGTGAAACCGGTTCACTTTCAGAAATATATTTCAGGAAAAAGAACTAATTTAACACGGTGAGTGTTAATTTAAACACGTAACTTGGTGTTCCTAAGGCAAGTAAATGAGTTATTCCTCTTGAAGTTAAATACAGAGAATTAGCGACGATATTGATGTTTGATAAGAAGACAAAAATAAAATGCATTAACATTGAACGTGAAGAACCCCCCCCACACACACACACACCCCTGAGAGGTTGAATTCGGTTTTCGTTTTAATGAAATCGTTACGTTATTTCATAATATTGAAAAAGTCCGATCTGTGATTTCTAATGTAATAAAATAATACTGACTTTTTTTTAAGTCCAAGAGTTAAGTATTGGCTACTTCAACGAATGACGTAATACTATCATCTCGACTGATGATATCTTTCATATTTCTGTTAGTTAATAGGTCCCCTCGAAACTGAGCTTACGTTTGGATATCTCTGGTCAAATTCGTAGAATAGACTGAAATAATAGTTGGTTAGTAACCAGTGGAGGAAGATTCTGAATTCGAAACTGAAAGATAGGACTAGCAACTCCACACTAGAATAAAATCTAATTTGTCATAGAAAGTCGTCTTATCAGTATTTTTTGCTAGTCTCTTTTCATTGTAGTTTCTCCCAACATAAAACAAAAATCAATTAAGCCAATGCGATCGACGCTGATCATCAGAATTGACTCAATATTTCTCTTGCAGAGTGTTGCAACATAGATAATTAAAATAAGAAATGACACGTGAAAATGGTGGTTAAGAACTCAAGAGTAAATATGAAAATGGCTATGTACTTAAAAATTAAAAAGGATTGTAAAAAAAAAAGAACCTTAAGAAATTACTTAATTTCTTGTATGGGAAGTTATAACTGTGTACATTATTTACAGTCTAATATCCTCATCTTTGTGTCAGTCTGCTTTCGGCGCTATTACACTTTTACCCCACCTGGTTACTTCCTGTCATTCTGCAATGGGTTGCCCTAGGTATGTTAGTCTGGAAACGGTTCTGTTTGTTATTCTTAATTATAATATTTAAATTAAAATATAAATCTCGAAACACATAAGCAATAAAACCTTAACCCGGGGCGGGTGAGAAAGTGTAATTAGCGCCTTTTTTTCTTTAGTTCTTTTTTCAATTTGGATATACTCAGACTCAGTAGAAAAATGATTAGCAGTAACTAAAAAAAAAAAAAAAAATTAAAGACGAGATATACAGAGACGTTAAAAATAGAATGAGATAAAATTAATACCGTAAACTGAATGAAATTGTTCAGTCTTAATTTTTCTGAAGATTATCTGAATATACTCCCAAAGAATTCCGGAGCAGAGAAACTCTGAAACGTTGTGGTAACAAGAACACAAATGATTTGTTTTTAATTTTTAATGCTATTAATTTAGTTTTTGTCATCCTAGCTTCTTTTATTATATTCGAAAAACTTTATTTGTTAAATCTTTTACAATCATTCAGTACACATTGTAAGAGTAGCCGCTGATGAAAAAAGAAATTGCAGATATTATATTCTGATAATTTCATCATAAATGACGCCATCCTAATTTGATCCCAAAAACTACATTACATCTAATTCTTGGTCTCCCGCTATCAAACTAGTTTATAAGTTGAACTCCCAAATAAATTATATTCGATTCTATTTATCGGTGAAGTCTATTTACTTTGAAGCCATGTTGTTTGCTCTACAGTCAGACAATAGAATGAATCTGAGCAGCGTTTTAGAAATCTACATTAATAAGACAAAACAAAATTGATCGTGAAAATGGTTCCTTTAAAATGTCAATTCATTCATAATCAAGTATGAACGAAGCATATATAGCAAGAATTAAACAAGTTTCGTTTTAATTCAACCGATGTTCTGTTTAATAGACATTATTTGAATGGGTTCTTGTACATGAAAATTAGGAAAAAAAAAACTTTACAAATTCTGTGATTTTGCTTTGTTACTTCAGACCATCTCTGTCATGATCAAGAAACGGATATTACCAGAATCATAGAAAAGTTGATATTTTGTAAAGGTTCCAGTTCATAAATCGTACATTATCACGTAATTTGTAAAACGACCTGGTTTATTGATTTTAACAGGACTTGATTGTGTGTATGTTCGAGTATATGAAGTTTTAGTTCAGACAGTTTTAATTTGCGTCTGATAATTGTTACCTACATGGAACTTTGAGTAGCATCTAACTAGGTTTCCCAACACTCACTTTGCACTTAGAAAATGTATACGATAATATATAGATTTAAAGTATGCTATATTTATATGCTGAAGTGCTCAACATCAGAAATAGTTTATGTAAATATAAAACTGGACATTGAAGTCAACACCCAGAAACGACCGACTGTTTCATGATAGACGTAATCATCAGGCCATAATTCGTTGTGTTTTTGTGCGACTATTTCTGCATGACAGCTGTGATAGACTGTATAGTGTCCACAATGAAGAGCATAAAAATGAAGGTCTAGGTTGGTCAACACGGATCCTAGGGATATATATATATATATATATATATATATATATATCGTTCAAACAGTAATGAGGGTGCTGATATTTTTTCCCTTAGTGTAGATTGAGCATTATACGCTTAGAAAGTTCCATAATTCAACAAAAGCTCATACACATCGATCCTATTTAAGTGCCATTATTTTTTAAAAGTAAAATACAACGCACATGGCCTGACGACTGTGTTTAGCATGAGGCATTGTCATATTTGAGTGGTGACTTCAATATCCACTTACACACACGCACACGTGTGTGTGTGTATATATATATATATATATATATATATATATATATATATATAAACACACACACACACATATATATATATATATATATATATGAATGTGTGTTGTACGTGGGATGCTTGAAGTTGATGAGAACGTAAACATTTAAAATTTCATATTTATCTATAGACAATTAAAACGTTATGCCTATATTAGTAGGACGAGGACCTATTTTCGCAGTGTCAGCATGGGTCAAGTATTCCAACCATATCGATGTAGACACTATTTTCCCAAATGCTATTATTGTATAATATCGGCTTCTTGTTGCCCGGTGACACCATTGGACCGACATTCTGGCCTTACTTCTCAAGTTGTTCCCCGTTTTATTTTTTCTACAATACAATATTTGACAGCTTTGTTTGAACATACACCTGAAGTCCGCAATTCGCAGACCTGTCGCATCCCAGAACTGATGCCATGAGTTTTTATTTTTTTATTGCCTCCTAATAGTTGCATTTTTGTTTTTTAGGGGTGATAGTGACAATGGACGCTACCACATTATGTAATCATCCTTTGTCTGTAACTTCAAGCACAGAGTTATCTGTAATGGTGCAGGTTCTTTAGTCAATGCGATAAGGTAGATTTTAACGAAAGAATCCAGTGAAAGCGACAGGCTCCAGAAAATGTTAAATGCTGCTCGTTCTTTCAGAGTTTGGATGGCAAGATTAGATAATTTCTGCCTGTGTTACACGTGACGTGTCGGAAATGATTCGATGATGTCTTCTACGTTGGTCAAACAACTTTTGAAATTTAATTTCTTATTTTTACACTCGTCGGATATATTTTAAAGATATTTTTTTAATATCATACGAGACATTTTTAAACACCATAAGAAGATTTTTTTTATCATTTCCGCACATATTATCGATAAATTAATCAAATTTTGATTTCGCCTTGTATTAAAAATGTCTTAAAATAGGTTCCATTAGTGGAACAATGGATATTAAACGCATGGATCGGGCGTTGAAGGAGAACATAATATAGATGTTGACCAAAATCGATTCCTTGGCAAAGCAGCCGTGACAGACTGCTCTGTGTCCACAGATCATAAAATTGATATAGGATAGTTAACACTGACCGTTGAGAATTATAGATTTACAGCAGAATAACGGGCATGCATGTCTTTCACACCATGAATAATACTGGCCTGTTGGTTTACTATTGTTTGTCAAGGCAGATCAAACATTATTCCCGTAATAATTCAATAAAATTTAATATACATGGATAATATTTAAGTGTTAGTATTTTTTATAGTAAAGTACCTTCAGAATATCCAGTATTAAAGTCATTAACACCTGTTTTATAAGATTACATTGAAATATATCTCACCGCAGCTGAATGCGTTTTTACGTTTAAGTTAATGCAGTCTATTCGATATCGATGAACCTCTAAGAATGTCGAATTTTTCTACATCCTTTTGATAATCTGCTGGGAAAACTGGGCCGGCCATGTTTATTTTACGAGCCAATTCAAGTTTTAGAAGAATTGTGAGACATTTATTAGTAATTCCCTTCTATTTATCTATGTAAATTCATGTTAATTTTATTCGCGAGTTACATCGATATATGTTTGTACTGGTAGCCACATATTTACTTTTTTTAAAAAGTAATAATATTACTTTATAATATGAAATAGGAAAAACTAGACGAAAGAAATGCAGAGAAGTTTATTATATATATATATATATATATATATATATATATATATATATATATATATATATATATTATTATTATTATTATTTCCAAAAGGTCATTTGGTATTTTATGGTGTGCTATTAATTATTTGCTCTGTAATAATAGATTGAGCTATTTGTGTAGATCCGTTTTAATATTGTATATTACTAGGATTCACTTGGATTATATACCAACGGATTTATTACCTTTTGATATATAATAAATTGTATGTTACTTCATACCTGTTACCTCATTTTTACAAGAAACAGTATCTACACTTAAACTGAATCAAGATTTAGATGAGTGTAGTCTGTTTCGACGTGAGAAATAAATTTTCATGCAATTTTTTTTTTATCAGGAAAATCTTTCAGTGAACTATAATACTCCAATTGCCATGTTACGTTTGGCGTCACATAGTAACGTTTTTAAATATTTTAAATTGATGTTATCACATTGATTCCGGTCTACGTAAAACGCTTACAGATCACAAGCCACTTGTCCAAGATGTTGTTTCCTTAATTCGGCCATAAAACGCTGATGATCCACAAAAGTGGGAAATGTAAAATGTTTTTTGTTTTTTTTGTTTTTTGGGGGTGGGAGGTATTTTGTTTTTTTTTTGTCTTTCTGTATAGTCAGTGGTTTTTGGTTTAAAAATATATAAATAAATACAAGAGCGACTGAAAATTACACAGTACGACCGGAAGGAATTCTTAAAATAAATCCTGATTATTAACTCTGCTTTTAAGTGGGCGAAAATTTTTCAGGACACTTGTGTCAATTAACATTAAAAACCACCGAATCTTTTTATTGTAAAATGGCTGCACCTCTGTATTGCTTAATATTTAAAGAACTGGTTTGACTAATGATTGACTATTTTTACTGGGTAGCCAAATTTCTGAGCCTTATGTCAAACTATGCTAAGCTTAGTAAATAACAGCTCCAACATCGGAAAGTCAGTATACGGTTATGATTTTTTTTTTTTTTTCAAATCTCGATTTAGATTTTCTGAAAGGAATAACAAAATTGTAATAGTTGGTGCCAAATATATATTAAAAATAGACACTTCTGAGAAAAAATATAACGATATAAAGAAAAAATATCGATGTTAGCCTATTAGTGTCTGTTGGCTCTCTGTAAACCAGCTGCCAAGGCCATTGGCGATGATGGATCAGTTTGCGGTTCAATTATCCGCCAACTTTGACGATCCGTGCGTAATCATGACTTGTCTATTCTTCGCCAAAATATTCTCTACTCTTTGGCGCAGTATTCCAATGCGTTGCTATCTTAATGGCTGGCCAATCGTGTCAGTCTGATTTTGTGGAATTTTAAAAACTCTTTGCATTAGCGTTCACTCAAGGGCAGAAGCAAGAGTGACAGTAATATCGTTACTGCGAAAAAATTTTTAAAAAAGTGACCATTTGCCAAGAAATACCAAAAATGGAGGAGGGAGACTGACTTCTCAGCTACAGTATAAACTTTAACCAAACCAAAAATATTAAAATTAATCGAAATACGCTTGCAAGAACCTGATATGCAGTTTTACTGAATCAATTGTAAAGATTTAACAAAATAATTTTTCCCCAGACGATAACTGTTAAGAATTTATATCTAAATCCCAGGATTATCACTCAGTATGATAACTTAGTGTACGAAAGCGACGGTACTTGAATTTTGTAAAACTGTGCCGGGTAGTGCAGATTTTAGACTCTGTAGAAACACTAGTAGTGATAGAGTAGTTCTAATGAAAAAGACGAGATATCCTTTGATATAGGCAGCAAAACGAAAATAAATACTTGATTGTCAGCTAGATCTCATAATTTTACAGTTTAAATTGTTAGGCATAACCGTAGGATCTATGCTAAGTTTTTTTTCTCTCGCAATCCTGTTTCTAGAAATCACTTTCGGCCTCTTGCTTTCCAATCAACTTTGTATTTAGATTTTTGCATATCAATGTCAATCGCTATCTTGTCGACTTAATTTCCATTTTATTGTTCTCTCTCCATAATAAAGTTTTATTTTTCTCATATTCTTTCGCACTTAGTTACCCCTTGCGTCATAATGACTTTAATGCTTTGCTTGGGGTAAAATTATAAAACAAAGGACAAAAATATCTTACCAGGCAATTTAAATATCATATTCAAATTCAAATTACCGGAATGTTGTTCGGATTGAGAAACAGCTGATGAAAGTAAGATAGCATAACAATCGAAAAATTGTGATTATCTTTGCTGACATGCCTGTCAATATTATCTCTGTAAAGTTTGTACGTCTTGATTAAATGTTTGGTTCATTTATCAATAATGATTAATGTCGCTTTCATGTCTAGCTTAGGTATGGTCTTGTGTAGCTAACGGTTGCTACTTACATGTATTCATCTTTATTATTAAATGTTTACAATCTTCACTTATATTAAAGATGTTTCCTTTTCTGTACTATTTATATAATTTATATTTAATACCTAATCTGGCATTGTTATTAAATAAATCATGTGATGTTTTCATTTCCTCATTAACAAGTGTAAGTGTAAATATTTTCTCGCAGTGATTTTTTTTTTATTATTAGCGAAAATATTCAAATAGGAATTTCATGTATAAATTCAAAGAACCAGGTGCACGTGCTTAAAGGAACAGACTTTGTTTGACAGACTTTTCTACTGAATTAAAATGCTACTTTTTTTCAAAATTGACATATTCTCGATTTAAAAAAAAACAAAAACAAACCTTCAGCTTAAGGAAGAAAATAATGGCACTAAGACTCAAAGGCAAACTGATGGGGAAACAGAATGAAAAGACTTTAGTGTGGAGAAAGTACAATAAAAGAACAGGTTTCAGTAATAGAGAAGATAGCTATTGACGTTGCATTTAAATATTTGATTATTGCAGATGAGTGCGAGAAAAGATTCTGAACTTATGATTACATCAAGCTATTTCAATAGTTAGCAATCTAGTAGAATGCTTAAACTCATGTGGTCTAGGTAGCAAAAGAAGAGACGCCATTAGAACAATTATGTCAGAAACAATAAGGTTACAGACCTTTCTTTGGTTTTTGATGAGAATGCCGTGATATATAGCAGAATATATATGGCAACCCAGACCTCGCAAAATTTGAAAGAATTAGACACCCTCAATGAAATAGAATAATCCATGCCTACATATTAATTGAACGGAGTTTATGACGCAGAAGTATATTAAGCGTGGCTGAACTATTAGCATGAAGGTGTTGTGTCGAGAGAAATTGATGGGCAGAGTTCAAATTCCAAATCAGTTGCGTTCACTTTCTAAAAAAATGCTCTTGGGAAAGACACGAACACAGCTTTTTCCACACGCGGCTTTGCATTACATAAAGTAGGCCGGGTTCTTTAACCTTGGGTAGCAGCCATTCCAGGAGATATAAATCACTGAATATTTGTCTATATTTCTGAGATGAAGTATTCTGTTTACACTATTTACATTATTCGGACTGTTGTCACATTCACGACGTTTCGGCCCTTGTACAATGCAACCTTTTTCAGGTGATTGGAATTTTTAACCGAAAGCTTTATTTTGTTCACCGAGGTAAATTTCTCGAGTTCCACGTGCCATGCCTCCACTGGATATTTTTCTGTTTTTTTTATCTTTAGTAACTCTACAAAGTTGCTTTATTTTTTTTTTTTTTTTTTTTAGTCACTAAAGATAAATAATGGAAACTGTGATATCCAGAAGAGGTGTGGGACATGGAACTAGAACAATCTACCCAAATGGATGAAATACAGGGTTTAGTTCGAAATTCCAATCACCTGAAGAAGGCCGGACAGTACAGCGGCCGAAACGTCGTGAATATGACAGCAAAGATGAGGACAATAATACAAACAATTTAAATAATGTAAATGGAAAACGCTGAATTGAAAACCACGAAGATAATGGCTAACCACTCTTTCAGAAATTGCGGCGATCGATAGATAAGAGAGAAAAGGATATTGTGGAGAGCAATCATTGGCTATGTCCGGAAGGGACATGAACGTTTTGGAGAACACATTTAATCTAAATTTAACATATGCTTTCAGAGATTTTTCTCGGTAATCTGCTCTGTGCTAGTTACGCGCCCACTCTTCCAATATTGCAAAGTCGGCTGTGATAGGATTAAATGAGGGTGAGCACATTTACTGTCATCGGTCATGTACATTTATTAACCTGAAATAGCACAGCACAAATTCGTGGTCATTCCATTGAGTGCATTTTATTACTTTAGTTCCATTATGCCCATTAATATGAATCGATTGAAAATATTTACAAGCAAGTACCTAGCGACCAGATATACCTAGAGAAAGTCATTAAAACTGAACACATACAAAGAAAGATCTATAAATAGAAATCGACTACAATCAAATAGGTAGTAACTTTATAAGTATACAGGCTGTGATGAATAAATTGTCTAAATTACGCAAAAATGAAAATAATACTGACTTTTCATTTTAACAGATACATTTACCAAAATTACACAAAAATATCTGGGTATACTAAAGATATAATAGAGTAGTTATTGAATAAAATCGCCATTGGTTTCAACCACGGCCTCCAGACAACTTCGGAATCTCCTGCATCTATTATGGACGGTCTCCGTAATTAAGTGGATGAATACTGCCATAATCCTTGCCTTCAGTCCATTTTTGGTCTTACAAGGAGTTTGGTTGGTTTCTCCCTCAACCGCGCTCCACACATAATAATCAGGGGAGTCGCAGTCTGGGGAGTTAGGTGGCCAGATGTAAAGGGTGAGGTGGTCTCAGAAATTGTCATGACTGGGTGCTTCTGTTTGTGTGGCATGCTGCAAAATTCTGTTGCCAGATACAGCATCTTGAACAGTTGTAAGTATAATCAAAACCTCGATTCCAATAACTTATGACTCCCTGTTCGGACGATCATCAGTGGCTTCTAAAGAATTCCGTGTAACCTATTTTACTCAGAACGCGTGGTTCAACCCGTGATATGATTTCCAGCTACTATCCAACGGTATCACATAGTGGAATCGCCTTCCATGTCTGATAACATCATGAAATCACCATATTGCAAATCAAATATGGTGAGAATAGAACCCAGATATTATGGTCTGGTATTTAACGTTCTCACCACTCGGTCAAATCTTAATAATAATAATAAAAAAAGACATTACACTGGTTGTCATGTTGGGCACGATGCCTGGTGGGGGTGTATATGTGTACCCTAGTATCACAGAAACAGTAACTGGAGTTTGAGTCAGAAATTTTAAACAAAAATCAGATCTTTTTTTTTCTTTTCACTAATTACAACTCTTGGATAGTTCCAACATTTTTTCTCTCTCCTATTTCATCTTTTATTTATACTTAGCTAATTAAAACGTGCTCCGAATATGACTGTTGCGACTGTCATCTTCCTCCGCTCTCTGGCAAAATCGATATATTTTGCGACTTGAGGTTTTGATTTCTACTCTATGGTTTGCCGAAACTGAAATTTGGCTTCTTTTATTGTTTATTATTATTTCAAATTCTCCTGATATATCCAATCCTTCACTAAATCTTTTATCTGAGACTAGAGGCTAATCATGGTTTTTCTGAAAAAATTATTGAGCATAGCCTGCTGAGACAGTATTTCTGAGTATATGAAATGTGCTCAGAAATAGCCTTGTATCTTCCATTGTGAAGGCATTCTTGGGATTTTCTTAACATATGCCATCTTGGTAATAGATATCACCTATATTTTATTTTCATGATCGTGAAAGATCATGCGCATTTCTGGGTTTTCATTATTTTTCATGTAATTTTCACAGTTTTCATCATTAATATTATTTATAGCTATATATTTTTTTCGTCTTTATTCAAGCATTGGCGATATAACATCTGTATAACATTTATTCGGACATATATATCTTTAAAAAAGATTAAAAATCTAAAACTTGAAAGGAAACAAGTGAAGAAAGATATTCTCCTTTTAATATGCCAAATTCTGTTAGGATGTAGGCAAGCACGGCTCCCCACAACGTCCATCTTCTGTTTGCTCTATGTGTTTAAAAACACATGGACCAAACAGAAGATGGACGTTGATCATCACTTTTTTTTTACTGTTCAACTATGAATGTTAAATTGGTTACTCAATCTTTTATCCTGATTCAATTTCTTCTGAGTTTTACATTTTATAAACCCTATTATAAACCAGAAATTCCAACAATCTATTTCAGATCATAAGTAGAAATCTATTTATTGTTCCCATTTTTCTTGAATATTCATGTGTTCTGTCCATGCTATTCTCAAATTATTCTAAATATTTAAGAACTCTTTGCTTTGTTTTGAATCTTAGCCTCTTTTATGATAGAACTCCGCTTACTTTCTGAAAGACATGCTTCCCTATTTCGATGCGATTTAGGAAGGATTACTAAGAAAAGCTATTGAATAGTATAACACTCTTGACAAATACGTTATCTATTTAGACAATGCTCTTTGCCTGGAGAGTTTGTTTTCTCATTTTCCTCCAGTTTTTGCAGCCATTTTCGAAATGACTTTGGAAAATTTTCAAACGCTTTCTTTATGGGTACAAAGGATATATGAATAGAAAATATACCTCTTTCTCTCATCGGATCTTGACAACTATTCAATTTCTCCATACATTTCAACTTCATATTATGGCCGTAGAGATTGATATGGAGCTTAACAAAATTAGCCAACCAGTCATATTATGGTTTGTTTGAAAGGTCTCCTCCAATATTTGTCTGGTATTCGTGCCTTTGTACATATTATCAGAATATTAATATTATTTATTTACATTGTCTGATGAAAAGAACGGGATCATTTTCGATGCAGATTGATTGATGGCATGTCTCATTAATATTCTTGATGGGTTTATCGCTGCAGTTGTGTTCTTTGGTTCAATTGTTCCCCGGACATCTATTGCTTCCACTGTTTCAAAACATATTTCTTCACAAACAATACATCTTAAGATTAAATGAAACTATGTCTCTTAAATTTATTATTAGTATTTTAGCTTTTTTTCGGTAATTTATTGAGTATATTTATTGAGTATATCATGTTGAGACAGTAATTTTGAGATATGAAGTAGGAGTGTATCTTGTATATTCTATTGTGCTGGACTTCCTGGGATTTTCTTAACATATGTCCCGTTGGTAATAAATATCACGTATATTTTATTTTCATGACCGTGAAAAATGACAATGCGCATTTCTGGGTTTTCATTAATTTTCATGTAATTTTCTTCATTAAAACTACAGCTATATATTTTTCGTCTTTATTCAAGCATTGGTGATATAAGATCTCTATTACATTTATTCTGAACTGCATTCCTTGAAAAGGACAAAAAAATAATTAAAATACCTGAAACAAAACGACTGAAGAAAGATATTCTTTTAATGTGCCAAATTCTGTCAGTATGTAGACAAACTAAGTCTCTTAAATTCATTAGTAATGGTTAAGCTTTTTTCAGTAATTATGTTTTATGGATTTACTCCTTTATTTCTTGGACTGCTAATTTTTCGAATAATTTTGTAAGGTCATTTCGGACAGTTTCCCGTTCTCCAATAATGAATGTAATCATAATGATCCACGAATTTTTAATGAAATGTTCAGGTATTTTTAACAATTCACCTTTCATTTATATTCTTTATGTTGAGCTCTGCTGGAAGAGTGAATTCATCTGAGAAATTTTATTCTCATTCCCAAGTAATATTCAGGTGTTCAGCACCGTATAATCTGGGTGCACGTTAGAGGCTAAAGTAACGGCTTGCTTTTCAAATGTTCCATATTAAAATGTTGCATAAAATGATTCAGACCGTCCTTTATTTTTAAAATGGGTGGAGATCTCTCAATCCCTCATCAATTTACAGTTGCGTTGGTTAGATTTAGCCGTAAGTTCTATGCAAACAGTTTCATCTCTCTCACTTCTCGCTTGTGGAACCCCATTCCGCTCTATGTTTTCCAACCAACATTAATCTTTAAAAATACCGATTGACAAAAAACAAAACAAAAAAAAAGGTTAAATGCAAAATGCTTTCATTATTTAAAATAATTAAATACATCGTTTATTAAAATTACACTGTAATTATAAAAAATATCAACACTTATTGACTTTCGTTTATTGCATATTAAATTACATAACTTAGCATCTTCTATAGTTTAACTGTACTTTCACAGTTAAGAATATTTGAGTGGATTTTAATTTAAATGTTTTGAAAACCTAAGATTTTACGTAAATACTTTCCCTTTTGTCTTTTACACAAATTCATTTATATATATATATATATATATATATATATATATATAGGCAGCTAATTCTCTTTTAGGCACTTCTAATTAAATAAATTGCAGACATAATGTCTTATATATATATATATATATATATAATAAAGATTTTCAAAAATAACGGATTCGACATAGATATAAAAACTAACCTAAACGAAGTAGATTTTCTAGATGTTACCTTCAACCTAACAAAAGGCACATATAAACCATACAGAAAACCCAATGATAAACCACTCTATATAAACACATCTTCCAACCACCCGCCTTCTATAATCAAACAGATACCAAAATCGATTAACCGCAGGCTTTCCGACAATTCCTCCAATGAATCCATATTTAACAAAGCTAAGAAAGTCTACAAAACAGCCCTAAAAGATAGTGGATTCCCAGAAACACTTACATACTTACCACAGAACACAAAAAAGGCCAACAGAAAAAGAAATAGCATATGGTTCAACCCACCGTACAGCAAAAACGTAAAAACAAACGTAGGAAAAATATTCCTCAAACTTTTGCACAAACACTTCCTGGAATCAAGCACCCTCAACCAAATATTCAACAAAAACACAGTAAAAATCAGCTACAGATGCACAGGGAACATGACACAAATAATAAAAAACCACTACAGGTAAGTTATCAACAAACCACACGAACAAATTAAACCCACGTGTAACTGCAGTATAAAGAACAAATGTCTCTTAAACGGTAATTGTTTACAAAACAACGTAATACACGATAAAATCACCAAATAATGAAGAATAAGTATACATAGGAGTAACTGAAGGACCCTGGAAACAAAGAAATTATACAAACAAAACATCTTTGCACAAATAATAAATATGCGAATAGCACAATACTATATAAGTATATCTGGGAAATTAAAAACAAAACGCACATCGCACCAAAAATATCTTGGAAAATCATCAGCCTACAACAACCAATGAAAAACTTGCAAACTTTGCTTGGAGGAAAAAATAGTTAATATCTGTTTCTCAGATCAAAATGAATTATTAAATAAAAGATCCGATCTCATCTCAAAATGCAGACATTAAAACAAATTTGTACTACGTGACTTAAAAATCGAAACTGAAAAAAATAAAATAAATTGACCCAAACAAATTACCAAATCACGCTCGTTAGAATAGACGAAATAGAATATATATAAAAATCAATGAAACCAAATAAAGTAAATAATAAACAAATTAACTAACCTTTATGACCAAAATATTAGGTAGACTATAAAAATCAAGCCCAAAATCGAACGAAAAACATAGCTATAACTTATATAACGATAAAAAAATACTACGTTACTTAAAAATCGACAACCGAAAAGAGTATATAAGATAATATACAATATAATAAATAATTAAAAACAAGTAAAAATTAATCTAAAGTCATTCAAATAAACAAACTACCAAACCGATCCCGATGAATTAACCGTTAGAAAAACAAATAAAGATAATCAATCCAAATAAATCCATGGATTAATAAATTAAAAACTGCTCGACCAAAATAATAGAATAAACTGCAACAATCAACCCCAAAATTGAATAAATAGCTTTATCTACCCAAACCAAAACAAAACTATTAAACAGGCGATATAAACAAATTTTAACTACGTTAATAAAAACACCGATTAAAATAAAAATAAATATATCAGAAATAAAAATAAAAATGACAAGCAAAATAATTATAATAATTATATATAAATAAATAAATAACAAATAAACGACTAAAAAATAACCGCCAAAATAGACTACCCACAATGCACCGCTGACCCGTATATATAAATAGCCAAGAAAAATAACAGCACTTGTTGCCTGACGATTGTCAAGCATGAAACAGACTGTCGCCTCTAAGTGTTGACTTCAATGTTCACTTTTATATTTACACACGCTCTATCTCTGATATTGAGCACTTTATCCCATAAATATAGCACACCTTAAGACTATATTTCTTTATTATATATATATATATATATATATATATATATATATATTGTGTATAGAGAGAGATATTTGCCCGCTAAGTGGTGGGAGGAATGAAAATAGCATTGTATTCTGCTAATTTTGTCAGTAGTCAAAATCTACCTGTCTTAAACACTTGAAATACTGACATGTCATTTGTAATGGAGATGAAAAAAAGAAAATTACTTGTGCTTACGGCAAATATGTTACATCTCCACCTGCTATATTAAGTCTACGCCAGGCTTAACACAGAAAAACCGAGAAAGAACATTGCGGTATATAAATATAATACTTATTAAGAGATGGTGTTAAAATGTTTCCCAAAACAAAATCTAACCAGACATCAGCATTTGAAGCCTTTCTTGTTCGGCTCAAAACTTTTCATTATTCTATCATATATTCATATATCTTTACCTATTGTTATACTGTACTACATTTGTTTAAATATAGATACATATTTTAGTACTGTCTTCTATAAGATGTATATTTGGCAGGCGATTAAAACGTATATAGATTCGTATTAAAGAATATTTTGAAGGTATGACGCAAAAAGGAGGCAAATGATATCGTGTTGTACCACTGCTTCTCTATCTGGTCGGGATTCCAGCACACTTTGCTTGCTTCTGTATAGTACTAGGATAAACACAAACCTGTCCGAACATAAAACATGTTCATTAACGATCAGCCAATCTGAAGATGAGAAATAATTTGAAGCGTGCCTTGTAATCCAAGCAGCTCTTAATTGTATCTGAATTTTTAAGATTAGGAGTTATCATTATTTCCATGTTGACTATTGTCCACATCTGTGTTGATGTTATCTTGGCGTTTTTTTTTTCCATTGTGTCTCTCCGGTTTCCATCAGGTCTATATCGATCCGGATAACCTACAGGAAATTCTGAACTTTATTTAATCTACTGATCTGGACAGTGTATACTTGAACTCAATAACGGAGCAGTAGTAAAAATAATAAGTAATTCCTAGATATTGGTAATGGAAGAACTGTCTTGCCCTGTAGATTAAATAAATGGTTCAGTTCGAAATTGACTGTAGATCGCCTGGATTGACGTAAACCTGAAGAAGTTCTTAGGGCACAAATACTCTGCATCTGCTCCTTTCACACAGCCTGTCTCTTGTAATAACAGATAGTGATAAGAGAATAGGAAAATTGTTTTAATTCCGTGGAAACCGGCGAAGGTTTGAAACAACTTTCTCCTAAATAAAGTTCCGACACTGTTATGGTGACAGTGTCATAATCTTAGGTGATACTATCACGATGTGTTACCCCTTGTATCTGTTTCCTCAGGTATCTCTTGTAGTGATTTTCCAAGCGTAGCTTAGATGTGGCACAAGACCGAAAGTATGGGCAACCAGTGAGGATGGAACTCACTACTCAGTCGGAATTGTGCTAGCGAGACAAACTTGCTAACCATTACACTTCCTCGGGGTGCCCGAGTATCTGTTGTAATGGGTGTATATCAAATTCTTTTTAGATTGTTTTACATCTAAAAAAATTGTATAAAATTAAAACTGACATTGTGTTTCTTTATATTTTTCTTCAAAACCTCGGCATGCACAGAATTACCAATAAATGTTGTGGTTTACCATTTAGTACAAGGTATATAAAGTATTGAGATTTTTTTTTTATTCGTTTACTGTGATTTTTATACTTATTCTGTTTCAATCCTTATTCTGTTTCAATCCTTATTTTCTCTTTTTTGTTTCTTAGGTTGAGTTCTACTGTCGTTGGCCCAATAGCAAAACGAAATATCAAAGCAAGAAACATTCTTAGATGGCAATAAGAACGGATTAAAACAAATATATTTGCTGACGGTTCAAACGAGATCACTTGGTAAAAATCGATCAGCATTCTTAAAAACGTTTCTCTGATTTGCCCTCGAAAAGTTAAGCCACAGCATCAGTTTCCTCAATATGTTAAATGCTCCTTTTTCAACGTCGCTTCGTAAATCACTGAACTCTGTCGAATTGGCGATTTCTAAGTTCAAAGTGCCTCGTCCATCTATGATT
The DNA here is from genome assembly GCA_903632075.3 of Acanthosepion pharaonis. Lineage (NCBI taxonomy): Eukaryota > Metazoa > Mollusca > Cephalopoda > Sepiida > Sepiidae > Acanthosepion > Acanthosepion pharaonis. The sequence continues at coordinate 944,974 of CAHIKZ030000567.1, forward strand.
ATATGTCATGTAGTTAAACTAAGCACTGTACCTTTTCTAGCAGCTTTTCCTAATGAAAATGTCCGTTTTTATTCTGTTGTTCTATTCTAAAACAGGATTACATTAGTTTCTAAAACGTTTCAGCGGTTTTTTGGTTTGTTTTTTTTTTACTTTTTATTTTTTATCGTGACTTGAAGCTCTGGCATTTACTTTTAAAGCTGATTCCAACGGTGCCTAAGACCACATGATTTGTGTATTGACAAAATCATAAAAAACCTTTTAACATGATAAAAAGCAAGGTAAAAATAGAAAGTGACAGATATTTAATAAAAACTGAGAAAAACTTAAAAATAATCACGAATTGCCTAACGCTTTGCCAGAAATAATTCTGATTTGCTAATCAGTACCAATGGTCGGTGTTCAAATTCACTTTAAAGCCGATGAGTTTTTTTTTTTTTTTGTTTTTGTTTCAGGAAAGAAAGTTTACTGTATTACAATATTTCTTACTCTATTCACAAATATTTGTTTCTATGTAAAATTTTCTCAGAATTAAATTCTAGAAAAAGACAATATGGATAAAAAGGAAAAAAGACAATAGGAAAACTAGTTTTATCCGACGCGTTTCATCGAATGTGGACCTTTTTCAAGGAAAAAAAACGATATCAATTTATTGAAACAAAATATCTATAAACAACAAACAAAATGTCGTTAGCAATTAGAATTCAGAAACGCTATTGTATATTCCTATGGTCAATTACTTTGAAGAGAAGACTTTGAAATGTAGAAATATTACTTATAACATTAATATGTTGACGGATTCAACCGTTTTCTATTGATTTCTTGATATAGTTGTTGTGGACATTGACTTTGGAGGGTAGTGATTCTATTAGGAAAGCTGATATGGGGGACAAAACAATATTTCTACACATTTTCCTATCCCCATTTTTTTCGCATTTGTTATTATTCTGTACACAGTTGAGCTTATTAAATATCGAAGATTTAGATTTAATGTCACGTTGACTACTGATATTTGAGGATATAGGTATGTTTTAATTAAAAGATCGGTAAGATAAAATATTTATTATTACTGAGTCTGGACTCGTCTGAAGTATCTTAGACAAACCGCTCTTCCATTACACTTAAATTTGATGCTAACCCTGGTATTTTGTTAAAATCGCTGCAAAAGTAATTAGAAAAGAGTTATACATGGTTAAAAATGTGAGATATGATTTAATAGAAATTGTTATGACAAAAAGGAAAAAAAACATTTTGTGACTAAATTTTGCTCTCGTCAAAATATCCTCCTTTAGCATTGATTACTGCAGCGCAAGAATGTGGCATTCGTTGCAAAAGTTTCATAACCTGTGTTTGCTAATTGATTCCATTCTATTTTCAATGTCTCTAAGAGCTCTTCATTTTTTCCACTCTGTCAAGTTCATACTATGTTAATTCTGGGGATGGCTTCAAAATTTTAACAGTTAAAAATGAGGGTCTAGGATGGTCAACACGGATCCTAGGGATATATATATATATTGTCTAAGAGTAGTGTAATGTTTAGCAGCTCCGAATAAGAAAGTGGAGAGCCGAGTTCGGATCCAAGTACGATTCGTTACTTTTATTTAAGCGCAAATTTTTCTTGGAAAAATTATGAAAGCAAACAACTATGAATGCATGCCCCAGTTATGAATTAAAATGTATATGTATGTTGATGCAATATTTTCCTAAAAATATTCTTTCAATCCAAAAATGTTTCAGCTTTACATAACACACAAAAGGTTGATAAACCGTAAAATAATCAATTGTTTTGTCTCGGTTATTATTAATAGAACATTCATCTTCAATATTTTTCAAATTGTCTTACGGTTTTCATATTTTTCGCTTTCCTGCTGCTACTGTATCATATATATATATATATATATATATATATATATATATATATATATATGATGCATTTTTCATACTCTAGAGTTTCTTTTGCCTCAGACGTTTATTCAACGTCTCCTTACTGTTTAATTTCTTTCTTATTCTTTGTAACCACTTTCTCCTTGCAGCGCCTGAAACAAAGCTAGCATCCAGGTTAACGCAGTCAATATATGCTGGTCACACTTCAGTGCAAGAATATTATTAAATAATTGACATAAACATAGGCAGCCTTCTTATTAACATCAGTTATCCCTAGGTGGGACAAGAGCACAGTGGCATCATCTACTCAGAATCCCTTTCTAGTTTGAACTGAATTCTTCCCAAAAGAGTAACATTTCTTTCCTTGGTGAAAAGGTAGACAATCTGAGTGGAAAACAGACTTCATTAGCAACAAGAAATATCCGGGTTTTAATTATAGATTCACAAATAAGACAAAATAAAAATTTTAATTATAGTTTTCTAAATAAACCAAATTAAAATGTAAAGAAGAAAACCATTGCGGTTTAATTTATAATTTTAATCTTTTTAAAAAGAGAATGATGCATTGGTCCTTAATAGGTTAATAACAGAAAAATGAATCTATGCATTCCCAAGTTTATGGAAATATGCCCTTACTTTATTCCATACGTTTAAAGAATCATTTGAAATCATTATATATAATAGTAGGATACCAGATACTGACCCCAAAAATAATTTAAATGATGAACCAGGTTAAAAATTATTGATAATAAAAAAGAATATTTTTCTGAAACAAAAAAATATATGAATGATTTACAAAAGGAAAAACGTTATTTAAAAAAAAGACATTGACAGCAATAATTAAAATGTTTTCTTTTTTTTTTTTTTCGTCAGCGATCCGTTATCGAATCTAGAAAATACGGAATTCATATTTTAATTTTCAACCTGACAATGAGGAACCGCTTAACTGGAATATTGATGCGAAATTTTCCATACTTTTTTCCGCCATATTGTGTGAAGTTACGCTTCTTAAATTACAGTATAAGCAACATTCAGTTTTTCGTGATTAATTTTCGAGTTAATTAAAATATAAATCCGAACAAAATGTATTGCCTTGTTTCTATATAATGCACTTATTCATAAATGTCATTTAAAAAGGCTTCTTTAATTTCCAAATTAATGTATTTATATGTAATTAGCTTTTATAACAATTTGAGTTTTAGCTGTATTATGAACTGAACAAATAAAGTATTGATATCTTCTATGTGCTGAGTTTCTTCGGGAAGTAGCAATCATGATTCTCTACATCTGTATCTCTTTTCGCCGTCTCCCTCCAATCCTATTTATACATCCTCATCAACTACGTTGTCCGCTTGTTTTTTTCCATCTTGTATTCAATATGTGTACCTAATTATCTCAAACCTTTTTTTTTTTTTTGTGATGTGTCGTAGATATCTTAATTATCTTTCTAGTTCAGAATATAAGCGTTCCTTTTTCTCTCTAAAACTTTCTCGTTACACACAAGTTCCTTCCACTATCTCTGTAGAACATTTCTTTTATGAAGAATTCTCATATTCATTTGTAAAGAGACTTCCAGGGTTCACTGCCCTATTACATAGAAATTATGCAACATTTGCTTGATTTCTAACGTAATTATCCCCTTTCTTAATACGTCGATTAGCTTTTAGAAGGCATCATTCGTTATCTCAATACATCTACGGATTTCAGCATCTGTCTATATTTCTGAGAGGAGGTAATATGTACATTATACATTGTCCTCATCTTTGTCGCCATATTTATTACAACGTTTCGGCCATTGTATGCCCCGGCCTTCTTCAGTTGGTTGGAATGTCGAACTGAACCCTTTATTTCGCTCACTGGGGTAGACTGTTCTAGTTCCACGTGACATGTTTAATGGATGTCACTTATCAGTTATCTCCTGTTAGGTCATCTCTCCAAGTTCTCCACTGCCTTAACCGTGTATTGAACTCTCACTCTTTGGGTCCTGTCACTGGATCTAATCAACGCCTTTATCCACTGTACCATGTGTCCTTGAGGATATCAGTGTATGAATTTCTGGGTATTATAACCCAATGTCTTCAACTTCGGATTTCAGTGTCACATTTTCTATCCTCTGCTAAAACACTTCTCATATCTTAGTATTTGTTTCTTTTTTTGTGTCTCTAATTCCATTGTTCGCTTCTGACAATCATATGTCATTATACTATTGATGTCCTTTCTTCTCAGTTTCCATGACCATCATCTTAGTTCATGCAGTTTCCTCTCTATGCTTGCTATCAACAATGTCATCTGTATTTCTTATATTAAGATTTTGTCCGCCAATAATCAAAATTGGTAGGACTCCTCGTACTTTCAGGAGTGCTGTAAATGTTGGATAAGTCCTCTCTATTCTGTTTATACTGAATTCGTTTTATATCCATATGCCTGGGGTTTGCTCCCAGTATAAATTCTGGATTATTCTCGTATGTTTCCAAACAATTCAAATAGATGTTTTTAATGTATCTTATCAAACTCAATTGCATTGGTTTACATTCCTTCTGCATTGGTATTGATCTTTGTGATACTACGGAAATGCTTTAAGATGTCCACTCCCTCGTTGCTTGGGGTGAATTGATTTAAAAAAAAAAAAAAAAGTCAGTTTAATATCAAGTCGTTCGCAGTACGGTGTGGTGTCTGAATATTCCCGAACTAGTAATACGTGACAGGCTCCATAACTGATTGCAATCATATCAAAAATGGATTTTTCCGGTCGTGTTGCTCGTGAATGCATTCACATATTACTTAGTCCGTATTTTCTGACATTTTGATGGTCACTGGTCTCCCTGGACGCAATCATCTTGAATTTACTCACGGCCTTACTTAAAACACAAGTGCCACTCAAATACCGGAGATCGACCTAAATAATGTTTGCCAAAAGCCTGATGAAATCCCCTTAAGGCTTTCTGCATAGATTTACCGAAATTCGCACAGAATTGGTTAAGATTTTTCGAATTCTTTAGTCGATAAACCTCAGAGGACCCTTCCGTCATAATGTGACAAAACTTATCGTCATAACTGATTGAAACGAATAAATACTACTTGCATTATTTACATTACTCTGGCTGTTGTCCTCATCATCATTGCCATATTCACTACGTTTCGGCCGTTGCACGCTCCGGCCTTCTTCAGGTGATAGGAATTTCGAACAGAATCCTTTATTTCGTAAACTGTGATAGATTGTTCTCGTTCCCCGTACCGTTCTCTTCTGGATGTCTCGGTTATTTCCATTTAACTCTCCAAGTTTTGGTTGACGATTTCTGTGGCCTGGTATTGCACAGCACTTTGGGTTCAGTCCGAGTAATGTAAATAATGAAAGTAAACAGAATACCTCATCTCGGAGATATAGACAGAGAATAAATACTAAATACTTCAACAATATCTGTGTATGGATCAGTTTTAAGGAAACCGGTTACAGAATAGGCTGTGCCAGGGTTAGTTTTACCCAACAGGGTAAATTGCTAAAAACGAAAGCGTTAAACTAATTATGTTCATAATTAACGTCGTATGAATGAGATCTTCATAGGGATTCCATGTATGAAACGAAACTTGTTCAAAAATATCCAAACAGACAGCTATATATAAGCCTTTCCTCATATGAATGTTTAAAAATGACTTCGAGCGAACGAACCCTGTAGGAAAGTCACTCTCCGAATCACGTGCACTGGAGTTACAGAAACAGTAACAGACGTGTGTACCAAACAACTGAAATTTCAACATATGAGGACGTTCAACAGCAGCAACTATTAAAATGGGTAACCCATTTAATTCGAAGAGAAAATAAAAAATATATATTTATATCAAGATGTTAATGTTCTACACTACTTTGAACAAAAGTTTAGGAAAGAACTAATAAAAAGAGCAATAACAGCTTGAGGAAGAACGAATTTAACAAACATTTTTTTTTTTAAATTTCAGCCGACAGTTACACTGAATATTCTGTAATAAATATCGGATATTTCCTTTAGATTGCACGAATTAGTTGACTCAAGATATTGTCTGCGCCTGCATTTTTTTTTTAATGAAACAATCATGGCACGTACACATCCGGTAAGTTGCTAATACAATTTCATAGTAGCTTTTCTTTCCCTCAGTGAATGAACATCTTGATTGTGCCTATCGGAAGAATACAGCAACCACACTTGTTTTTCTGCAGGATCGACTCGCCCAACTTACATTTTCTTTTAGTTTGAATGTTTTGGGGGGGTTCTTTTTTCGTTATTGGGATACTCCTTCTCATTTCAAGATGCATAATTATATATATATATATATATATATGTGTGTGTGTGTGAAAAATACAAATTGTAAATATCCATAAATTTTTACATGATGGGGATATACTAGGCTCTCCTGTGAGTATGGGTTATTTCGGGTTCTTCTGGTGAATGCGTAAATTGTAATGTATGAATGGTTCGCGAATCAGATTAGCTAAGTTTGGGAAAGTAACGACTTCAGCCTTGTGCCAATATTGTATGTAAAATTTCAAAACGATTACAAGTTTATCGTCGCTTTTAGCTTTGAATTCCATATTTTTAAATTCCTTCTTGGTTATATATTTCTATTCATAACGATTGAGAAAACTAAGTAATTAACACGTATTGAAAGTTCCCAATGTCACGAGTGACCCTTTTAAAGAAAGCGATATTTATATTCTGTGTCATTTCTATTTACTTTCATTCATCCAGAGTTGAACTGGTAATTGTCAATCTTTCTTTTGAAGCTGTTGCTTAGCACCCATCAGTCGCTGTCTTTAGCAGATTGCTCTCTAGGCGACTAAGTTGTGATGAATTGCTTGGAAGCTCCGGATTATAGTATTCTATCAGTAATTCCTCATATCTCAATACGGATAAGAATGGCTGATAGCATTCATTACATTCAAAACTAAACACGTAACTGTCTATATTTATAAGATGACGTATTATGTACACTATTTACATTATTCGGACTATTGTCCGCATCTTTGTCGCCATATTTATTACAACGTTTCATCCATTAGACATGGCACGTGGAACTAGAACAGTCTACCCCAGTGAGCGAAATAAAGGGTTCAGTTCGACATTTCAACCATCTAAAGAAGGCCGGGGCGTACAACGGCCGAAACGTTGTAGTAATTATGGCGACAAAGATGAGGACTATAGTCCGAATAATGTAAATAGTAACTACGTAACATGTCATGAACACAGAGTAGGTGCTAAACCAGCACCAATCCTGATGAGAGGTCTTACCCTGAAAGAGTTTCCTTGTCTTGAACCATTAGTGGCGCTCATGCTCGCTCTCGACCCCAAACTGAATGCGTATATTCATGCCATCGCAAAAGATACTGGAAGACTGTTTGGTTCATTGCATCATTCCCGAAAATATCTAACACTGCCAGGCTCTGTTGCTTTAAGCGTCTGGAGTACTGCTGCCATATATAATCTGGCGCTCTGCAATCTTCACTGTCCAGACTATACAGTGTCCAAAAGAGCTTACTCGGCCTTATTTCCACGCTGCAATACTTACCCAAACCCGACGTAACGTCGCCAAGCTTTCATTACTATATCACTATGGATATAGCAATTGTTTAAACAAGTTACCTTTCAATCAGACAGCTTCTTTCTCGTGAATGTTATTTGTTGAATATATACCCAAATGAAAGCTTTCCTGACAAGTAAAATGCTGATCTCATTAAATCCAAGGTCAATCGATGTCTATCCTAATCGTACTCACAAAACTCTTAGTTCCCCCTCCTTTACAGCCTCCCTCAGTGACACTATTTACTATTAGTAATAAGCATTGGGAGATTTTAATATTTGCCGTTATCACCTGTCTCTAAAAAATATGCATATTGGTCTATTTAGAGGATGTTTGCCATTATGGGAATTCCCGTTTAAATGTTGAGTTTTTGGTTGAAGAATAAATGTTCAAGGGAATGATTAGTTATAGGACAGAAGAATGCAATTTTATGTCTGATACCAAAATTATTGCAAATATACAATAATTACTATTTACTACAACACAGTGGATCAACCAAAAACACAAGACCGTATATTAGAGACGACCGCCTTGGCCAACGTGATCTTTTTAAGTTTACCTTTTTATTAATTGAACTATACTCTGTTTTGGTTTAGTTTTATTGTTTTAGGGCATATCAACTTCAATAGGTTATTTAATGCTAAGATTTTTAGAATAGATTCGTATGTATATACTATGTATCCTCCGTAAGAAATCAGTTTTTAAATCCGGTTTCATTGACATAATTTTGCAAAGAGGGCTTTTGTCAAGAGTCAAATCTATTACTGGTATTATTTTTTTATTCAAAAATATATTAATAGTATTTTCACAATAAAAATCTTTTTAATAATATCTTGGTGTTTTGACCCCCGTTTGGTGGTTAACTCTTTATTCATATTTGGGACCCTAACAGGTGCTACGACCCCGGGTCAAGGGGAACCTGGGAATAACAGTAATTAAGAGGTGGTTCCGCAAAACCTCCCGAACAGAGGCCTTACTGCCGGATGTAGTTTGTCTTCATACCCAGGACGATCGGCGTTCTAGAAATTGCCATATTGATATTTTTTTTTAAACTTAAAAGAAAATTAATTACGACAAATATTGATTTTTTTTTTTTTTTTTTTTTTTTTTTTTGGCATTGCCTAGACTGGATTTCATTTGTGTAAATCTGAAATTTAGTATTGCGTTTGCGATATTTTTTTTTTGATTAGTCGGCTGTCATAATTTAATCTCTGCACATTTTAAAAATTCTGACCTCCAAATTTATGAGAAACCTGATTTTTATATATATATATATATATATATATATAACATATTTTCCTTCGCATCTATATTACAAATTCAATACTTGATTTTCAGAAGCAGATATATTCGCCTCATTGAAATTGCAAACGCATTGCACGTGTCAACGCTGTAGGCACTTAACAAGGAACAAAACTTCTAAATGTTAGTCAACAAATTAGTAAAAGTAGCATAGAGAGCCTAGCAAAAGAAAAAAAATTGAGAACTGAAGACTCGTGATTGAACGTAATACATTTTGGCATATCAACCACAGATCTCTGGAACCAGTGCATTTGCTTCTATGCTCTGACCGACTCCATCTTTCGTGCAAAAACTTCAAAGTAAGCACTTCTTTCTTAGAACGAGAAATCTATTGTCATACTCCTACGTGGCTTTTATCTCTGCTTACCCAGTGCTGGCATTGTCAGCTTGTAATATTAATATATCTCTCTTTTCGACATGATATGCATTGTTCCCGTGATTTGTTATCTAACCCACAGTGAAATTATTAAGCAAAACAAAATTATAGCCAGTTTTGATCATGTGAAATTTACGAGGTGTACGCTTCGCGAATTGCTCATCATTACTGGAGAAAAGGATTTCTATGATTTTATTTTACTGGTAACATTCCAGTAACAGAATTGTACAGAAATAAGTGGATTATTGCAACGTAACAGTTAGTAAAGATAAACTCACTGACAAATATTCGATTTACTATATAACTAACATAAGAATTACAACAGCAGCAAAATGACTTGATCTACAGAATTACAGGAAAAAATTTCGAACGGGTGTGTTGGTATCATAGGTGTAACTTTGGAAGAATCAAACTGCATAAAATAACAATAGAAAATTTAACTTTTTAATATAAACCGTGGAATCGTGCATTTTTCTAATTAAGGAAAAGAAACAACTCTGTCTGGTGTCGGACAAAATGGTTCACTGGCATGTCTTCTAGCGATTAGGTAGCCAATTGAGATTAATCGCCATTGCAAATTGTTTCTTAAAAAAACTGTCTATTTCAGCATTACAAAGACCATGCAATTTAGTATTGGTTATTACGGCTGAGCAAACAGAAGTTACTTCGATAAAAGCCGATATAGAAATTGAGATGGTGGACAAACGTTTGTGTTTTTACAAATTTCCATCTTTTCATACTAGACAGTATCAGTTCATTTGCAAAACACATAAATCTCTTGGATATAAATCTAGTCTCTAACCAATAACTTACTTTGAACCGCTTACAGCCCACTATCAGACGTGCCTCAATCTCGGAGATAGATGGCGAATAAATCCACTTATTAACTGCATGATTTTAAATTGTCTGCGAAATAATTTCAGGGATATTAGTGTCAATTATACAACAGGAATTATTGTCAATAGTCATTCAAAATTATCTAAAACAGTGAGCACCGTAGCAATGATTATAGCGCCACCAATGAACTAAGTTACTTTTATTTTACATCAATTCACATATTATAAATTTTATTGAGCATTTCTGTGTGGTTTCGAGTTGTGATATAATAATAGCTAGAAACTGTTTAGCTTGGTCAGAAGATAGATAAAAAGATCTGCTGAAATCGATGCCTGAAAGCCTATGAACAGGAAAATTACAAATCACAACTGTCACGGGTTCCGTAATCCATTATGGATGTAAAATCACTACATGAACTTCAGACATGACATTAGTGCGAGATAATCTAACGGACTTCTCTGGAATCAGCTCCCACCTCAAGCAAAGAAAGTCCAGTAATCCCTGATGTCTGAATAGAGAAGTTAGATTTTTACCTTTCCCAAGGCTATTTGTGCGAATAAAAGTAATGGTCTCCGCCAGAATCGAATTTAACTTGCCACGCCCTCTTCCTGAGTGGCTAACTCTCACATGAGCCGCACATCCTACAATAAGTGCAATAAATATTAGATGTTAAATATTTTGGAGGATAGAGTAAATGTTTTTCTTTTTAAAATATACTTTTATACTGGTTAAATTTTAAACACACACACACATACATATATATATATATATATATATATATATATAATCTTCCCAAGGACAAGAATGACTTTCATCAAGCAGATATCTAAGGACCGCTAAATCAAAAAGGTGGCGCTATCTACAAATAGAAACCAATTCTACAAGGGTAAAAATGTTTTTGGTTTACCAAATGTGTAGACAACATTAATAGTACCTGCCATAGATACAGATATCTAGCTAAACAATGAAAAGAAAGACAGCAATGGATACGTCGGATGAAGCTTTGTTTTATGCAAAAAGAATATTCTAACAAAGTATATGTGAGTTACATGTCTTTGACCATGAAAAAGAAATCTTGTGAAGTAAAAAAAAAAAAAAAATAATCTTGCTAACCAGTTAACATCTCCATTTCTGGATCGAATCCAAAATCAGTCATCAAGAGGAACCATAATAACAGCCAGTTTCGGCCCCTTTTCCTTTTACTGCATTCTGCTATGGTGGGGCCCCTCCATTGTGGAGGCGTTTACTTTGTCGGTGCTAATTGGTCTTTCCCGTCATCAATTATTCTCAAGTGTGTTAAAGGACTTCTCTCTGACCCTGAAAAAGAAACCTAGTGAATGTTAATGAATGTATTTACAAATCAGGTAGGTTATATCGCATGAAGTTGTTTTTCTAATGTTTCAAGCATGTGTCTCCTCTACACCATGTCTATTCCAAATGCAATGTACAAATAGAGCGTAAGTGTCAGGTGTTTGTGTCTCAAGCGCAGTACTTATTAGAGAAAATGAAGGAGAGTCAAGGAAAAAAAACGCCATGTATCATTCATGAACCAATTAAACTAATACAAACGTTTCCTAGATTTTAGAGATTCCCATTTATTCAAATAAAAGCATGGTATGCTTTCTTAGAATTCAAACCGCCCTCGATATAAACTGTGTATTCTACTTTACGGGAACAATTCCCAATAAATTTGACAAATTCTTCAATATTTTAGTGAAGTTGAGCAGAAACATTTTACAAGAATCGAAACAGGGTATTCTAAAGATATCGTGTCTGTAGAATATATCCTGTATGGAAGAATTTATTCTGCAGTAAATAAACAGTCGGCACCATTGCTCCACCGAAATGTCTCTTGTTTTAACGTACCATTCAAAGAATTCTACTAAAACTTCAGATGTTAACCACAATATTCAGTTTATTTGATGGGGAGACTGACGTTCTCGTCATTTTTCTTTGAGAGCAACGTTGAATGCGTGATATATTGGTCAATGTATATACTGATCGGCTGTATCATATTATTGAACGTCCACTATTGGCGCCAATCGGCCACACCCAGGTATTATGCAGGTGTTTCTAGATGTCTTCTACATACAGGGCAGTAGGAGCACAATAAAAATGTTAATATACTTCTGCTTACTTTGTCCGTAATATATCACACTGAAGAAAATCGGATAAACATTCACGGTATTCATCTATTTTATAATGTCGCCTGAATTATTTATCGGCCATGCTCCCTGATCATATCCTCTCAGTAATAAGATCTCATTTTATGATAACAGAAAGCATTAATAGACGCTAAAAGTGAACATACGACGTCTTAAAGAACGGAAAATTCTACATCGCAAACCGAAGGCGCATTTGGATAGCGAAAGATACTTTCCAAAAAGTAAGCAAAGTATTAAGAAATACGAACTTTTTACTAGCAGCAAAGAAGAGTACTGAACTATTACGTAATATCAATCTACTTCTCTTATTTGTCAGTAAATGCTGAAGAATTTCCTAGCAGAAGACTTGAAGCAATAAACATGTCGTTCGACAGAAGGATACTGAGCATACATAGGGTTGAACATGTGAGCAACGACGAAGTTTTACAGAACATGGCAACAAAATGAATCCTTCTGCTTATCAGAAATTGATAGTTGAAATTTCTAGCGCACATAATGAGGAAAGAGGGCTTAGAAAATTAGACACTCACAGGACGTATTCAAGGCAAGAGGAAAACAGCGCATAGGTTAGGTAACTAGCTTAGAGCTAAAAAGGACAGAAATGTGGATAGCTATCATTTTCATTGTGCTGAAGGGCTGCAACACATAGGAGAAGAATGTAATTGCTTATTAAGATATTTTTTGCTACTTAAAAAAACGAGATCTCAGTAGATCTGGACGGTCAATGACAAAAATCTGTCGTCGGAAATTAAATAAAAGTTTTTAGAAATTCTTTGATGGTTATCCGGGCCGACAGACACAACGACTGGAACATTGTAGTAACAAAAATGGAGACATGACTCCGAAATTAAATAATGTAATTATTTATGGTAAATTTGTACCCTTGCACAAATCTACCTTTAGCCTAAACTTTCAAAGAATTTGGAGGCAGATTAAGAAAATTCTGTAATCCCATGAATGACTAATAAAATTTTTAACAAAGATAGAGTTGTGATAGTAATAAAAAATACCTTAGTTCATTGCCATTGTTTTTTTTTTTTTTTGTTTTTTAAATTATTTTGTTAAATTTGCTAAACTTTCTGTTTATTTTACTTTCAGGTGAGTACATTGTTACATCTCTTTAGCTGTTAAAGGTGAGAGATTTTTTTTGCTTCTTGTACTGATTTCAGTAGCGCAAAAATGTCATTTTTTTTATTTTTCATTCAATATACTTTTAAATTGCTTTGCTTAATTAATCATTGTAATCTGTCCTAAAATTTAACCCATTGAGCCCTGCGTTACTGAACAATTTTAACTCTTCTCTCTGAGCTCCTGAGCCAAAATTCGCTAATAATTGGTATGTAATATTTCACAATAGATCTAAAAATAGTGACAAATTTTTACCCACCGATTAACCGGCAGCTAGACATTACGGCATTTTTCTCTACTACTCGTAAAACGGTAGTCAGAGCTCAAAGGCTTAAACCCCTATCTGTGTGAATGAAAATTGTTTTCATTTCTGTTTTTATCTCTTTTTATGAAATCAATTCCAAAATTAACCCTTTGATCCCTGACCCCCGCTTTACCGGTGACTGAGAAAAATAAAGTAATGCCCAGCCACCGGTTGAAGAGAGGTAGAGAAAAATGACTTAATGCCCAGCTACCGGTTGAACGGTGGTTAAGCACTTACAAATATAATTTTTTTTTTTTATATCTACCGTGAAACATGACATACCAATTATTTTCGAATTTTGACTCAGGAGCTGGGCAAAAGGGTTAAAATTGTTCAGAAACGCAACGCTCAAAGGGTTAAGCAAATAAAAAAAATGGATATGTTTAATTAACTTCTGTATTTATTTGTTACGTTTGTCACCGTTCCTTATATATATTCTGGGAGATATTTTTCTTTCAGTACAAAAACTTCCTGCTTATCGACACTGAATTGTTCTGAAATTCCTTTCATGTAGAGAGAGAGATAATTATATTATATTAGTTACCTCCACGAGATCGCTAAAAAAAAAAAAAACATAGCATGATGAAAAAGACTCCGAACTTCACGAAAGCAAAATATTATCGTCTAAATGTTTGTTATTATGAAGAGGAAAGACCAAAGTTTATTATTATTTTTAAATTTTTTTCCTTCTTTTTAGAACATTTTAAATTTTGATTTAAAAAAAAAAAAACTCCGTTTCTCTTTTTATGACCGGAACTAGTAAAACAACATATACAATTTTTAACGTTTTTTTTTTTTTTTGTATGACACATTAATTTGGAAAATCTTGCAAAAATAAAAATAATTGTCTGATGTTAATTAAACTTTCAGAATCTATTCACAGATGATCGAAATTATATATATATATATATATATATATATATATATATTTTATTAAAGTCATGGCAGAAATATTTTTTATATATATTTATTATTCCCCATAACTAATTATGAAAACTCAAGAAATTCGATCGAGTCCACTTTAGTGATTACAATAGTTAAAAGCAGATGGCTTTGAGGAATGCAAATCATGTTTTTTTTGTTTTTTTTTTAATTGGAACCCCCCTAAAGGAAAATCAGCTGCGACTTGTAACATACAAAACTCAATAAAAGAAAGCTATTATTTAATTTCAAATGCTTTTATTTGCTTTTACTTGTTTTTATGAATATGAACAATGTTTTCAGAAAGTAAAAAAATTTTTCGATGAAAAATGAATTTTTGATACAATTATTTGTTATTTCCTTAATTATAATAGATTCTTACATTTAAGTTGTTAAAATATTATAAAATTAGTTAAAAGCCGCATCCGCTTTCGTAAGTGTCCTTATTTCTTTTTTAGCGCGTTGTAAATTGTATCGTTTTGACTAATCATAAGACCCGCAGTAATTAAGAAATCTAATTTTGTGTTTATTATCGGGCTGTAATTATAAAGTACGGAAGACCAACCAGAATAGAATTAAGTTGCATTGTTTGAGTTAAGCATTGTTCTCCGCTGTTAAGGCCTTTACTTTTGAGAAACATGTGAAGTTAACTTGATTTTTCAATTTCAACTGGGAAACGTACCTACAAGTATCAGTATCATCTTATGAAATTTATATGATCTTATTTTTATATTAAGCTCAGTTATGACATTTTTCCATAAATGAAATATCAAAATTTATAATAAAATTAAATGGAAATACAAATAACACAGAAAAATGTAGTAAATGTACATAAAATTATAGTATTTCATGGACACTTCTGATAAAATTTCATAAGGAAAATATAAATTAGATACTTTTCTTATTAAATTTAATTTCACTCTTAAGTCTTATTTTAATTTCTTTAGAATATACTTTCCACAAAGCAACGTAAAGGTGAAAGCTAAGTACAAAAAAATTAGAGCACTGAAAGTTTTCCTTAAAAATAACGATGTAAATAATTTTTTCACTTAAATGTAAATAACTTCACTTTTTTCCTTCCGTAGAAGGAATTATCCTCACGTAATCCGCCAATATGTCATTCATCACCTGTTAAGTGACGCGAAAGTTTGAGACCTGCTTTGTTTTTTCAAATTACATCTTTTCGGTGCAGAAGCTAAGTTAAGCTTTGTTCAAAATATTTTAAATAAGAATTATAATTTCTGATTTTCTTAAAACAAATTTTGAAAAAATAATTGATTTTTAAAAATTTTTTTTTAAAAAAATTGAAAAAAATGGTTACAATGATCGATTTTCTGTCAATTTTGCTGACTCAAAAAAAACAAGATTTTTAACGAACATTTGGACGTTCTACGAACGATTAAAAAATGTAAAAAAATACCCCAAAAATACTTTGATCTTTTCTCTTCATAATAGCATAAACATTTAAACGATAAAATTGTTTTACGTCAAGTTTGGCGTCTTTTTCATAATGCTATTTTCTTTTTTTTTATCGATCTCCTGGAGGTACCTATATTAAATAGACGAACATGACACAACGATAATCTTTCATAGTTCAAAAGACGTATATGGTTTTAAAACACGAGCATGTCTATATGTTCAATGAATAAATTTTACTTGTGTTATTTTCTTGAATTGAAACTGTTTTTCTAGTCCTGGATAAAATCTGCCTGTTTTTAATATATTCAACAGAAAAAGCCTAACGTTTGTCCATATACTTAAAAAGTTGTAGTCTTTGATTTTTGTTGGTTGATAGATCAAGACTTACATCACAGCTGGTTATCCAGAGAGTAAGATGCTTTTTTTCGCAATGTTGAGCTGGTAAAACAGTCAATTATCGGAAAGTACACACACACACGTGAATATTTTTTCTTATGTTAAAGTTCGCGAATCCGTATGAAAACGACGGTTTCAGTGAAATAAGAGAACAGGAGGATTTTATCCCAATCTTAGTATTTTACATTAAACACTTTTGTTTTACTACGTCCTTATATATATATATATATATATATATATATATATATATATATATATATATATATGTTTCTAATCCTCATTTAATCCCAAGAGTAATGAAATGCCATGTTTAATTAACAAATATCTTACGAAACCCTTATTGTCATCAATTTTGAAGCGATACCGGTCATGTACACTAAATATATAAATGTAATTCGTTAGATTTCATTTGTTCTTGGCAAATTTTGAACAAAGAAATACGATGAAAAGTAGGAACATTCAGTAAATATGCTTTTCAAAAACTATTATTTTTATTTTCAAAAACTCAATTAGTAGGACGATATTTTTTCACCGAACACAGTCAAATTTTACTTTACTAATTTTATTTCTGTGTCGAGTCGAAAATTTTCCCAATGATTAAAGGCAGTCAATACATTGCATTCTACATATGTTCTACACGCGAATTTAGCAAACTTCATTTATATATATATATATATATATATATATATATATATTTATATATATAATTTGAATAAGGATTGCATACCACAGAATTTATATAGTTTTAAAAATGACGTAACGCATTCTTTTTCTCCTATAGAAAACTTTTCTTTCCGTTTAAAGAAAATGAATACGTTGCGTCATTTTTAAACACACACATATATATATATATTTTCTCCATTCAAAAAAATGTTTCTTTATACGTGAAGTGTAGTTAATGCGAAGATTTGAAGGCGTTCTCTATTTAGTGAAGCTACTGCTTCTGTTATCACTGTATATCGTATTCCCGAAGCTTATGGGAAATCTAAAAAGATGAAAATTAACCTATGGAACGCAGAGACGCCTTAGAAATATATTAACAAATGATGCATCCATTCCTTAGGGTACGTGCATCAATTCCTATGTTGAATTTATCGTACGCTAAAATGTAAGTACATATTCCATCCTGTTAAATGGTATTCTTATCATTCGACACCGGAGCGTTGTACCGTTATACCGCTACTATGGGGACAACAAACTGAACAAACTATATCGCTTTAAGAAATAACTCCTTATATTTTTGTACATGGGCACCACCAAATTTGTTTGTTTTTTTTTTGTTTTTTTTCCAAAAATGAAAACAAGAATCCCTACACAAAAATGCAACAGTAAATTATCCGATTCAAAGGAAATTTTCCGTATTTATTTATTAATGGATAAATTTTATACTGAATAGCTTATTTTATTAGAATGCATTCTATTAATATTTATGACCGCCAGTTTTACCACCCCATTTTCGAAATAACCTGCGTACTTTTTTAAATAGGAGGCCGAATATTTCTTTTTGCAATTCTGGAAAGAAAAAGGTGTTATTTATGTATGAAATTATAATATAAAGTGTGAATATATAAAAACAAATTCTTTACGAAACTTATCTAAAATAATTTAATAGAAATTAAAAATATTTTTTCTTTGGCTTTATTTAATAAATCACGTTATTTTCAGACTGGACAGAATATAATATATACAGTTGATTGTTTTTTTGTTTCGTTATTTTAAATATTTGATATTTCATTTCGATTTAAAAATTCATCCGTTTTCTGTTTGTAACGAGATGTTTTTCATTAAAATAAAGACATGTTTGAAGAACTGAAAAATGTAAAGTTTACTTTAAAAATGTTACTTTCTTTTGTTTTAGCTACTGATAGATTATTGATTGTATGGATGTTCAAAAAGAATATACCACTAAACTAACCAGCTTTGAGTAATTTTTCCTATCGGAAAATAATATAATTACTCTTAAACTCAGAATAACACATAAAAACACATTGGATGCAATTAAATATTTTGACATTAGAAACGTAGAAAAATAATGAAAAGCAGTGGATTAAACACAGAAGTATTATGTAACTAAAAAACATACTTCTCACGTAATATAAAAACTAAAATTATTCATTCTACTCTCCAAAAGAATAAGAATTAGTCAATATTAAACAATACAAAACGTTTAATATATCGCTTGTAATTGGTGTCCCAAAAATACATAAGTGAAACTTCAAGGAATCTTAAACTATATGAACACGAAAGGGACATTTTATTAAAAAAAAAAAAAGAAAGAAAAAGTCAAATGTGTTTGTTTTAAACCGTAACAAAACTGACCACAATTTTTAAAGAAAAATGCTACTCTGAGAAAATAATTCACTACGACGTAAATATCTAGAGAGTTCCTTAATCGCAAGGTCATCTACATTAAATTTACGCCCTGGCTATTACAACATTTCACCATTTCTAGCAGATGTTCTATTATCACATTGTGGTATACCTACTTAGAAAATTGATGGTAAGAAAAAAACTCCAAATGAATTTGGCTTGATTTAAAAAAAAAAAAAAAAAAAAAAATTCTAAAATTTCCAGCAGCCCTCTGTCATGCGCATGTGTAATCAAACCAACCTAACAAATTTAGTACAATGATGTCCTGAAGGAGGAAACTCGTTAGACGTAATTTTTTTCCACTTTGTCATACAATTTTCCCCAATACTCTTGTTATATAAGAATTATACATCGCTGTTTCATAGAGTTGCATTGAAAAATTATTATGTTAAGCTATTCGCTATATAAAGTTATGTGACGTCACTCTGGTCTCTGCTCCTGTGCTATCCTGTGACGATCTAACCCTTGGCTGGTCCGGATGGAAATCTGGTTTACCACGGAACCATGTGTGACACTAACCCCTCTGGTTGTCTTGGTCGCGGTCGATGCCTGGTTAGATTCGATATCAGCCTTGCCGTTCCCAGCTCGCTTCCCACGTCTGGTTAACGAAGTAACTGCTTTTTGGTATCTTCAGGCGATAATCGTTAAAACTTGTTTTGGTGGGGTGAGTCTAAATCGTTCTTCGAACAAATTTGTTTTTGGTTAGAAGTCTAAGTCGGAATGCGTGGAAATTTTTCAGTCAGCTCCTGCGGGGCTGGTGTTCGATCTCTAACTCAACTGCAACTCAACTCTAACTCTACTGTCTGTAACTCTGGGGACGTTCGTTTATATGGACGCCGACCAAAACCGGGTGGGGGCCTGTCGTGGTTTGGGTTCCTCGATAATTCCAAATCCGCAATAAAGATTTTCTTTGTTTTCGGGCAGGAAAATTTATCACTTTCCATTTTTGGAAGTAAATTACTTTCTGTTTTAGATGGGTTCTCCCCCTCTCTGTGGTTGGGGTTCGTAAGGTAATTGTCCTCCTAAATTCTTCCTTTCTCATATTGGTATCTCCCACCAATGCCCTCAGAGGGCGTCAACATGTTTCCCTTCTTTCTCATATGTTTACCTTCGCCCATCACTCACGCCACCACTCAGCCAATGAACGCTCGGCAGTGTGGGTGTGGCTAGACTGGCCTCCGTTTACAATTATCGCTCAAAGAAAAAAAATTATCTTCCCTTTTCTTTATTTCTTTTCCATCGGCCAGAATTCTTATGAATCGTACAGTGGACATTAAATTTTTATCTTAACTTGAGGTCATCTGGAATTCATTAATGGGATTTTCGCTGACTCATTAACTGGGTGGTCGACTAAATCTTTTTCTGTCGCCAACAGCTTGTCCAGGTAACAATAATGATTTCCTTCGGCGGTCTTTTTTTTTTTTGTTATTTTTTTATCCGTTTCTGTTTCTCTTGGCACTTAACTTTTATCATGACAAGATCCGGACATACAACAGATGGGTCTCGTTCCAAAACCAAATGATATCTCCGAAAGATTGTTAATGGCTTATTCTTTTCCTTTTTTTTTGGGGGGGTGGGGTGGTCTCACCTAATTCTTTCTCGGTCGCATGCTTGATCCAGTTTCGATTGTCTTCTAGAACTCTGCTTTGTATGCCTCTTGACCGAATTGAAATTTTCATTATTGCCATGGTCAGATTGTTATCTTTACCCGTATTCTGGTTTCCTTGTCGCGTCATGGCATAAATTAATTCTGACAGGATAAAATACCTTACGAATTTTTAATCTTCTGCGAAAAAAAATACCTTTCTTTGTAAATGAAAATAAAATCTTTACCCATTTTTCTTTTGTTAAAAAAAATAACATCGCTCAGTATGTCTTTCGTTATAGCTTTTTCTCGCCTTAAGTATTTCTCGTTTTTAATTTCCATGCTTATTAGTTAGCCAATTACCATAGCTAAATAGTGTCACAGTTAATGGTTATTTTAAAATAAAGATATTTCATTAATTATTGCGTTGCTAGTGTCCCATATTTCTTTTCATTTTCGCGCACTTTTAAAGTTAGGAATTAGGAGCCAAGACTGTTAACGTATGACATCAGTCTACCACGTATCAATATGTGCTACTGTCATATTTTAAGCAAAAAGTAAGCATTATCTCTACAAAACCCAGTTAAGTAATCATTATATTTGCTACTTTATCATGAAAGACATCTCTAAGACAGATATTGAATTTTTTAAATTTATTTTTTTATATATATATTCGTCTGCAATGGCGGATCGACGTGTCGTAACTGACGCCTTAACGTCTCAATGTATTAAAATGCCCCAAATTTTTCTTTACAAACGGAAATTAATCTTTATTTTAATACAAATTAGCTTTAGGCTATCTTTCAATTAAATGCGAAATTTAACTTCAAAGAAAACATTTAAAGTATTATGCTTCTTAAGAAGACAATTATGGTAGCTAAACTGAACAAAAGCACAGTTGAAAATTAACATAGATACAAGTTCTCCTTAATAGTTAAAATTTATAATGTTGTATAAAGTACTGGTCTAATTTAGATAACAATATTTATTTAATTATAAACTAGATGCCATGGAAAAAAAACTTTCAAGAAACTGTTCACACACACGCGCGCATATATATATATATATATATATATATATATATATATATATATATAGTTATTCACAGACACTGTTTCGCTGTATCACAGCTCATCAGTGTGGCTAGACGTCCGGTTGGTTCTCTAGGATCGAAACCCGTCTGAATTGTCAGTCTGGGATTTCACCACTAAGCCGTTGGCTCACGGCAGGGTGAAGGTGAATTTAAGCGTATTTATTTTTAGATAAACGCAATGACGGAGAGAACTCAATTCAATTTACCGAAGAGTGTGTGTATATATATATATATATATATATATATATATATATATATATATATATATATATATATATATGTATATATCCCCACAGACACTGTTTCGATGTTTCACAGATCAGTGTGTGCTAGACATCGAAATCTGACTAATTTGGTATCAGTCGGAGACGCTACCCCTAAGCCTTTGGCGCACATCAGAGGTAAAGGTGAATTTAGAGGTATTTATTTTTAGATAAGCACGCCAGTGACTGGAGAAATCGATTCATCTTAAAGAAGAGTCTTGCATATACGCATGCAGTTTCCACTTTCCTCGTGTAGTATACAATCTTAGAAATTTCTAGACTACTAATTAATTATCAATAATCTATTCTTGAAGGCATTTATAAAGGCATTTTTGTAATCTATATCACCCATTCAGAGCAATAAAGCCACTGAGACAAATGGGATTATAGGGTGTGGAAGAATTAGGTACAACTTGGAGTGGAAGGGAGTTCTACATGCTGTAAGTGTGAGAAAATAACTGTTACCATAGAATTTACGGTTACATCTCGCCAGCTCAACTGTAAAGCCGCAAGATCTAGACGAATAATATTGCAGATACTAATTTGGATCTTATCAAGGAGCTCAAGCTAAGTAGTAAGCGCACCGGACCATAATGTTATAATGTAATGTTGTATTGTCTATACGTTCAAAATGATGGATATAAAGAAAATCGATGTTTTCATTTGATTGGACCAAATAAGAAAAGCGAATATGGTTTTCAGGTTAACTCTTTTTTTGGCCTGTTTTTATGGATTTGATTGATAGTTCTTTTTACTTTGTTGAAAGATTTAACTTTTAAGATGAGATTCTTCTCGCGGCTTTACAGTTAATGGAAATTTATTTTCTAACGTCGTCTGTTCCTTTAAAACCAATTTTACATTAATAATGTCTGTGCAATTAGCAGCTGCTTTTTAGCAATGGTTAAAATTTAAAAAGAAAACACGAACCAATAATTTTCGAGCTCGAGATGTATAAAATCTTTATTGTCCTGTCATTATTCTCTTAATTATTCTCTATATTCTAATCTCGCTGTATCTGATTTCTACAATCGTTATGAGAAAATAAAAATTTGCGAGTTGTTTCAATAAATAAAGTAACTGATATAAAAGCAGTTTTTAGAAATGAATATCATTTTCTATTCTAATCAATTAATTGCATGAATATTTAAGAAAATTCTGGCTACGAAAGATTGTATGGACACTGTAACCGAGGGATAAAAATGTCAGACAGACTATAAAAGCCTCTCGACAAAACAGAAAAATAACGTGCTTATTGGTAAATCGATATTTGAATAACAAACAAATGCCGGGGGCGAAATAAATGGAAATGACTAAACAAGAAAATTTTGAATGTGAACCCCCACCCCAAACTTGAAATGGATTAAGTCGGTAAATATGTGTTTTAGATACCTTTTTTATATATTTTAATTTCAACTGTCAAAATTAAATCAGAAGATAATAGTAATTTTTTTTTTAAATATAATCTTTTAAGTTTTTAATTCAGATCATTTAAGTTTTGTTATTTTATTACAATTATTTTTATTGTACTTATTATTAATATTATATTTCCAATCCCCTGCTCTTTCGGTGAAAACTTTCTTATTAATTGTGGTATGATGGTGATTATTATTATAACAACATTTTTTCTTTTTGCTCTGTGTATCTTGTATGTGTTAGGTAATTTTTTTTATTAATATCACAATGTTATTTTCGCAAAGTAACTTTTATTTCTGACACGTTTAGGTTAACGCGGTTCTGTATATTTTTATATTATATAGAATCATTGAAGATTTTTAAACCGTAAACAATTATTTTATATCCCCAACAGCCCATAATGACTGTACATAGAATATTACTAAAATCAACTTCATTCGGAAAATGTTATATTATGGTGTCTACTGTAAGAATGAGCACTATATGTATGGGTCTTTGGTGAAAGAAAAAACTAATCGAGCGTATACGCTAGTTATTGTGATTAGCTAAGTTAAATGATACGACAGTTTTGACCAGCGTTCCCATCATTTTAGGCTTTGGTGCTTCTCCAAACGTAACATAGACGTGACACAACTGAAAGTATGGGGGCACACAGTGAACATTTAACTCACTACTCTGTCGTAATTGATCTGGTAAGGCAAACTTGCTAATCATTAAACACGTCGAGGTTCCCTCATTTTAGATTTTCTGCCGCATTTCTTAATGAAAATAAGTAAATTACATGGTACACTCAAAGCTTTCTTTAAAATCGGATCCATATTCTGTCTCAACAGCGGCACGGTGGAGTTGTCGATTCGGATTGAGGAATCTGAAAGCCGAGTTCGAATTCTAGTAGAGTTGGTTATATTCACCTACGTCCAAATACCTTTGGAAAAGATATGATTTCATCTCCTCCCCACAAACTATGGGTAAAATAGATAGACTTGGGCGGCAACAAGTCTAGGAGAAGGAAACTATTCATTACAACTGACTTGTAGGTCTTGCCTCTTTGGGCAAAGGCTAGAAGCCAACTTTTAAAAAAATCCACATCTGAGAGGAGAAATGGGGGTAAGCTCAATATCGTCGGTGCAAAAAAAAGGAATCGGCGAGCCATTGCCCTATTCTGCCTTTAATGTGACCATAAACCAAAACTGTGAGACGGAGGGGAGTGGTGACAACACCGACGGCGCAAAATGCTCTAACTGAATAAAATGAATGAAGTAAGAAACAACGTTTGAGCCCTGGTTGGACATATACTAGGACTGTAACTAAAGTCTGCTGAACTTGTTTGCAACAGGTTGACTCACTGGATGTTGAGTGAATGGATCTGAGCAGATGGACATACTCGGAAACTAGCAGCCTAATACTGAAGATGAAAAATCACACTTATTTGCAGTGCGCAATCAAGTTGAAACAGCTTTCACGATGGTTTAACATTCCGTTCATTGATGTATAAATGTCTTTGGAAATGTTTTACTCGTTCTTAATTAACTACACGTTGAAGATCACTGGTAAGAATTCTGTACATATGTTGACTTTCAAAACTAACATAAAATGGAAGCAAAAGCAGGATTTTCAGGCCAGGAAAAATATAGATTTTAGAGTTGTCTCTCGTCTGTTTATGTGCCGCCTCCTCTCAGGACATGGACGATCATGGCCCTTCACATCTTCCTGTCCTTGTAGCTGTTAATTTTTTTTTTTTATTATTTCTCCAAACCCTGTTCTACCATCCATTTACTAAAGCTCATCAAGTATATGACGGATTGCTTTCCTCTGTGCCTCCTTTTCCCTCAAACTGTCCTGTATCAGATTTTCCAAAACCTCCTTCCTCGTTACATGTCCCAGATATTGCAACTACCTCTTCAAGATATTAAGTATAATTTTCTTTGTTTTTATTTTCTCCAAAACCTCGATGTTGCTCATATGTTCGGTCCATGGTATCCTAAAACCACCTTCTGTATAACATGACCTAAATCATATATAAAAATCTTAAACCGCACATTTAAAATACTTCATCGCATGAATTGGGCACATTGACTTGTTTTAATGATTAAAAAGCTTGTCTCTCTAAAACAATTAAGAGTGCATAGTGAGTTCGACCCTCACTAGGTATCCCATACTTTTGGTATTGGGCAACGTATAAGCTATTTTATTTTCGTTGTTTGGTTTCATCCACCCCCTTTTATTTCCTGCCATATATTTTTATATAAAAGACGAAAAAGTTACAAAGAAAAACATATGTATATATTGAAAAAAAATGCATGATATGGATTATTTTGTAGAACCCTATTTAAGTATACATAATTATTTTTATGCCTAATGAATGGAGATGAATGAATTCTTCTTGTGATAGAGTAAATTTTAATGAATGAATTGGTAACGAATCAGATTAGCTAGGTTTACGAGAGCCATTGAAAACCAACTTCGGCGTTGTACCACACTTGCATTTTTAATACAATAAATATAGTTTATCACAGGAATAATCACCCTCCCCCGAAGTCATCTTATGGGGTTTGTCAACATTATTTAAATAAAATTATCGTTACTTTCTGCAAGAAGCCTTTTTCAAATCATCCCAAATGTTTTTCATGTGAAATGAAGGCTGCATTAAATATTAAATTGATATGTCCAAACTTTCTACGCGTTAATTTCTAAATGTCAATAAGTTCATTTGCATATTCCTTATACACGGTATTGCTAAGTATTTAGTATAGTCCGCTAAATTTTAGGGTGATAAGCAATAATTGAAACAATTCATGATCATCATGTGACCAAAACTTTGGACATTTTTATTAATAAAATAGTAATTACTATTATGTCTATTATTACAACTGATAAAAATAGAATGACTTTGAAAATATATATCTTCATGTTTAATTAAGTCTTGTTTTAATCGATTTAAGTGCTACCTGCTCCACGTTTCTTCATAAGTAATATTTGGTCGCCATTTTTGTGCAACACATTACAGGAGTCATTTTTATAAAACAAACGTGGGAATACGTTCGAAATAAAATTAAAAGAATCAAATCGAAACAACTGTGGAAAAATGCAGTCGACTTGGTGAAGCAGTCAGTGAGTCTGTCAGTATAAAAGCAACATTTGTTAACAAGAAGATCTTGACTTGTTGAGTTGATCTCATTATTGGAGAAAGTCTCATTGTGATTAGGAGACAAAAAGGCTGAAGTTACATCAAAGTAATTTTTCTCTCATACTTGGAGATAACGTCATAGAAAGAAAGAATAATCATTATAAATATTATTAGAGGAACTGTTAGAAGTTCTGGCATATAAAGTCTTAAGACAATGTCTGAATTTCCAAGCAACTACCACAATATTTAGCAAAAAACGATTTAGTCATTTAGAGAATGAATTATCCACTAACACTTTCTTTTTAAAAAAATCTACAACAGAATTGATAATAAAGTTCAATATAACACACATCAAACTAAACCTAATCAAATTGCTCGTTCCTACTTTAAGTGCCATGTCCCTTCAAGATGTGAGCGATCATGGCTCTCCATAACTTGATATCACTTTTAGCTCTTAGTAACTCGTGCAGTTTTGCCCGAAGCTCTCAACATCCATTCACAAAAAATTCAACAGTTAGGTAGCCAGCCGTATTCCCCGTTCTGTTTTGCCTTCGATACCTTCTGTGAGTATTAAATTCACCATGCTCACCGCCTAATTAGAGGGTACGATGGATAAATTGTCGTCTAAATTAGGCAAAAACGAAAAGAACACTGACATCTCATTTTAAAATATATATTTACCAAAATTATACAAAACCATGTTGAAATAGTAAGGGGGCATTTTGAAATAGTAAGGGGGCATGTTGATTTAATAAATTCACTATTGGGTTCAACCACGCCCCCACCAGACGACTTCGATATCTCCTGCAACTATTTTGGACGGTTTCTTGTTTAAGATGGTGAATGCTACCATAACCATTGCCTTCAGTTCATCTGTGGTGTTACAAGTGTCTGTCTCAACTGTGCCTCACACATAATCAAGGGCGTTGCCATCTATGCATACAGATGACCAGATGTAAGATATGATATGATCGCAGAAGTCTGACAGCCATGACTGGGTTCTCCTGCTTGTGTAACGTGATGCAGATTCCCGTTGCCAGACATAGGGTTTTCCAGCAACCACGCTCTTGAGCCAAGGTAGCATTACCTCCTCGAGCCACTTGATGTAGTCCTTCCTGCTGAGACTCTGCGTGAAGATGAATGGAGGCATAACGTCACCATCACTAGTGACCTCTACACATTCGTAATTACCATTAGACTATTTCAACTTTTTCCGAATCCTTTGCACTATCCTCAGATTGACACCCAAACAGTCGGAAATGTTTGTATTTGAGTTTCAATATTTTTTACGAATAAATTGCTGAATCTAAGCGACTACATAGATAAGTACATAACTGACAGTATAGGGAAGTTGCACGAATGTGTGATGTTGTTATACCCTGAAATGCTGAATCATTCCTCAAATAGACCTTCTCCTATCTACTTAGGTCCATGTAGAGGATGCGACAGAAATACCTTCCACAAATGCTTCTTACTCACTTACCATTACGTGGGAGTTATTTCTGACCCACCCTATATTACGCAAAATTTCGTAAACCTGAGTTCAGATGCCTGTGATCTGCCCGATTGCTTGAGAAATATTACTATTAAATTATTATTATCACTATTAAATTTTGCGTAAAAAATTCTTCTATCATGTCCTTCGAAATGTTTCGTCAGGCTCTTAACGAGCATTATTTCAATCAAACAAAGTTGTCTATGTATGTATGGTGTGCGTTTCCAAGCCGGTAGAATGTCATTTCAAGATGATGAGACTTTAACAACGAAATGTCACGAGAAAAAATCTCAGAAAATACGTATAATATTAACTCGTCTCTGAGACTCCTCGCCGAAAAGTTTTTCAAGTCTACCATATGAAACAGAATTAGTTGCGGAATCGGCAACGAGATTAACACGGACAGTCTGAATATGGTAAGTATTATAATAGTTTTTACCTCGTACCTGAGACTCGATGACGTTTACAAAAGTCTACAATTGCGTGATATGCTACCAAGCGGAATATTTCGAAGGAGATGGTGTCAAAATTTAATAATATGAAATATTCTGTTTACAGGAGGGATTATTCTTTTCTTATACACCTGTCCTCGTCTAAGTACTGTCTAATACCTGTTCGTTTTACTGAAATTCCGACATCTCGTCCAATATCTCTTTAAAGAGAATATTATTTTCCTTCTTATAACCATATTTTGGAGAAGGGGCATGATTTTTTATACGTACATATCTTAGTATATTTATTGCGTATACGTTATTTTTATAGATACAAATAAAGTAAATGCTCTGTTCATAATAAAAAGTATTAACATTTACCGGCCTGAATGTCCGAGAAATTTCATAGAAAATGTGTGTCCTCCGAAAGGAATTGTACCTGTATCCTACACGGAACCGTCATATAACCATTCGGCCTAGGCCACCTCGAGGCGGTGTAATGGTTAGCAAGATTGTCTCGCTAGAACAATTACGACTGAGTAGTGAGTTCGAACCTCACTGGGTGCCCCTTACTCTTGGCCTTATGCCACAACTAATCCACGCTTGAAAATCAATATAAACATTCGACCTTGTTAAACCGACGTTTCCTCTGTAGCTAAATGGTATACCACTTCAAGCAGGTCGGTTCCGTGTAGGATACAAGTTCGATCCATTAAAATAAATATTGGACTTAGTCCATTTCATAATATATACGTACATATTTATAATTAATATTTTGTTGTTTATATATATATATATATATATATATATATATATATATATGAGAGAGAGAGAGACTTAATAGATTTTTGTTTACTTTTTTTTACAATTTATGAAATTTGAAATTTCTATAACCATTTGTGATTACACTTCTGAGAGTGTTTATTAAAAAATATCCCACTGTACTGAGTAATTAGTAACAATTTGTATTTTTCATCCTTTGTTTTAAGGGAATCGATACCTGTAATCCCAGCGTCAAAGATGATTCTTTTTATAGTGCTCAACTAATACAAGTTTAAACAACAGATATGTACTAAATGCGACTATTTTATGGACATATTAATTGTATATCTGTCTATATTTCTCAGGTGAGATCTTGTAAATATTTAGACTATTTACATTGTTCAGACTGTTAGCCTCAGCTCTGATATATTCGCGACGTTTCAGCTGTTGTGCGCTCCGGCCTTCTTCAGGAGATATATTGTGGAATTTTGAACCGAACCCTTTTAGTTCACGATGGTAGATTGTTACAGTTCCGCAAGTACACATAGCCCAGTGGATGAAAGCGTTTTTTGAAGTAATCTAAAAAGTGACTTGAATCAAACAGTAGTGAGTTCAATACCTGGCTACAGCACAGGTGAGCAAAAACTTGAATGGTTGAGTATAAAAAAAAATGAAACTGATATCCAGTAAAGGAATAGCAATTAGAACTAGAATAATTTACCTCCGTAGACTAAATAAAGCTTTCAGTTCGTAATTCCAAGAAATATCACCTGAAGAAGGCCGCAGCTTACAACAGACGAAACGTCGTGAATATGACAATAAAGAACAGTTGGAACTATTTAAATAGTGTAAATATGAATTGAATATTATAAAGATATAACGTATATATAAGTGTTGACTCTGTACGAAGTTAATACTGTAAATGTCGAGGGGGGGATTTTCTTGAGAATGCGATCCATGAAGTAGTGGCTCATTCGATAAAGCCTTATGAATTGGACTTCCTTTGGAATACAACCGGAATGCAGATAGTTCCCTCCTGTGACAATTATCTAACATTACCTTTTGTTATATCAAAACATGTGAATACGATGCAATTTTAAAGCCTCGTCTGATAGACGAAGGTTCTTGTTTGACATATCGCGACACACGACTCCGTAAATCTTGCAGCACGTGATGCAAAAACAATGTCAGGAAGCAAAATCTGTATGAGGGTGACAGTTTTGAGGCATGCGATCTTTTTTGCCAAAAGTCCCTACACGAATCTTAAGTAACCTATCCGCTAGGTGAATGCAATTTGTAAAGGTTCACTCAATGGCGTTTCCTCATCGACTTGATAACTCCACCGAAGAATACCAGTTTATACTTGTGCAAGTCGATAACATCTGATTTGTGAACAACTACCGTGATATTCAAAACGATTTCTGTCTTTTGAGGCAGGTAACAAGCATAGGCGTTTGCAGTTTGCTATATTTATTGAAGAAAAATCTCAATATAAAGAATGATGGATTCGCATTGTCATAACATTTGCTCAAACAAATACAGCACAATGATTTAATCGATTATATGCGATCGTACAATCTTAAAAGTGCAAATTTTATGACAGGAAATAACTATTTCTCTTAATATTTGAAGACTTCCAATTCAGAGTCTACTGAATCCCAAAAACCTGTTTGCTATATTTACAATAATTACATCTTGACCGAAAACAGATCGAAATCCTATTTATATCAGAGCATTGCTTTAAGTATCTCTTTATGGTAAAAGAAAGAAATACTTTTATTCTTCGCAAAGAATGAATGTAAATATTTTTTTTTATTTTCCTTTGAATTATTTTTGGGATCAAAATTGTTGCCTTATTTAGATATTATACTACGGTCATTTTGAGTGAAAGTTTTTTTTTTTTTTTTTTTTTTTTCAAGATAAATACAAGGTTCGTATTGCCATGAATTGCTGTGAGATCTCATGAAAAAAAAAGAAAATTCATAAAAAATTATTCAAAGTGAATAAATGTAACGTCAATGATTTTTAACAGGTAGTCGTTTGAACGAGATCATTTTTTCTGTGATAGTGTATTCGTTCATTTACACTTTAGAAAAATATTTACAATGAGTACAGATAATCCATTAAGAAACTTGACAGAAATCAAATTGTATATGTGTGTGTACGTGTTCCTGACAACTCGGTAAAGCATCGTTCATTTCTTTTACAAATCTCTTTGAACCTGTAACGACAAAATAAGGAGCTTTCTCCGATATCTACCGGCGTTATTCGAGATCAAACAAAGTTCCAAAAACTTAAATTTGGACTAAATGAACTTTCCTCTCCGTAACCCAAACTTTAAAGACCTTTGCTTAATGAACTATTTCAGCATGTTTAGTTATGAACTGTAGTTTTTGTATCACTCATTTTTTTCTAGTTATAAAATGCCAAAATATAGACGTGAATATATTACTATTTCGCTTCATGAAAGACAGCTTAGTAAGATTAAAATGAATAGAAATTGGACGTTTGGAACTCGATAAGACACTGCTGCTCATAGTGTGAAAGGTCAATAAATCGTTTGGCTTTCCATTTGGTGTACGATATAGTTTATAATTTAGAGAGTAATGATTAAGGAAGTAACCTCGCAGACAATTACTGCCATAATCTTAGCCTCATGGGATATTCAACACATATCCTTATGTCAGTACAATTTCGGCATATCTATTCCACGCGAGAACATTGTATTTTAAGAAAGAAAAAAGTAAATGACAGAACAATGACAATAAATTGGAAGCGAAAGGAATTAGTTTTCACCGGTATAGAAAAGAAATCTAACAATCACATTAGATATCCAAATCAAAGGCTTTATTGGAAATGGGTTCCAAGTCTCATTTGAAGACGAAACTGAATGAACGAATTTCATTTCTTTGAGATTCTTTCTCTTATCATTTCAGAATTACTGTTTTCGTTTTGGGTTTCGATGGTAAATTCTTCTGAGATTAACCGGTTTCTTTTGGAAATATAATATTCGAACTACTTTGTTTATTCATGACTTTTCGGCATAGACAATTTAAACTATTATGCTTGTTATTCTTCAACTCTTCTCTTATTTTCTGAAGTTTACAGATGAAGGGTTTTTCTCTATTGCTATCTGATTTTTCTTTCCAGCCGCCTTCAGTTTCCTTCAACGAATTATACAATTAGATTTTTATTCAAACGGAGATTCCTTTGATAAAAGCAACCACATTAAAGCCTGAAATTTCAAATATATCACGCTATATAACAAACACTTCTTCTGGAACCTTAAAAAATATCCGAAGAATATGTCGGTTGCCGTTTTGTTTTTAAAAACGACAATAATTTGATATTGGCAATTAGTGATATTCTTTTTTTTCCTTTTTTGTCACTTTTAATTATGTATATTTGTATTGATTTAATTAGATTTTCTACCTCCTAATAAGATTGTCAAAGACAAAAGAATGAATAATATATGTAAGGAAGAAAATATTTACTTTATTCATTTTAACACTCATAATAACCAGCCTGCTGTAGTACGGTCCTTGCGCTAATAAATACCTGACCATCTTTCTCCATATACCTCGTTTGATTGTCAAATTCTGCGTCACTCAGAATGAGGTCGAAATTTGCTATTTAGTGTTAAAATATTCATATGAAACTATTTGAAATAATATAAATGAATCCGTAAGAAAGGAATCTAATATTTTATTATTTTCACTTATAACAATATTTTGGATGAAAAATACATTTCGACAATAAGGGTAAAGTAAACCTAAAAAGTAACTTTCGACGAGACTTGAACATCGCATGGCAGACCTCAAAAGGGCATGTTTCATGGACAGTCGCCTTAACTTCAGAAACCGAGATTCGAGTAAGTCAAGAATCCGTCGCTATGCTGTAATTCTTTGATGTGATATGAGAAAAGCAAATTAATATGGAGGTAAGACTGCAGAAACAACGCAAAGCCGTAACACGAGAAGTAATATAAAAATCAGGTATGTATAACTATATATGAAGGGAGAAGGAAGATCACAACCTTCTGTAGAATGAGATTGAAAAAATACGAAAACTGAAAGAATATGCGCATATGCTAGGCCACAAAAATTTCCTAAGCTAGAAAAACATAGACAGGAATACAGTATGGATTAAGATAGATCGACTGGAAATTCTTGAAGGCCGGAGCGTACAACGGTCGAAACTAAAGAAAGCAGTCCGAATAATATAAATAGTTAAATAGTAATAATCATGAAATGTACATCTACGTAGATTGGTGTCAATAGAAACGCCTTAATGAATAAAAGTTGTAATAAAATAATTAAAAATGAGTGTCTAAAATGTTCAGAATAAAGAAAAATAATAAATCGTCCCAAAATCATTATTTAATTGAATTACTATTATTAAGAGTAATATTAGATGTCGTCACAGTACATTAAGTGTTCTTTTACTGTTATCAACTACATATGTATATGACCTATGATATCCTAATTTACATTGAACAAATATGTCATTACATTCGCCCACTTGAATTCATGCACATACACCAGCACAACATATTCTTACGGTTTGGAGAGGATATCCCTGATATTTAAAAAGAAATTTTCAGTTACATTGAATGAAATGATGATATTTTAATGTCTTTTAAATATATGTCGTGTGCGTTTTGCTTAGTGAAATTTACAAAACAATGTTTCAAGCTTATGTACAATCTGTATTTTTTTTTTATATTGCTTATCCATTTAGAGCGTGATAATGTCTTATAATTAATAATAAATTGTTTACCTCAAACAGATCCTGGTTATCATTTTTTTTTAAATATTAGTAATTGCTATACGTAGATTTATTTACAGGCATGTAGAAACCAAAAATGTTATTTCTAAACCACACCTAATGGCAACATGACAATATATACGTAATAAGTTTGTCGATTTGGGATTGTTTTGACATTCTAATTATGGGCCAAGATTTTCATGACCTTTTAGATCTTGGCTCTCCACTATTTCGTATCTTTTACGACTGCAGTTAATTGCTGATCCTTTACTGTTCTTTTCTCTTCTGCTATCAATTGACGTAAGCTCATTAAGTCGGTCACATGCTATTTCTTCATCTCTCTGCCTTCAGTATATATGGTAAGTGATAACTTTTCTCATACCTTTTTTTTCTTAATTACGTGCCCTAGAAAGTTCAACTTGAAACCATTAGCATCTTATTTTCATATTAATGCTAATGGTTAACTCATTCATATTACGCTAGGTTTTGGTTACCTGTGAAATTTCTAATATTTATATAGAACCTCATTGTCATTTTCCAGCTACAGTCCACTGTATTTGATATTTGTGTGATATTTCTCCCTTTATATCATCATCATCCTTCGACCTCCCTATGGTTGGTCGCAACTCCATTGACAATGCCTTTCCACACTGTTCGGTCCATGTATTGCTGTCTCCAGATCCCTAATGTCCAACCCTGAGTATTGAGCTATGGTGTCTGGGAAAGTCAATTTTTGTGAGAAAACACTTCCAGAAGGATGCCATAGGAATAAAGATTGAGACAATTTCCCTGTCCACTGGTCTGATAGATAGTCATCCTTCGACCTCTCTATGGTTGGTCAGAACTCCATTGACAATGCCTTTCCACACTTCGGTCATGCATTGCTGTCTCCAGATCCATAATGTCCAACCCTGTGTCACGAGCTATGGTGTCTGTGAGAAGACGCTTCCAGCAGGATGCCATAGGAGTAAAGATGAGACGATTTCCCTGTCCACTCGACGGATAGATAGATCATCATTATCCTTTGACCTCTCTATGGTTGGTCGGAACTCCATTGACAATCCCTTTCCACACTGCTCAGGTCTGTATTTCTGTCCTCAGATCCTCAATTTCCAATCCTGAGACCCGAGCTATCGTGTGTGGGGAAAGTCAATTTAAATGAGAAGACAATTCCAAAAGGATGCCATGGAAGTAAATATTTGCCTTAAAACTATTTTTTAGGTAAATGAGCTTTACAAGTCTGCTCATCATCATCCTTCGACCTCCCTATGGTTGGTCGAACTCTATTGACAATCCCTTTCTACACTGTTCGGTCATGTATTGCTGTCCCCAGATCCCTGATGTCCAACCCTGAGTCTTGAGCTATGGTGTCTGGGGAAAGTCAATTTTCGTGAGAGGACACTTCCAGAAGGATGCCATAGGAATAAGGATGAGAAAATTTCCCTGTCCACTCGGAAGATAGATAGTCATCCTTCGACCTCTCAATAATTGGTCAGAACTTCATTGACAATATCTTTCTACACTGTTCGGTACTGTATTAATGTCCCCAATGTCTAACCCTGGTAAAGTCAATTTTCGTGAAAAAAACATTTCCAAAATGATGCCATAGGATTATGAGACAATGTCTCTGTCCGCTTGGTGACAGTGACCGGCAAACTGTAATCGTTTTTGTTTGAGATTAAGAGAGATTTATGTCAGTTTTCCGTAAATTGTGTTAAGCGTTGCATGGCATCACCAACTGATGATCTGTTTTTTTTTGTTTTTTTTTGTAAGTAAAATTTGTATATGTTCCATACAGTCGTCTTTCAAGACGAGCAGATAATGTCCAAGATTCTGATCCATCCAGTATGATTGGTCCAGTCGATGTTCGAAAGGTTCTTTATATTCAATGACAAGGTCTGGGATTCATGCCTTTTGGTCACCCACTGAGGATTGTCAATAGTTCACATGACCGGATTGATAATCCACAATGACACAGTTCTCTATCCAATATTTTTCTGTTTGTAAACTCTTATGCCGCCATATCTTAAACTTTATTTCGCCGTCGAGTGTCAGTGGACAAGTTAATCGAATTGCATATTTTGCTCATGAATAAGAAATCCCTTGATATGTTATTGTGAATGATCAAATAATTATATTCTAATTAAAAATATGCATTTTAGATGCATGCCTCAATTTTTTTCTTTCGGAACCTTGCGTCTTAGACAATCATTCAGGTATTTTTCTAAGATTGCTTTGGAGATATTAGTCATTCTCAATATGCTTTTTTACTTTAAAAGTGAACGCAACTATTCTAGGATTCTTGCAATTAAACTATTTCCCAAGTTATTATTATATACTTTTATATTTTATGCAATTTTTAGATGGGTAATTTTCTTTTAAACGTCGGCTACCTCCAATAAAAACTGACAGGTTTATACGCACGGTTCAGTCTAGAATTTACTAGAACGTTCGCATAAAGTTATTTTATTACAAGGCCAATAATAAAATGGTAGTGTTCTCTTTGCTGCCGAGAAAACAGCTAAATAATGAAATGTCAACATTAATAGAAATATATTGGAAAAATCTGAGCGACGGAGTGTATCGAATTTGCCAAACTCCACGTCAAATAAAAGTATAAATTCTCCTGTATGTTCATGGCGAAAATTAAGGGTTTTTTTAATGCTTGATTTTGGTTTTTCTTGCCTTGAGGTAAAGAAAATTTCGAATTCAAAAGCAAACTAAAGAGGGATTGGCCCTGTCATACGATCTCGCGCTCTACACATTTGCTGCAATGGCATCCCATGATTTTCCGATTCTTGGTGGTTACGGGAGTCATGATATTACAAAATCGCATTTTGAGAGAGAGGTTTAAATTTAACACAAGTTAAATTTACTGTTCAAAAATAAAATCATCATTTTTTGAGGAACGATCTACAGTTAATTTTATAATGTATAATACACACTGACATATAGTCAGTCAGTTATGTGCCATGTGTGATATACGCTTAGGCGATCATGTATCTTTCGATACATGACTGACGAGGCAATTTTTCCCGCAGTAGGTTGCCATTTCTGTCTGTAGTAGACTAGTTGTCATTCAAGGCTATAGAAATCAGTTTGTCCTGCTATATACCCATAGCTGGTGGGGGGGGGAGATTCATACCTTTCCTAAGCACGTAAGTGAATGTAACAGACTTGACTGGAATTCGAACTCTGCACTCCGATTCCTCAATCCGAGCCGCTATCCACTGCTCTCTCTCTCTCTCTTGCCTCCTTTACGCATGTTTAAATTAATAGGAAATATATCAGAAATAAATCACTGAGATTTGTGATCCTGAACGAGATATTTCCTGTACATTATCTTAAATCTCCAAGATAAAAATATTCGTGGCAATAAAAATACAGATCATACGCCATAAGATGTGTACTTACTGTAGTATCAGAGCATTATTATTATTATTATTATTATTATTATTAATAATAATAATAACAACAATAATAATAATAATTTTATTATTATTATTCAAAGAAGTAACATTTCAATATATTCAAAGTGATAACTGAAACAATATGAACAAAAACCTGGAGAAAAAATAAAGAAATACTACCCTCGTAAACTTGTATTCTTGGAAAAGGTAAGAATCCATGTAGCTATGGATCAATAGGAAAGAACGGACTCTAAAACCTTGGTTGGTAACTAGTCGACAAGAAGAATTCTGAATTTAAACCAGCATAAATAGTTTGGTTCCCTAAGGTTATCTTGCCCAAGACATACCACTGCTGCTAATGTGTTAATGCATTCGTGAACCTGAGGCTTCTATAAAGGAAGTTTTTCATACATTATTTTCCTAAACATTATAATATCAGAAAAAAGATTTCCCCCTTTCCCCATAGAAGTCAAATGTTCGATCCTCAATTGCTTCTGACGATTACCTCCTATCCTCTAACTTCCCCAATCTGTTCTCGACGAATTTGCTGTACATCAATTTCTCGTCGGTTGCCCTGCTTCTATCAGAAAAAGGCATTTGCCATCAAGACCACTTTGAAGTTCTATTTACCACCGGAATACATTTTCCTGGGTCAGCTCAAGGCCTCCGGCTTTTCAAGCTCACAACCGTTTTTATTCTTGATAATCATCACATCTGACATATACAGACGTAAATACATCTCAGTTAAGTGGAAAGAGGATAACATTCACTTGATTCAAAA
Source organism: Acanthosepion pharaonis (assembly GCA_903632075.3). Taxonomy (NCBI): domain Eukaryota; kingdom Metazoa; phylum Mollusca; class Cephalopoda; order Sepiida; family Sepiidae; genus Acanthosepion; species Acanthosepion pharaonis. Next base: position 982,750 of record CAHIKZ030000567.1, read on the forward strand.
TAACAAATCTAATTTGAAATATTCAATTGCAGCAGACAAGACATATTCCAGAGCGTGTGCGCGCGCACACACACACTCGCACATATATTCATATATTTGGAAGAATGTTATATAAATTCTATTTGCAAGTAAAATGGTTGATATTTAAATGGCAAATTAAATAAATCCTACATCATTTGGCCTTCAGTTTAAAAATGTAAATAAGTGGGATTGTTCCTATGAAGCAACCTCATACGACTAACCATCATATGCATGTGTAACTGTTGCATTTAAATTTTGTTACATTTATTTTATTTTCTAGATAGTACGTATTATGTTCGTTTCTAATTAGGGTAGCATTTATTATATCGAAATTGTCGCCTTTTTCTTCATTTAATAAATACCACGATAATTAGAAAAGTAAACGTACAGACAATATTAGTCCAAGTTTCCTTTTTTGAGAACGCCTCGGATTTCGTCGTTTAACCATGGAACACTCTCGAAATAGATACTGCCTCATGAGACTTGCTGTTTGGGGTTAGAATGACTTAAGCTTCCAGTCCCACAATTTCATTCATTCAATTATCTGGAAGAATCCATCGTTACAATCACCACAAAAATTCAAAGATTATCAGTTTGTGAAGAAATATGAGAGTTGAGTTTTCTGGGATGCGAAACTTAAGATGCTCGGGTCCTTCATACTGTACAGTCAAACACTTAACGCCTCCCGATATCCAATATGAGACGGACTTAAATAATAGATTTCTCGTTTACTTGAAGCCAGGTAACACTCTTAGAAAACGATTTATAGAACAGTGTTATCATTCATCACCTTGACCTTGTGTCACATCTTGATTTTGTGGGAATCAAGTAAATACCATTCATCACGAAAAGACCACCCTAACACGGACAACATAAGAGTGTTTTCTTGGGTTGGGAAGATTTTCTCCCGACCCTTGCCTCAATCAGTGTTGCGTCTTTTTGGCCATATTTATCATTATTTATTGATACGAACGTTCGTCAAGCTCGAAGGTGACTACAAAAGTCGATGTATCAGGTTGGAACGAAAGTTCTGTCCAATTCTATCGTCTATATTTCAAAGGAAGTTACTAAAGTTTCTATAAATATTTAATCCACGATTGAGCCTTCATTGCTGCCGAAAATCTCATTCTATCTTTTAACAATTTTATATATGCCACGTTTGTAAACTACTTTAGGTTTTCCTGCAAATAATCTTGTAATACGAAGGAAAATATGTGAATCAGTCACAGTAGCATAACTAAAACATAAATAGGCAATGTTTTTACACATTTGTTCAAAACTTACAACTAAAAATCAGACAAAACTTTCGATCCAAAAGCAAGTTTTCTGTCAGTCACTTAAGTCTCATACGTGATGCACGCTTGGACGATCTTGTATCTTTCAATATATGACTGACGAGGCAGATTATTTTTTCCCGCAGTTGTCCTTTCTTTCAGCGGTAGACCGGTTGCCAAAAGGAGCACGTCTGTCCTGCTATTCAATCCATATCTGGCGGGAGAAGAGATGTATTCATACCTTTCCAAAGGGTGTTTATGCGTATATATGAAGTAACAGCAAACTGTCAATTTGTTAGATTAAGCTTTGAAGCGTTGTATCTTAGAAAAAATTAAAGATATCTTACTGGAATTCTCCGAAATTTTTATAAAACTGTTGGACTCTATTTTGAACAAGAAGAATGTATTTAATTGAAATGATGATCCCTCTTGTTGATATGACTTACTAATCCAATTTTCCTCTCTACTGTTCTCATTTTTTTTTTTTTTAATTATTCACCGTTCTCTTGATGGTTCTTGAATGGGCTTTGACGATTGAAGCCAAAGTCTGAATGCTAATATAGTAACTTTTAATGAAAACCTGAATGATCTTTTTCGACTCACCATTGCTCAGGTCAGAAGACATAGTGGGACAGATACAAAACGATTTTAACCTGTTTTATTTCTAGCTGAATAACTCAAAGGGTTTTTCAGTTATTCTTACGACAAATTGTGTCAAGATGGCTAAACGTTTTACCTGAAAACCTGGAGAAAAGGAAGTGAATTAGTTTAGATATTAAGCATTTTGAAGGATAGACAATTTCCTCATGCTGTTACATGATTTGGGCAATTTTTCTGTTACACCCGGTACTTTTTCATACCTCGTAAATTTTAAATTCCTTAACCAAGATAACTGTAAAAAAAAGACTCCAGAATGTCTTCACTGACGAGTTGTCTTTTAAAATAATAAACTGGAAATAAAAGAAAAAAATTAAAGAAAACTCCACTCTATGTGAATATAGGATGCTGACATTCATAGGTAGTGATGTGGGTAGATTAACACGTAATGTCTTTGAGGATGGAATAAATGAACCATGTTTAAAATCAAGTTCAGGTATACTCTGTACACATGACTTTACAATCGACATGAATTCACTTCTCTCAGCTGGGAGTAAATATTAACGGTTTTAGATCTTTTGTCCTATAAAGAAAATCAACAAGGGTGACTGGCAAACAACGTCCCTTGAAAATGTGACACGAAACACTAGTCACATAATACGGCTATGGTCAGTAGTTCCACAGTGATAACTACAGGAAAACAATTTAAGATAGGCAGGCTTACATAGTGTTAGCTATTTTGGCAGTCGTGGACATATGCGGACAGATTTAGGTGTATATATATATATATATATATATATATATATATATATATATATATATATATATATATATATGATGTCGATAGATCAATTTTACTGCTGCCAGTCGATGTTCGTATTCAATGAAAATCTGTGTTAGAAATAATGATGTTCAAGGAAGATATACATAGATTACGAATAGACCGATATATCGTCTCTTGGGTTGCTTTTACAGCATATATAATTAACATAAAATTGTTTAAATAACGATGATAGATTTGCACAGAATTAAACCGAGATAAATATGCAAAGAATAAGACAGACAAATAGTAAATATGTCGAGAACGAAATAAACTGAGAGTCGCTTTGATTTTCTGTCTTTACATCATCTATAGTTAATCTCGTAGACACAATGTTAAGATATCTACATATTGATGTGTACTGATGGCCGAGGTAGATGGATAATGAGGAGACTGACATATTCACTGATAGTTTCATTTAAACAATTACACCTTCACACTTATTCCCATTTTGCGTGGTGTAAATTGTTTAGCAATGAGTTATGTTTATCTTTTCTCAAGCAACATTTCCAATCTTCTATTGAAACAGAAGGCGCTCCCTCACTAGCATGCTTTCAATTGTACAGAAGTTCTTTTATATAAAGATTCGGAAATAATGAGACTCGTCATTTGTTCGATAAGACAACAAAAGAAAAGGAAAAACTATCCGCTTTACCTCGGCTCCGGTACATGAAATTGGCCCTCGAGGGCAGACAACGTTTGTTTTTTGCTTTTTTTTATTTTTTGTAACGTTCTTACGGTTCTCCGAAATAGGCTTTTTTTTCCGTCTTCGACCAGTTAAAGTTCCAGATGATATTTTCAGAATCTATGCACATTATTTTAATTCGGCGATTTCCAATGTTTGATATATTGATTCTTCAAGATTTTTCTATTTCTGATGGAAGAAAATTTCCAAATATATTTCAAAATCTAACGTATTTGCTTATAATCCATTCTAAAGAAAAATGAGGAAAAATGCTGAAAGAAGTAAAGAAACCTTGAAAACTGTCATGTTATCTCTGAATAAACCAATTAAAAATTCACTTAGAATGTACGGTTTTCAGCAAAAGGAAACAAAGCAACATGCTAATTACAAATTTGAGATGTCAAAATGAAGCAAGTACATCAATTTAAATATCTGGGAAATGCTTTATCAGAAAACAGAAAATACAGAACCAAAATCCGAAAGCGCACTGGGACAACGAAATATGCCTTCTGAAAGCTTAGCAAAGTAATAAGAGACAAGACAACTTCGTTAGAAACGAAGAGTACTGAACTGTTATTTAATATCATCCCTATTTAGGAGGACTGATATCAAATAATAGTTCAGTACTGAATGCTGGACAATCTCCTTACAGATGAAGAAAATATTTGAGGGAACAGAAATATAATTCTACAGAAGGATGCTGAGAATAGCACTGACTGAACATGTGAGCAAGGACGAAGATTAGAGAAAAAGGAAACAAAAAGGGCATTTATCCATAACATGAGAAAGTTGGAATTTCCAGGGCGCGTAATAAAGAAATACGGTGTGGAAAATTCGACACTCAAATGACGCATTGATGGGAAAGAGAGACAAGTTAAAGGAAAGCAATCTGCCTAACGAGCGTGTGTGGAAATGGATATGAGAACAGGGTTATGGAGAGATAGAAGGCAAAGTTTTAAAAATTACAGGAAATTGTGAAGAGACATGTACGTCGATGTCCTGAGGGGCATGTCACATAGAAAATAAACAAATCTTTGCATCTCATATTATGAAGCAACTTATGAACAAAAATTATCAAATTTTAATGAAATTGCTAGAAAGGTGAAACAGAAGTCTAACTGTAGACAGTTGTCTGTTTTTGGATTATAATCGATGTGAATATATTTCTAATGCTAGTCGCTTTTCGAGTTCAATGAAAAATTTTTGGACGTAGATCATTTCTACTCGGTTGTAAGATTCGCGGAGCATAGTCTTCCTTCGCATATTTATCCACATTGGACAGTCTTTTTCATTTTAGCAAATACCATCCATTTGGGGTTTTTTGTTTGTTTTTTGTAAATGAATCCATTCCCTGTACTTTTTAGCACTTATTCGTGATACCCACATTCTAATTCCAGGAATTCATACATACATTTTGTTCAAATTGTATTTCCATCACAAAGATTATATAAAAGATGTATTGATATTTTACAGTTAACACTGCAAGCCAAATCCATAAATCTATAGAATATGGTTGTGGACGATGTTCGCTCGAAGAATTCATATATATGGATATCATAAAGGTTAATGTCTTCCTAAAAGAAGTAATGGTTGCATTCTGATTTAGTCGTTTACAGAAATACAGACAAGGTTCGAATTTATCATAAGAACAAAGTGTATACCTGTCTAAACTGTGAATTACGGAATTTTCTATAGGAACAAAAATTTGGGAAGTATTTATGTCTGCTGTAAGTTTGCAGTTGATTAGTAAGACCAATAGAGCGGAATAATGCTTTTCTACACTGACTGCAGAATTATGACTGTCATTCGACAGAGGTTCCGACATTTTAAAGTTGCATTGCCTTCTTTTTCTTCTATGGTTTGATCCGACTTAATAGATCCTCTAGTGTCATGTGATACTGCTTCTCCACAGATGGTACTAAAATGAGGACCGATTTCAAGGAAGACGTGTTAAACTAGAAAAAGTAGAAGCATCTTAGGAAGAAAATAAGTTTCTATCTTGGTCATGTTGTCTTAACTCAAGTGGAAAAGTAGCATTTTCTTCATCGCCGCCTCTTTGTACTTCAACTGGCAAAGCAATGTGAAAAGATAAAAATTTTGACATTTTCAACCTGACAAAATACTATAATTTTATTTATAAATTCAATATCCATCTAACTGCGTTTACTTCTGCGTCGGATAAGCTTGATCTACACTAGATTTTCTATACTAAATTCGGCATTAAATTTTGCAAGGGTTGACATGTAAAAATCTATCAGTTATTTATCTGCGAATTGAACATTGCCTTGGAAATAATCATTGTGTTGATTTCGTAATCGTATTGTACTTATAAATTATTAAATGCGCACAAAATCTCATCGTTTTATCTAATTGGCCACTCCATACACAGCACACCCATACAATTACACCGATACGCGCACACACAAACATACGAATGTATCCACACGACCGTACGCACAACATCCACACAGAAAAGCAAGACAATTTGGAAAACGTAGGTCAATCAGACTGATCGGAAATTTCTTCTAGACTGACAAAATCCACATTAATGCTGCCAATTCATCGCTGAATAATGTCAAGCTAAGTTTTCCAAATTATCTAATATATTTACCATCCAAAATTTACTTGTTACACACACATACAGGGTACATGATAGTTTCTTAAAAAAAAATTAAATTGAAAAAAGAAATAGATTCCATTTATGATTTTCGTCATAAAATCGTTGTATATTTTTACAAAGAAACATTTTTTATCATTTGTTAAATTTTTCCGAATCTTGGAATAGCATCTGCGACTTTGGACGTAACTCAAGTTTCACGGCGCTCATCTCTTTTTAAAAATTAGCACTTGATTAGACTTTTGAAAACTGAATTTTTAATGGATAATTTTGCACACATCTATTACAAGTATATCTAAATCAAAAATTCGTAAAATTAGACTGCCTTTGAAAATAAAAAAATAATTCTTGAAAGATTTTGAATTGTTCTCTTGGAATATATTCTCTCATTGACTTTCTGTGGCACAAGCTGTTTCTCTCCCCGTCACCAACCATCTACACTTACTTCCGATTGATAAGTTACTGTCCAGTTCATATAAATCTGAAGTCTGAACCGACTGTTCGGTTGTACTCTCTTCCTACGGACGGGAGGAACCGGAAGGAGGCTACGCCGAAGGGCGGAGTTTCCTTCGGGGAGGTAAAACCGGCCCTGAACCCGTTTATACGGGTTCAATCGGCATATTTTTGGCGGAGCCTACGGGCTCGGACCGCCCACGTTGAAAAGGCCTTGTGCCACATGACACCCTCGTGAGGGTGGTGACTGAATATCGTCCAGTTCATATAAATATTTGCGGTTTTTATTTTTCTCCATAAAACATGAATTCATACTTCAGAAAGAAGGGGATTTTAATCATTTAATAGGAAATAGTCCTTTTTCGTACAAACATCCATGTGATATATCATTTATATCATTTGATATCTACCATGTGATATCAGTCACTCATTCGTTGACTAATGCTTGGGCGATGCGTCACAAATAGGGGAGACTTGTTCATCGTTTTGTGATTCTTTCTCTATGATTCTATCTATTTCGCCAGCGATAGATCGTCGAACGTTATATTGTCAGACAGTAAACCAAGCTTACACAAAGAAAAAGCTAAATGAATACATAAATAAACCATATCTTTTTACTTATCGAGGCATATATATATATATATATATATATATATATATATATATATATGTATCCACTCCCTTAGATAATGTGAAATAATGTGAAATTGATCAAGCCAGATTTTTGGGACATAACTAAAAATAACGGATTTACAGCCCCCCTACCACCACCACCACCAATTCAACCGCTTCTCTCTCTTCATTTCTGTTCTTTTCCGACATTGAAGAAGGCAAATCATTCAGACTTTGTAGATTTATTTAAACTTGAAACTTGAAACGTAATTTTGATTATAAGATTTTGTACGTGTGATTGAATATTGCATTAACAATTACTTGGGAATAATAATGCTTTCTCCAGATACAAGTCGTACTATTTAACCCATAGCTGGTGGGAAGAGATGGGTTCATACTGCTTCTCAGGAGTATTGGTGTGTAAGAGAGTGTCTACTGCTACCACAACTAATGTAACTTAAATTCTCACATCGTCACACAAAACACTAAATACAGAAAAAAATGCCTACGAGATCACGCGTGACAAGGCAGAAAGCATTCTTCCCTAAAGAGAAAATAAAATTAAATTAAAAATAGAAGGATTTTCTTTTTTTTTCTCCAGATTACAGAAGCTTTAATAAAAATCGAACCATGTTAGATTTATAAGCATTCCTATTAATTCCTTATCCTATCATATATGTATATTAATGGATATCACGACTCTGATTTTAAGCACAACAGAATCATCAGGTGCTGTATTGCGACTCGATATATAATTCATAAATTTGTTATATTAGATCAAGCCCTTTTTTATCAACATCAGCACGCAGTGTGCGATACTATATATAGGGTGTTTCATTAAAACGGATCAAAGTCAGCAGTAAATAAATCAGTTTTATTGGAGAAAATGTATTTATTTCGCTATTGGATTATATTGTTTAAGTCATGGTAATTATGCGGGGGAAAAAATAATATCGCTCAAATATCTTCAAAGTTTCGGCAACACACCTCCACTCGATGGTTCAAATTTTTGATGGCGTGTCTGCATAGTTGCTCTTTGATCTTCCCAATATGCCTTATTATCGCATCCTTCATCTTTTAAATTGTTGTTGGCTTGTTGGCATAGATCTTACTTTTGAGATGACCCGAGAGGAAGAAATGTAAAGGTGTCAGGTCGCACGATCGTGGTGGCCAATTGACTTCGCTGTTTCAAGAGAATAATGCGACCTAGGAACTTATTGCATTACCGTTTGAACGTACATATTTGTAATAGGCTTCGATACCTTTAATACGATATTTAATTGTTAATCTTTCCATTGTTAATATTGCCATAGACTTAAATTGTTACATATAGAAAAAAAATCATTAGACACTTAAACTTAATTTACATTTAAAATCGGTCCAAGTTATGGGAACACACACACGTGTGTGTGTGTGTGTGTGTATATGTATATTCGACTCTTCCATCGTATTTGACGTGTGACGGTCAAGCAGCTCAGTTGGTAGGAACTGACAGCCAGACACCAGCACATGTGATTTGATTATAGTAGCGAAGGTTTTATTCAGAGCCATTCACCCTTTTTGAAGGGCGAATACAGAAACCTGGTTCACTACGTGTAACAAGGTCCCCAAACGACAATCCGCCAGACTTTGAATTCAGAGTTGTCCTTCTCCTAAAACATTTGCTATCCAAGACTATCCTGCTATTTACCCATGGCTGGAGGGAGAAATGGATCAGTACCCTTTCCCATCATTGATAATTCGTACATAATTATTTTATTAACAAATATATATTTTTCTAATTTTATAAAACTTTCTTTTTAAATCAAATTAACCACAGCGTTTATAAGTGGCAACTTTAATATGGTAGTGAGGTTTCCTTAATTTTGTTACTTTAGGCCGTATATTCCATTTTACCCACTGTGTCTAGATATTTCATTTCAACCGTTTTATTTAGCACACGTCAGTAAGGAAGAAAGTTCTTAAAATTTTATTTAAGTATAATTTTTTCATCAGAGATATCTCTGACTGAATTCCTTCCTCCCATGTGAATATTAGGAAAAAAAGAACAACTCTACCACATAGTTTCACAGCTTGATAAACAGAAATATGTCTCTGAACTGGTATTCATTTTTGGGTGTAGGGGTTCATTACAAGATCTGCTGCGCAATATAATTAGTTAAGCTGAACTGTCAAAATACTTTTTTGAACGAGTAGCATACTTTATAAACAAATCAAGAAACTCAATCGAAATCGTAACACCTCGGGGCCTTACACACATCAACAAATGTCGATTGGTCTTGTTAGTTAAACTCTTGGTTTAAAGGTATCAGCCACGCACACACCATGCCTGATCTGCTAAATACATTGGCGCAGATTGCCCGGTTATATTCCATCAGACGTGGAAAACCCTCTCGAATCTTCTTTCACGTACCAAAGCTACGATAAGGATATATGAACGTTTAGTAAGCCGCTAATTGTTAGCAAACTCGTTTCAGAAAGTAACTAGAGCAAAAGCTAGATCTGTAATCTGTTTTGGGTAAAACGCAGGCAACCATAGAAATAAGGAGATACAAATCTGAAAGTTAAAAAAAGCCTAAACAGTAGCCTGAAAGTCAGTGACCTTCAAAGGAAAGGTGAAAGGAAGAAAAGAGGAGGGGGGCAGGTGAAAGGAAGAGGGGGAGGAGGGAGGGGGACAGGTGAAAGGAAGAGAGGAGGAGGGGGGACAGGTGAAAGGAAGAAAAAGACTAGACTGTGACATAAAAGAATAGACACACACTGACACGAGAAAAATAAGGGCTCGGACGCGTGATGGTGACATAATTTTTGTAATCTAAGAATAAATGATGTTATCGTATACGTCTTAATTTTTTTTTTCTTGAAACACATTCCTTAAGTCCTCGACCATGAAAAGGAAAGCCAACTTCAGCTCGGTAATGTTGATATTTATGTACGCTTTTTATTTATGGGACCTTCTAACCTAACTTTCAAATAAAGAACGCTGATATTCCCCCAGCCCGCGTAAAATACGCTTCTTTAACATGTATATATAACTTCTTGTTGCGTGAGTATATCTGGTCAGAATTTCTGAGCCAGTTACATCCTGATATCTTTTTAAACAACAATTAAGAACGAAGTTCCGGCCATTATCCTGAAACAATATTACATCTGGACCGCATGGCTAAATGAAAAGTTTCGCTTCTATTGATTATTTTCGACATTCACTTCTGGATAACGGAATTAATCCAGGTTGGCTGACCTTGCTAAATTACCTTCTTAACTTGTAAGAATGTCGATGGCTAATGAGGCGTATTGCGGCTGATATCGCTGACATATGTGCTGATACATCCGGAATTATTTACATGCCTAATAGTAACGGAGCTGCTTGTAAGGAGCTGACAAGCATGACAAATAACCAGAAGAGGTGGCATATTGAGCTTGTTTACTCTGTGAGGTAATGATCCGATTAGTTTGCAACACAGTTGATCGATTTCTTCATTTAGACACTAAGAATTATTTTCAAATATAATTGTTTAATATTTAGTAACGTTATGTTATGGGCAAATGTAATTTTGATAAACTGTTTTATGTACATATGAACTCTCTCTCTCTCTCTCTCTCTCTATATATATATATATATATATATATATATATATATATATATATATATATATATATATATATATATATGTATGTGTGTAAATATAGTTTTAAGGTGTGCTATATTTAAAAGTGAACATAGAAGTCAACACTCAGAGACGTCAGGCTGTTTCATCTGACGATTGCATTTAGCATATAAATATACACACACACACATATATATATATATATATATATATATATATAGTGTGTGTATGAATTATATATATATATATGTAGATCAATATGAAAATTTAAAACTGTTATGTATCATAGTCCAGGGATGTTTAGCAATTGTTAAAATGATAAACTGATTGCAGAAAGAAATTGAAATTTCGCCTGAACCGGATTATATGCACTAAGGAAAATCAGATGTCTTCGCAAGTGCACCCCCCCTGCTGTAGTTAACTTAGAAAAAGTTATGCCAATCGAGCCACTTACCTCCAATTACCATATCTGGTACTATCGGCAAATCTGTTATTCTCAGTCGGCATGGAAAGGAGCCAGTAAATATTTAGCGTAGGAGTCATACATAAAGTATAAATATTCAGTCTTGCCCTTATATCCTAGGTGTGGCACGGCTGATCTATCGGGCTCGCTAAATGTGGCACGACTGAAATACAAACAGTACGAATGAATCTGGCGTATGTCGTCATTTGAATGTACACTAACAGAAGTTATTCTCAGTTTAGTTTGCATCAATTACTTTAAAAACTTGTTAACAATCTTAATAGCTCCAGGGATGGTGACTCAATCAGAATTGTTGCTTCCAAGCAATTCTGAAAATAGTAACAATTGAATTTTATAGAAATTCTCAAAACCATTATCTCTAATAAGACATCTAAAAATTATTTCTATTTTTTTTTATTGGAGAACATAATATATAATACACACACACACATTATATATATATATATATATATATATATGTGTGTGTGTACTAATTTACATACTTAGTGTATGCGCGTACTTTTTGCTCAATAAGTTAATGTTAATGTCACTGGCATCATCAGTTTCTATTCATAACTTTCCCAAGGGCATTACTATAGAATGAACGCGGATTCTCTCAGTCGAATTTATAACTAAGTTTCGAAATGAATCTACCGCTTGGCCATTTCATATGGTATTCTTCTTAGACATATCTACGTTGACGCTTTCAATGTTGGCGCATTTGTAATTTCCCCATAAATACGGTTTTACCATGAATAGACTGGTGGCGACTTAAATATTTATTCTCATTTCCAGGTTAAAATGTCTCTTGGACACTTTATAGAAATAGACAGAAGTTGTTGTGTGCAGATATTTCTTAAGTCCAGCAAATGAGATCAGGTAGATTATATGGCGAAAAGCTTCTAATTAAATATGGACTAGCTTAAACACTATCATTCGTAGCTCAAAAAAGACTAGCCAAAATGCGAAAAGGTCAATAGAATTATAATATGCCTTTTTCGTCACAGTTACACACCTTGTTTCTTAAAAACCCATTCTCCACACCACACATTTAATTCCGTTTTCTATGCTAAGGCAATAAATTTTCGCAGCTAATAATATCCAGCTATGTGTGTCCATGAACCATTATATATGACTTTTCTAGCACTGCCAATAGCAGCTGGCGTCAACGCGCCTCTTTACACGGCCTGCTGGCGCCAATGCGTCGCTTTTTTCTTAATCAAAACCTCCCACGTGGTACTCACCATTATACTCGGTCCACTCCTTCACGTACACAGATTATTCCAGTCCTCTTATCCCACAGCTTTGGACTTTGCCAATAATTAGTCCGAATATAAAGACCTATCATAATGGTAACTTATTTTAAAAATCCCTATTTAATTTACTTGTTATTTCATGTAAAGGAACTGTCACTGTATTTTTATTTCTTAACTTTAGATAAGTATAGCATGAGGTAAAATACACCAGCGTACTGATATAAAATTTGGAATAATTGTATATACAAAGAAAGTATAACAGGCAACTCGTATTCAAGGATACCCGTCTACTATTGCAGACGAATTTGTATTTATTCAATAGAGCCCACCTGTGGTTTATACTGCAACTATTCTGAACAGACCTTAGTTACAGTTTCAGTGGGAAAGAGCGTGTTATCTATCGTGATCAACAATTTGAAAAAGGCCAACACGCTCAAACCCTCGACCGGGATGACTATCAACGCCCTCCAAGGGTTCCGTCTACCCGATTCCAAGACTTGGGTCAATGAGTAAAAGCGTAAGTTCTAATATATACGCTGGGATCCAGTCTGGAAAAAATGGTTTACTGCTACTGTATTGTGTTTGTGATATGTCCGAGTAAGACAATTTAGCTGTAAGGTAGCAAGTAATGGAACTGGTACTCTTCGTAGTCGCAGTCATTAGGTGTAGGAAATAGGCGTAGACCAATAGGATAGCCAATGGCGTAGTCCAATGGGCGTCCCCTGTACCTCTACATTAGCCTGTATTTATGGCTGACACCAGCCAATCATATTCCTGCGAGGGGGGAACACAGGTGTATGCATGTTCATTACATCATTTTGTCAGTTGAATACCTATTTAAGCTCAGAACAATCACCCCCATACATTTATAAACTACAGTGTAACCCGGATATAAGAGTTGTCGGGACCAGAGAAGTCTCTTATATCCGGGTTTGGTCTATTTTATATACATTAACACAGGCTCTAATTTGGGACCAGAGAAAATCTCTCATATCCGGGTTTCTCATATCTGGGTTACACTGTAGTAGGTATTTGCACATGAGTATGAAAAGTAGATTTTTGCTTCTTTTACAGTCACTTTAAATTGTGAATTTTCTTGCATCGTTAAAATCAGATATTTGCTTTTGAATGTTGTTGGCTTTTTCTTGTTTACTTTTTGGCTACTGAGGAAATCCTTATGAACTGACATAGAATATTTTACCTTCACATTCCGCTCCTAGACGTAAACAGCGTATCAAAGTTTCTTTAACCTGATACGCCATTACACTTCGTTCAAGTGATCTCAATAAACAACTTAAAGAATAATAATAAAAACAGGACAATAGGTAAGTAACAATTCACAGACTTATCTAAATATATAAATCAAAATTTGTATTGTGTAGTTTCTGCTAACGTATGGGTGCATGCTATTTTACCTTTATCATAGTAGCATTAAGTTAAAAACCAAACAGTTTCAGTTTTACAGATTGGATCGAAATGAAAATTACAAGATTACAGCCACATCAAACTGAAACGAAAACAGTCCCTGTACGATCTTTTCCTTCGTTTTATGTGCCGTGTCTTTTTAGGATGTAGGCGATCATAGCTCTCCACTCCTAACCCAGTAGCTCTCAAAATATTTCGTGCCTCTGCCACCTATCCCAGACTACGTTCTGTCGTCCACTAGCTTAAGCCTGCCAGGTATGTCATGCATTGCTTTCCCTTGTCTCTCTTTCTTTCTATTCAACCTGTGAGCATCAGATACTCCAGACCCTTCTTTCTCATTACGTGTACCAGAAATGTCATCTGCTTCTTCCTGATAAGTATAAGCCTCCTCATTGTTTGTATCATTTGCAAGACCTCATCGTTGCTCACACTCTCCGTCTATGATATTCCAACCATCAGCGGTGAGTTCAACGTCGAGCCGGCTTTAAATGGGTGACCGCTTGGGAATACCAGGTGCTGTAAACTTGGATTTGCGGGTAGTCAAATGGATAATGGCTCGGTATTGGTAATCGAATAGCCCTTCCTATTCCAGTTCAGTTAGTTATATTCACTTACGCGCAAATACCCTTGGTTAATGAAGGAACCCACCTCTTCTCTCGCCAGCTAATGAGATAATTGGTAAGGCATCACTAAATAATATCTCAAAAAATAAAAATCCTATACTATCTAAAAAAATATTTTCTGACTTTAAATAACCAGCAAGTTATTTATAAGCCGAAGAAAATGAATCAATCATTCAATCTACTTTACACGGCTTGTTGGCGTCAACGCGTATCTTTACACGGCCTGTTGGCGTCAATGCGATGGTAAATTGACATAAAAAAAAATCAAGGAAAAAAAAAAGTAAGATTTTTTTTAAAAATATTAAAAATCATGCTCGCCAGCAAGGAGGATAGTCCAACATTTGAACTGCAAATTGGAGAGTTCATTACGAAACCGGGACAGAAATTTAACAATCGGTATATTATGATAACGGATGACGAAAAATATGACAGAAATTAGAAGAGGCATTGGAATAACAAAAGATGCCTTCCAGAAATTAAGCAAATATTAAGAAATAGTAAATTTTCCTTAGAAACAAAGAAAAGTCTGCTAAACTGTTATGTCGTACCTATCATTATGTGGCCGCAAATGCTGTATATCTTTCCAGATAATGTGCATTGGAGTGAGAGATCCAGAATACCATGGACAGAACATCTGAAAAATTAGGAAGTACTTAGAAGAATTGATACGAAAAGGATACCCATACTTTCAACTGCGTTACATGAAAATAGCAGTATATAATGAGGATGGAAGGCTTGGAAAATTTAACTCACATGATAAATTACATGATAAAGCAATGAGGGGTCAGAAGGGGTGAAACAGTAAGGAATCTACCAAACAGGCTTGTGTAACTGGATGGAAGAGCGTCAATTTGGAGAAAAGGATAAGGCTAAAAACCTCCTTTAAAAGGTACGGTGTATATAAAAATCGAGTAAAGTTCAAAAGTAATGAACATAATTTTAAATACACAGGTAAACATACAGAATAATCATCTCACACACACACACTCACTCTCTCACTCACTCACTCACACACAAAAAACTCGCGCCTGCGCGGTGGCGTATTTTCGAATCCTACTGGAGGGTAGATTTTCTTCAGTAAATACTGTCAAAACTCCGGTAAGGTAGACGTCAATTATTCCATTTAATTTTTTATAAAGTTATCTCAATCACGTATATCCGCAAAATATAAAACCATAGCGATAAAGAACGAAGTCTGTTTTATAAATAATTACCTAATTCCTCAGTAATTATTAACTTAGAAGATATGGATTTCAAAACAACCAAATGAGAGATCTTAGATTTCTCACTGGGTACTTCGAAAAAAAAAAATGACGGTAAATACTCTTTGCTTTGTCTTGAAGACATTTGTAGCTGAAGGGTTTAATATCACGCAGGGCTATATGATTGTTTCCTCTTTTATATAAGAGGAAAGCAGGTTCAAATCCTGCGGGTGATCAGGAAGCATTATTAAAGGATAGTAGACCTCAATTACACTTGAATAATAGGAGTCAGCTCAAAAATGTGTATCCACTGAATATAAAATTTATAGTAATATTTATATATTCAAACGTTATTACTTAGTGTATACTCATATTGGGAATTAACACCATTTTTATTTTTAAAAGTGCGTATTATGTCTACGGGCCTGCACATTTGGGAAATCTTAATGATTAAACGTCATAGGCACTCTTTCAAATTAAACTGTTTAAAACTACGATGACAAATACTAGAGGTTTTAAGAATAAAAACATCTAAACCAACATCAAGAAAATCTAATCAAATTTCGAAACAAACATATTTCCTAAAAAAAAATGATTAAAAAAGTAAAAGAGCAACACGAACTCACACGTGAAGACACGATATTATAAAAATAGTGACACGCCTCATTAAGAGGTGACTGGAAAAGTCTGAAACTGATAAAGCACAAAATGGTAACTCTTTATGGAAGTACTTTGATATTGGAGAATTTAAACTTTCATCGGAAACAAAGAAATATGAACGGAAATAGAGCAGAAAAAAATAATGAAAAAAAAATCTTTAACAAAGAAAATTGACTTGTATTTAACCAAAACTTTATATACGCGCACATTTAATAACATTGATTTCCTGAGTTAAGAAGGGCAGATTATTTCATCGCTGTCAGCATAGATATGAATTAATCTATTGAAATGAATTTAAAGATGGTTTCTTCAATTTGGCTGGATAATAATTAATATAGATATTAATGAACAGAAACGGATTTTATAAGGTCGGTGCGACATGTCTTGCCCCAGATACGCACGGTTAGAGTGGAGTTTTACAAGCCCTAATTACCCAAGTATCCAAAACAATGTAAAGTCTCTTTCTGATTCTGTGTTCTTTTTGTTTCCCTCTTCCTTCAGACTTCTTCATTGATTACTCTTTCCGTCCAATTCTCAGTATCCTTCTGTAGAACCCCATTTCCATTGCCTGAAGTTTTCCTTTCATCTATGGTTTGATTGTACAACATACACAGTTTTAAAAGAGACCTGATATCATATAGCAATTCAGCACTGTTGTCTTTCTTTCTAAAGAAATTCTTGTTTCTTATTACTTTACTTAAATTTCGAAAGGCAACTTTCACTAATACAATGTGCGTTCGGATTTCGGGTGAGTGAATTATTTGGTACCGAGTTTTAACCGACATTAACTTTTAGAAATTTGAAGACGTTTCCTTTTTAGCAAATGACTGAATTTTCAAGCGGTATCTTTAGAATCGCTTAAGTAATGTGTCGAGAAGTACTTAAAAGACTGAACTTTTCAGTTCTTAGCTAAGCTTCGCAAATATCAATTCATTTAATTCCGAGTAAAGCCAACAATCTCAAGTGAGGAAGTAAACGCATAGATTTTCCTTTTAGGAGATTGAGGTATTTTTTCAGTAGAAATTCTAATCATTGATGTGTAGGGAAAAAGTCATAGATATTTATAATAATTTTATAGTTCAAGAAATTTCATTTATGCATAAAATCGTACGAGTTGACACGACAAACCACTGCCAAGTAATACTGACTTTCTAAGCGTAACTTAGATGTGGCACAAGGCCTAAAGTATGTGGCATCTTGTGAGGATCGAACTCACTCTTCAGTCGTAACTGATCTATCAAGACAAGCTTGCTAACCATTACAACATGCCGAGGTGCCCCCACTGCCAAGTAATATTTATTTAAAATGCACAGCACGATTATTTATGAACAAGGTAATTCGTAGTGTTGGGGCGGTTTCCTATGAAGTCCCCCGCCCCGGCTAAGCTAGACAATACTTGTTTTCCTAATAATTTGAATAAGTTTTGCTCCTGGCCTGTTCCCGGTTTTCTCTTTTGTTATGATCTATATCGAGGTTACCAAACTCCCCAGTTTGTTTTTGCCCCCTTTTTTCATCTCGGCTGGGGTCAGATTTTGATTTTCTTATTCCGTCATTTATTTTACCCTTTTCACCCCATTAGTGAGTGTGCTACTTGATTCTGTCTATTGAGAGACTACAGCAGCCACTCTTATTTTCAGGGGTCGACGGGTCTACTAACAATTGTTTTGTTTTGTTACAAACTATTTTGTTTTTTTGGGGGTTTTTTTTGGGGGGGTCTTTTCCCTCCTCCTCTCATTTCATGATTCATGAAATTTTTATATATTTTATGAACTTTCATGAGATTGTTATACCATGGGGTGTTTTGTAGGTCGCCTGTGAATGTGTGGCATTGTGGTGTATGCAGGATTGAATGATGAGGGATGCGTTTTTGTGGTAAATGGAAAAACTGTATTGGATGATTGAGTCATGATTGTGATTGACTAGGATAGTTAGCAGAAGCCAGCATTTACCTATTTCTCCTTTGGCCTTGTACCACAATTACTGTATTTTCAGTAATAAATAAAAGGAAATTCGTTGCGTTTGATGTAGTGCTTTAATAAAAAATACTGATATAATTTGTGAAGTAAAAACATTATCTATCTCGGCTGATATAGTTTTATTCGTCTCGTAACGTCATTGTTGATTGTAGTAAATTATGTTAGAATTCTTGATATACAAAATGAAAACACACACTCAATTATTGCGCCTTGTAGGGATAACGTTTCCAATGACATGAAGTGGAAAGATGATATCGAATTAGTTGCTAGGTCTTCTGCGATGAAGTTGATTCCCAGAGACGTGTTAGACAATTTGTCTCTCCAGAATCCATCTTAAATACGTATATATCCACCATTTGTCCATATCTATGAATAAAATCCAGAGAGAAATTTGCGCTGTTATTGGTCCTGACATTTCATCTTCCGTCATTTTCCACCGCCATTTGCAGTGGTGTACATATTTTCGGGATGTATGATGAAATTTGTTTCGCCTAGAAAAATACTGCGTATTCCGTGATTGTATCAGATTTTTATCACGCCAACACAGTATTGTCTCAACTGTCTTACGGCCATTGTCTGTGATGGACGTTACTCCAAGGTGGCGTATGAAAATTGTAACGCTGCACTAACCCACTAGCAAGCTTTACCGGTGAACAAATCAAAGTACTATAAACTGGCCCGGAAACTCTCCTGTTTTAAATCCAATCGAGAATTTGTGGTCAATCTGCAAGGAACGATTCCGTAGAATGAATATACGAAGTACTAACATTGTGCACTGGATCATGTTTCTTTGGTAGAATACAAAAAAGTCAATAATAACGGAATTATTCGTTCTGTTTTCGATTAATTTGCACAAGGGTATATTTCATGGTTGGTTGGTTGTTTTGTTTTTTTGGTTTTGCGTATGATTCTCATTGTAATTGTCCTGATGAACTCTGCCTCGTCATACCCTGATTTTACGAATTTAATCGCAGTTCTTTGGTGTAATGGATATCGCCTCAGAGCGAGAACTCTGAGAGCTGAGTTCGAATTCCAAGCGTGTTCGTTAGATTCACTTAAGCGCAAATACTTTTCTCCCCTCCAGATATGGGTTAAATAGCAGGACAGACCGGGTTTTTAGGCTCGATTGTCAACCAGTCTACTGCAGAAAGAAATGGCAACTTACTACGGGGAAAAAATCTACCTGGTCAGTCATATATCGAAGGATACATGATCGCCCAACTGTGTATCACGTATTGCACTTGACTGTCTAGATTAACGGCAAGATGTCAATTCACATTTGAAATTGCTAGATGCAGACATAAGCTCTTGCTAAGAGTTTTTTTGTTTTTTTTTTTTACGACATTCTCTTCCAGTCTGTTGCTTCCGAGTCAAACTTGACCTTCAAACATTTAAATGAAATGTAAGTCGTTCTTTACTGCCTTAATTCTTGTTCTGTTCTTGTTCTCTGTACTTAAGCGTTTTTATTTTCTCATATTCTATAAAGTCAGTAACCCCTAAGTCTTAATTGGGATATATAAGTGTATATTGGAATAGTAGACTTTCGTTTATAGATGTTTAATTTAATGTGACGAACAAGGAAAATTCTGTATTTTATTCAGTTTTTCTAATGGTCTGACAGTTTTCTCTTATGAAGACGAATAATGTAAAAAATATACATAATGATTATTGCCCGAAGCGCATTCCACCAGTTATTTAGCTCTTGTCAATGGCTTCTGTGCTAGTATATTTTGTGTTTTTATGTTCTAAACTACGACCTCTACACAATAGATTAGAACGTAAAAGCAGAAAGTTTCATGAACAAGGAAGCCTTTGAAAATGGCTAACGAATTGGCTGGAACATTACTGAGGACAGTAATTATTACGGACAGTTTTTACAATCTCTAAGTTCTCATAAATAAGAACAGAATAACATACAATATTCCTCTTGTTAGGCACATGACTTACCTCATACACGCACACAAGCACATATAAGAAACATCAGAAATGTATATATATATATATATATATGAAACATCAGAAATGTGTGTGTGTATATATATGAAACATCAGAAATATATATGTATATATGAAACATCAGAAATATATATATGTATATATGAAAACATCAGAAATATATATATGTATATATGAAACATCAGAAATATATATATATATGAAAAATATCAGAAATATATTTTATATATATATATATATATATATGAAACATCAGAAATATATTTATATATATATATATATATATATATATATATATATATATATATGAAACATCAGAAATATATTTATATATATATATATATATATATATATGAAACATCAGAAATATATTTATATATATATATATATATATATATATATATATATGAAATATATATATATATATATATATATATATATATATATATATGAAACATCAGAAATATATATATATATATATATATATCTCCTTGGAAAATATTTTCTAGCTTGAAATCCCCTACACAGGGTTGATAAAACGTTAAAAAAAGTCACTGAAACGTTATTCTTTACTGGATACTCGTATTTGAAATAAACGTTTTATTGCTTTTCATTTTAAACACTGGATCAGTCTGTCGGCCTGCGTATTCGAGAAATCCTCATAAATAAAATATACTCTCTGTTATGGAGATCGAGCGAGCGCTCCCTTTAAAAACTACAAAGGTTGACGTAGGTTCGATCCCTGCCAAGAAAGACATTTTCTTTATTAGGATCTCTTGGACGCACAGGATGATAGATTTAGGCCACACTGTTAAAAACTGAATTATTAAAACGGTCCGTCTCTATAAAATATGAGTAATTATTGTTTTGCTCTTCTTATCCTACAATATTTACTACGATATAATCCAATTTGACGGTAATAGTTTATAATGAAGAGAAAAGAAGCCGGAATAAGCTGTCAGCAACTTAACTGAACTCATATGAATGGATGGAAGAACTCTAACACAGCGATCATATAGGATAAATGTAGGAAGTTGTGGAGAGCCACGATCGTTCATGGAAGGGCTTGTCACATGAGAAGATATATGTAATCAATAGAGAGAAAGAATACTTTCTCATGTTGACTTAATAAATCCAATCTATACAACATGATCTGCTTTAATGTATTTATCAAATACTACGAAAAGTAATTGCTGCTTAAATATTTGCCTAGTAAATAAACGACAATTTTATATTTATTGGATTTTACGGAGCGATATTTGACCATTATACTTGAACAAGATCTCGGAGCCTTTTAGTTTAAAATATTAGACTATTTTGTGTGGGTGGCGCATCTAAATTCACCAACGGTTAAAGTAATCTTGAAGTATCTGTCATTTTATAATGATATATATTTTCTTATTCAGTTTCTATTAATTTGCTTCTTAGCTTTGTCTGTTTTTAGATCTACTGTTCCTTCGAAATGTATCACCTATAATCATAGATGTTTATTTCTCTAATTTTATCGATATATTTTCCTCTCTATTCGTTCATCTCTACGCGTGCCGTCGACTAAGTTACCTCCTGCGCACGGGCGGGAGAACGTTCATCTCCCGTGCTTCGTTTGGGAAAAAGTTCACCCTCTCCCCCGCGCTTCCTTTGGGAGTACGTTCACCACCACCCGCGCTTCCTTTGGGAGAAAGTTCACCCCCCCCCCACCTACGCTTCGTGCGGCAGAAGGTTCACCCGCCTGCGCTTCGTGCGGCAGAAGGTTCACCCGCCTGCGCTTCGTGCGGCAGAAGGTTCACCCGCCTGCGCGAGAACGTTCACCCACCTGCGCTGATGTGGGAGAAAGTTCACCTGTGCGAGCGTGCCGGCGACTAATTGTTTCAGTTTTTTCTTACTGTACTGAAAATTGTACAGGCTAATTTCCTTGACTAGAAAAAAATTGAAATAATTTTGTACTAAGTGATACGATCCTTGCAAAATATAGTTTAGACAGAATGGAGAAAAAAAAGAATGACGATGCAAACGAAGGACAGAAACCGATTTGAATCTTTTGGATTTTTTTTTTTTTTTTTTTTTTTTTGGAAACGTTATGGAGCTTGTCTCATTGATTTGTGGTAAAAATTGAATTTATAAATGACGAAGATAGTGACAGCAATTATTTCCCTGGAGAAGATGGCGAGACACAACACAGATTGACGTTGAAAAAACTTTATCAGTAAAAAAACAATTATCAATAAAACTTTTGAAAAGAATTCTTTCTAACGGCATATATATATCTCACTCTCTCTCACATATAAACATATATCACACATGTATCAAACACACACATATGTATCTCATATACACACACACACACACACATATATATATATATATATATATATATATATAATTATATATATATATAAAAACATACAAAAAACATATATATCATATATATATATATATATATATATATATATATACACACACACACACACACACATATATATATATATCGCACGCACATATCTCACATATCCTCGTACACATACTTACACATCTACACACATCTCTCTCTCTCTCATATATATATATATATATATATATATATATCGCACACATACACATATATCACACACACGAATAACTATTAACACAAAGATACAATATACACACACGGATTTATATAATATACACACACACATATATATATATATATATATATATCGCACACACACATTTTTTTAATCCGACATATTTCTTCAAATGTTATTTTTCGTGGATAACCGTATTTGAGTAGACGTCCCGCTTATTTTTATTTACGTGTATGTAAGATGGTAGATTAAATAAAATAGGTTTTAAAATAAACGGAACATCAAATCCGGATATCCACTAAAAATAACTTTTAAAGTAATTATATATATATATATATATATATATATATATATATATAGTAGATTCCACACATTTTATAACTAAAGATATGATTCATATGTTTTCTTTTCAGAACCTGCTAAAAGTAATTTTATCTGCTCTAATACTTTCTGTAACATCTCTGTGTCTAAGTGCATTTAGATATGTGTATAGAGAACAACCGGCAATTATAGTGACGTAATCGTGCACAACGGGTATGTGACGTCATTTCCGGATGCCGGGATTGGATCAACATGGACGCGTGCGTATTTTTACCAAAGGCTGTAGTCCGGCTTACGTGTCACCTACAGCCATGCTGGTCAGACATCAGATACAGCATGGCATATGTGACTCGCTAAGTCGAGGCGGACAGTGATCATCAAAGTACCACATAGCGACATAATCAGTCGTCATTTCAACGAAACTAATGCAAACACTCGCAAACACATATACGTGCACACGGCAGATTTAAAATACCATTACAATACGCTTGAAACTCGTAACCTCCGATTGACGCAAGATATACACCAACATGATATTAGAAAGACAGAACAGGACATCAATACCGTAATACTTCCTATATAATAAGCTTATTTTTTTTTCTTTTTCAGATCTTTTAGACTAAATGCACTATGCACTATAACATTTTCCGAGTCCCGTACATCACCATATTTAAAACTGACTTACAGAAAATACGCTGTATCTTTGGACAAAGTTAATGTTAAACAAATAATTATATTACTAACCAAACACAGCATTTGTTTAAAAATATATATTGAGGTAGATATTAATTACATTTTGTCTGATTTCCTGGTGCCTGTATCAGAAATCTTTTTTCTTTTTCTTTGTATGTATTATGTCCTTTCAGGATGTAGGTGATCATCGCTCCCCACTCCCCTCTATCGCTTACAGCTTTCAGCTTTCAGCAAGTTCCTTCCCTCTGCTTCCTCCCCCAGACCACGTTCTGTCATCCACCTGCTCAAGCTAGTCAGGTATGACACGCGCTGCTTTCCCTTGTCTCTCTTTCCTTCTATTCGACGCGTGAGTATCAGACTCTCTAGACCTCCTTCCTCATTGTGTCCCAGAAACTTCAGCTTCAAGCCTTCTTGTTTGTAACCTCTCTAAGACCTCATCGTTGCTCACATGCTCGGTCTATGATATCCTTAGTATTGTTCTGTAGAACCACATCTCAGTCGTCTCGAGTCTCTTCTTCATCTTTGAGGAAATCGTCCAACATTCGCTACCGTAAAGAAGAAAAGATGTCACGTAACAGCTCGGTATTCTTTTCTTTGTTACCAAAGAAATCCTTCTGTCTCGCAATACTCTTCTCAGCTTTTGGAATGTGTCATTGGTCATCCCAATACTTCTACGGATCTCGAAGTCGCACTTACCGACGTCTATCAAGACGCTTCCCAGATATTTAAACTTCTGCGTCTGCTTGATTCTAGTCTTCTCGACCTCCAAATCGCATTTCCAGTCTTCCTCTTACTGATGTCCATGCATTAAAAAGAAACGTTTTAAAAACATAATCTCTTGTCAGCATGTGCTATAATAGGAAACCTATAAGCTGGGAAGTGTCATGGCCTTTATATACCGCGCGCTGCAAGAGTAGTAGTAGTAGTAGCAATACACACTTCTGTATTAAACGCGACTGTGAAATAAACATTAGCCAATGGAATGTATATTTATTCAGAATTGTACTTTCATTCCCGCTGTTAGGTTATTTTAACTGCAGTCTTTTTATATTTTTGTGTAAACCACTCCGAAAGTTTACACTAGATACTATTCAATTGAGTTTCACAGCCTAATCAGTTTAGGCCATATTGTAAGATCACCGAAGTTAAGCCACGTTGAACTTGGTCAGTACCTAGATGGGCGACCACTCTGGAATATCAGGTGCTGTAATCTTGGGTGTGTGGTGGTGTAATGAACAATGGTTCGAAATTGGAAATCGGGGAGCCATGTTCCAATTTCAGTCGAATTTGTTATTTTCGATCCAGCGTAAATAACATTGCGAAAGAATAAAATTCAACTGTGGATTGTTTTATTTCAATTTGGAACATTTTAAGAGTATTGCTTTAACCAAAAATCTCGTTACAATGTGCTCTTTTTGCTGTGTTATAGGATAACACACACACACACACACACACACACACACACACACATGAATCGAATTATTATTATTATGTAGAAGATTCATTCATTCAAACTGTTTGATATATATATATATATATATATATATATATATATATATATCGTATTAATGATTTACAGTTTCTCGTAAGCTTTGCTTGGCCAGGAAGATAGCCACAATTATAAAGCACCTAAACTGTAATGATCTGCAAGGCTATTTCCCTACACTACACTTGTTTGCATTGCATTTCCATGACTCTGTAATCTAAGATTAGCCGAACACAAGGAAACAGGTCACATAGTGAGAATCAAATGCATTGCAGTGTTTCAACGTGAAATGGTAGCCAATGTCTTAGCATGATATGTCCGTAAGCAAGATCGTCTTTCCTAAATTGCTAAACTGTACGACCATATTTGACATCCGTAATAGTTTCCGTGTAATGAATCCATTTCTCACTATGGAAAACAGTAAAACTGAATGACTCGGCAAATATTTCTTTAAAGCCAGATCTTGCATGGTGATTTTTCTAAGCTTACCTTAGATGTGGCACAAGGCCCAAACTATGTGGCACCAATTGAGGCTCTAACTCCCTACTAAGTCGGAATTAATCTATCCTGCTGGCTATTACACCACGTCGAATTGCTCCTCGTAAGTTGTATGGACTGAACATATGAGCAATGACGATGTTTTAGAGATAATGGAAACAAAATGACATCTGTACTTAATATCATGAAGATACAGTTGAAACTTCTAGGGCACATAATGAAGAAAGATGGTATAGAAAATTTGACACTCACAGGGCATATTGAAAGCAAGAGGGACAGAAGAAAGCATACCTTACCTAACGTGATTGGCAGAACAGGAATTTACAAAGACTTACAAAGAAAAGGATATTGTGGAGAGCCATGATCGCTCACGTCCTGAAGGAACACGGCATAAAAAAGAAGAACCACAGAAAATGCATTTTTTCAGCATTATCTGTGCATAATATTCTCTGTTGTATATTGTATAATTTTGGATAAGATATTTCAGAGGGAGACAGTAACATCTTCAAGTTTCACTTTCCTGCGGTAATGTTATCATGGCAGTGTCCTGACGTTAACCCAATTGAAAATCTTTGGGTGATAATGGGCAAAAGTGCTCGTAATAGAAAAGTTCGCACGGAAGATGAGATTTTCGCGAATTAAAAAAGGCTGGAAAAATCTGGCGAAGGACGTTGACGAACTGAAGAATTCAGTCTATACCATGCCACGAAGTATTAAGGCCTTATGAACGCAAAAGTTTACCCAACTAAATTCCACATCTATGCGTCCATATTTTTTACATCGTAACGTTTGCGCATATATACACCCATGTGCAAATTGAAATAAAACGAATAATTCCTTTATTATTTACATTTTTTCGCTTTTTTTTTTGTTTTTGTTTTTTTCAATGAAACATGACCTACTGCACATATTATTACTTCACATATCCATTCCACGAAGTCGTTCTTTACACATTGGCCACATATTCTCGAATGGATTTAGAGATCAGGAGAGTTTTCGAGACAGTCAATAGTACTTTAATTTGCTCAGTGGTAACGGTTGCCTGTGTGTGCTCGTGCAGCGTTACAATTTTCGTTCACTTTCGTAAGACAACTAATCGACAGTCGAGTCAATAGTGCCTGGGTGTGATAAAAATCTGATGCAATCACGGATGACGCAATATTTTTCAAGGTGAAACAAATTTCATCATACACCCCAAAAATACATTCATATTATTGCACACAACTGCAAATCCACTCCTGAAAAAAAAAAAATAGAAATTGAGTACACACTGTAACTCCAGTGGGTCTAAAACTCACCGCATGGTAATTGAAAGGAAACTAAAGGGTTTGTTTCAATTAATTTGCTCAAGGTTATATATATATATAATTTCTTAATTTCGCGTGAGGATGGAACAGAGCTTGATACTTTAATTCAATTTAATTTTAATAATTGAAGTTTTTGGCTCTTGTTTTTTGAAATATGAGAGTTCTTATGAAGCAAAGAAATCATATTTAAAAAAAAATAATTATAATCATAATTTAGGCTCTACTCGTGTATCGAGCACTATTTTTTTTTAAAAATACAAACATAAATACTAAATAACTTCGGATTATTTACTTAATACACACGCACACACACACACATATATATATATATACACACACACACACACACATATATATATATACACACACACACACATATATATATATATATATATATATATATATATATATATATATATATACTCTTGATATCTTAAAAGTGAGGCTAAATAAGCGATAAATAATATATAATATTATATATAATATACAGTAAGCGATAAATAATATATAAATCTTGACATCGCAAAACGAAGGCTAAATAAACGAGCTGACGACATAAATACCTGGAAAGTGCTCTAACAGATATCACTTCCGCTGTAAGTATACGAACGTGTTTCTTCCTGTATACATCCATGCTTGAGATACAGGCATCCTTCGCAATATGATATACTTTGAATAACAACAAAAACATCAAAGAAGCAATTTTTTTTTCAAATTTGCATATTAATAATAATATTAAAGCAGTAATAGAATTTATTTTCGCTTAATAACATAAGATTATTTATATATTCTAGCGTCCTCCATATTTTTCTTTCCATAACGTTGACATTTTCTCGAATAATTTCGAATATTTGAATTGGTATACATTACACCAGTTTTCCAATGATACTTTAGCGTCTCCAAATATAGTTTGTTTGCTTTTCATAACAAATCCACCGCATTTTGTCTTTGATGTTCCAGAAAGAACCAAACGCGCTGCAAAAAAAACCTCTCCATTTCTCATCTTGAATACATTAATATCGTCTTGTTTTTCAGATATGTTCAGTAATGTTTCTCTTTCGTGTCTGTATCTCTCGCTCTCTCTCTCGTGTATATATATATATATATATATATATATATATATATATATATATATATATAGTGTGTGTGTGTGGCTTTTATAATTTAAACGTTATTTTTAGTAAATACTCGTATTTGAATAGAAACTCCGTTTATTTAATAAACAGTAAATTTATTTTCCTCTACTGAAGTAAATGTTCAAGAAATTTTATTAATGAACAAATTAAGTTCTATGGCAGGATTCGAACCTGCCTTCCTCTAGGCAGAGGGAGCTAACATTAAATCCGTGTTATGGATTTTATTCAAATTTCATATAATGTTGATTTAGACGTTGATATGTTAATTTATAATGAATCACACCTCTGTTAACACATTTCCTGTAGATTCCTCCGACTTGATATAATTTTATGTAAATTATGTATTCTATCATAAAAGAAAGATTCCATGGGAGTCTTATTTGATATTTTGAATTACATGACAAGCAAATACTAAATTAAAAGAAAAATGATTTGAAGTTAAAATTGTAGGAGAATCATGTGCACAGAATAGAATCACTGTACGAAGAAAAATAAATAGCTGCATAATAATAAATAGCTGCATAAATCTTGAAAGTGCTACTTTCAGTAGCACTTCCAAGATTTCCCTTAACGTGCTGTGGTGATTGGAAGGAGTTTTTTTTGTTTCTTCCCAAACGGCGGTGGCACTTTGAAGATTTCTCCAAGAATGACACATTTAATGTTGTGGTCATTTTTCACTAATATTCTTCCCTTATTACTTACTAAACTATATCTTTGTACATATTCATGATTAAATTCTAGAAATAAAAAGAAAAATTGATAACAATGTTTTCAATAAGATTGACTAAACCAAAATATGAAGAGAACGATTTTCAAATCGGAATTTTTAAACATGCTGGTGTCCTTTTTAAACGAGACGAGAAATAAACAAGACATTGGACTTGCTCTTCTAGGGAATGTTTTTGTTCTTTTATGAAGTTTTTCTTCATATGTTATATTACTGTAAGAAATTCGTTTTTTTGGCCTCGTAGTTTGTCACGATTAAATTTGTGGAAGTTTCTCGGTGGAAACTGTATTCTAAACCTAAATCCCTGTTTAAAAGTTTAATATGTGATTCTATTTCGAAAATGTATTTTAACTCTTATATACATCTTTCTTGTTGGCTCTTAAATCAAGACGTTAAAATATCCAGATATTTAACAGATTTTGTTCAATAATAAACTCAAGTAGGCTCAAACGAATATAGGAAACCATTGTGTAAAATCGTTCAAGTGGGCCAGTCTACTCTGAGAATTAACATTAGAAATCATCATTTTTACCTGGGCTTCTACACCGTTAGCTCTTTACAAGTACAGAGTAGCTATCAAGCTGATATCGTGTCATGATGAAAAAAAGGAAGACTATCATAAAAATATTTTCAATCGTGCTAATAACTAATGACCCAAGAATAACGGTCATTGTGATTGTGATGCAAAACAAATGACATTAATATCCTATAATTTTGCTTGTCCCCACCCCCTTAGTTATCACGACCGTTGCGTCTTGTCAATACGTCATAATGGAATATTCCGTTTTGATCACTTGGCAAGATAGAAAATATATACCAGAAACGCTACTTGTTGCCAAATTCAATTATTTTAACTTCTTAAAATAACGAACGACATTTATATTCATAATTGTGATTGCAATGTGTTAATGCTGTTAAGCTGAAATAGTTAACGATGCAATAGAAGAAATTCTATGGATATTTTATTGTCGTGGAAGTCGACATAAGTCTAAAGAATAAAATCATAGAAAATTCGTGAAATTATGTGTATTTCTAGTGAAAAATAATCGTTAAAATATTTTAAATGTCGTAATCACGAAAGTTTGACACACGTATAAGAAATAAGTAGTTTATTCTGGAGAATAATATGATTCACAGTTGAGAACAGACAAAATTAATAAACAGTTAATCGTTAAATCCTCATTATTTACCCGATACAAGAAGGTATGTGGCATAAGGCCGAGTCTTAACGTGGGGCTTTCCGAGCGCGTATACTCAGGCAAACATTTCCCGTAGATCCCGAATACACAGGGTCCGGTGGCTTTCTACGTCCCCAGACGAGGTTCTTCCAGTAGGCAATAGTCTTGACTGAGTTCATCTCTCCCGGAAGGCAAAGAGTCGACAAGAAAAGTAATGATTAATCGTTAATGGCTTGGTATTTACCCGAAACACCCCACCACATAGACATATTTTTATGTGGGGAGATCTTAGACCATAGGCTTGGTCAAAAATTGCCGGTAGAGTCTGTATAGACGTTGCTGGAAGCTGTCTACTTCCCCAGACGAGACTCTGCTCTTTTTCATAGCCTATTCTGGGTTCCTCTCCGACAGGAGGTAGTGTGTCAACAAGCAAAATTAAGGGTAATCGTTAACTGATCTCCCTCAGTGAGAAAGAGAGAGCGCTGTTTAAATAGCTTTAGACTAGTCCATTTGTGGGGGTGTTCAGCTACTCCACAACATATACTGTATTTCCTGAGTACAGTGCTGTTCGATAAAAGTGACTCACCTGATTTTTTACTAAATGTTCTCTCCTTCGATGAAACGAAAGTTGAGCTAAATTCAAAATATAAGCGATCTAAAATCAGAAGCTGCTTTGAAAGCTCTTTGAATTTAGCAGTAAGTACTGTCAAGCATCCGTTCAGTATAATGTTCTGGGGACGCTTTTCTTTTCATGGAACTGGTTTCTTAAAACTTATTAAAAAGACCCTCAGGAGCGAGCAGTACAAAAGAATTTTAGAATCTTGCCTGCTCCCTTCTTCTGAAATCGACCCCACCAAGCTCATTTTTATGCAGGATAATGCTCCCTGTCACAAATCAAAATTGATGAAGGAATACATTGATGAGAAGCAGGTGAGTGTTATGACATGGCCGCCCCAATCTCCTGACCTGAACCCCATAGAATTCTTATGGAGCATTATAAAGTACAGGCTCTCGAGGTAGCAGTTGAGCAACATGCTCCATAAGTTTCCACTTTATGTATCCCAGAAAGGTCAATTCTTGCTTTCTGATTCTAAGTGCATTAGTTCTTTTTGTTTCTATTTTCCTGAATGTTTGCTTGTTGTTTATATGTTTATTCGTCGTATTCCCAGCATAGACGGACAACTTTAAAACTTGTGAAGAACCACAACTCTCTTGCCTTTGATCATCTCTTCGTCTGTGTGGGAATGGTCATATCATTCCCTGTCATATATTAGGATGGATAATACACAACAGTTCAACACTCTTTTAATTTGTATTTTAGCGAAATGTTCGATTTTAGCTTTTGGAAGTTATTTGCTATTTCAATGCGTCTTCAAATGTGTGTTTTCCATTTTCCATCATCTGATAACATTTCTGAAAGCTAATTTTCTGTATTGCTAGACTCTAATATCTCTAATTTATAGTTCACTTCAGGTTGTCACATTTGCTAATGAACATATATTTATCTAATCATGGTAAAAATCCAAAAACGAACGTGATTCGTAATTATAAAATTTCATTATTATTTTATTAGACGAACTGGGCTTCGGAGTGAATCAGGTTTTGATGATGCTTCAAGTTGCTCTCCATGTAAATTGATATTCACTTGAGTTTATTTCACTGATTATAATTTCTCACTTTATTCTTAAGAATAATATTTTTATCGCAAGTCTCTAAAGGGGCATGCATTGTCACCTCTCTTGTTGAATCTTAAAAAAAGACGTATAGAATGGCTTTCTCTGGGAATCGTTTGGCAGCAAGATTCCTTCATATTCCAGCATTGTAATTATTTAAGTAATACAGTTATCTTTAGATATACGTAGAATCTCGAGAATCGAAACATTCAAGGTACTGCTTTCTTTATTCCGTTTACTTTCACCTTGGGTACATTTTCTCACGCTCAAACTATGGGTTAAATAACAGTATACTGAGATCATTAGTGTTGTCATAGTCTATATTGAAGAAAACGTTTTGATTCAGGAACTGGAAAAAAATCAAGAGGAAAAGAAACTCTCTCACTCACTCACTCACTCACTCATATATACACACACACACACACAAACACATATATATATATATATATATAATAAAATTATTCGTAATCCGTATGTAATTTCCAAGTGGATATACATCTGTTGAGAGCTCTGTGTTAAAAAAATAGAGCAAAAACTGTTATATAATGACAAACACTTAAAAACTTGTGTGTACACACGTATACAATAATTAATGTGAAGAATCTGATCACTTCACTGAATGGTTTTTGTTCAGTCATTCCGATTCGAAGTTTCGTGAGAGCATTACAGTAATGCTTTCATTCTTCAGGGCTGTTGACTTCTCTGCTGCCATATATAACTTCATTTATATATTTTTCAAGACACCATGACAATTTACCAAAAGCAAAAATGTTATGTGGTTAGCCATGTTCGACTATGTCGACATGGCATTGATATATCTTGATAAATTTAATTTTTCATCAGATTTCAATTTCTAATATTTTTAAAAGTGGTCTTCTATGTGTCGTGTCCCTTAAGGACGTGGGCAATCTCCACAATTTCCTATCTTTTGTCGTAATGTTTGTCTTTTTAACATCCCTTCTACTGCTCTCTTCTATTCATTCGCATAAACTCGTCAGATGGGTCCTTCCTTTATAATTATGTGCCAGAAAAATGTAATCGGTCTCTTTCTGATCTTGTCCTTCAATGTCCTTTTTGTTTGTCACATTCATTTTCTGGGGCAGCCTCTATATAGGTTTATTGTATTTTAATTGCACAATGTTGTATACTGGAGAAGTATATACTAATAGATTTCCTTTTTTCTTAGTTTGCGATGTTTACAGCTAAATTCCTGGATTGGAATGCGTCAATCAGTATGAATTTGAGTTTCTAAAATGAGTTTTTAATGCATTTTCAGTGTATTGTCTACAGAATTAGATAAGGTTTTTTATCACAAAATAAGTGTGGATTAGCATAGTGTTAACGTAGGTACCTCCACGAGATCGCTAAAAAAAGAGCATAGCATGATGAAAAAGACGCCAAACTTAACGAAAACAAAATTTTATCGTCTAAATGTTTGTTATTATTAAGAGGAAAGGTCAAAGTATTTTTGGGGTATTTTTTTCCATTTTTTAATCGTTCCTAGCACGTCCGAAATTTTCGTTAAAAATCTAGTTTTTTTTTGAGTCAGCAAAATTGACCATTTATTTCCATTTAAAAAAAAATGGAAATCTGACTTTGAAATTTTTTTAAATATCAATTATCATTTTTTCAAAACTTATTTTAAGAAAATCAGAAATTATAATGTTTATTTAAAATATTTTGAACCAAACTTAACTTAGCTTTTGTGCCAAAAAGATGTAATTTGAAAATAAAACAAAGCAGGTCATAAACTTTCGCGTCTCTTGACATGTGATGAATGATATATTTACGAATTCCATGAGGCTAATTTGTTCTACGGAAGGAGAAAAGTGAAATAATTTACATTTACGTGAACAAATTATTTACCCCGTTATTTTTTAACGAAAACTTTCAGCGGTCTAATTTTTTTTTTGTACTTGGCTTTCACCTTTTACGTTTATGATGCTTTATGGGAAATATATTGTAAAAAGAAATTAAAATAAAACTGTTAAGAGTGACATTAAATTTCATATTTCTTAAGAAAGGTATCTAATTAATTTATAGGTAGCTTTCTTATGAAATTTTATCAGAATTGTACATAAAATACTATAATTTTATGTACATTTATTACATTCTACTGTTATTTGTATTTGCATTCATTTTATTATTAATTTTGATATTTCATTTATGGAAAAATGTCGTAACTGAGATTAATATAAAAATAAGATCATATAAATTTCATAAGATGATACTGATACTTGTAGGTACCCTTCTGAGTTGAAATTGAAAAATCAAATTAACTTCTCCACACGTGTTTCGCAAAAGTAAAGGCCTTAACAGCGGAGAACAATGCTTAACTCAAATAACGCAACTTAATTATATTCTGGTTGGTCTTCCGTATTTTATAATTACAGCTCGATTATAAGCACAAAATTACATTTCTTAATTCTGATTAGTCAAAATGATACAATTTACAACGCGCTAAAAAAAGATCTATCTCATAAGGACACTTATGAAAGCCGATGCGGCTTTTAACTAATTTTATAATATTTTAACAACTTAAACGTAAAATCTATTATAATCAATGAAATAACAAATAATTGTATTAAAAATTCATTTTTCATCGAAAATTTTTTTTGCTTTCAGAAAATATTGTCCATATTCATAAAAACAACTAAAAGCAAATAAAAGCATTTGAAATTAAATAATATATTTGTTTTATTGAGTTTTGTTTGTTACAATTCAGAGCTGATTTTCAGGTACTGCGTATCCAATTAAAAACAAAAAAATACATGATTTGCATTCCTCAAAGCCCTGTGCTTTTAATTATTGTAATCACTAAAACCGATGCGATCGAATTTCTAGCGTTTTCATAAAATTAGTTATGGGGGTGTAATAAATATTTAAAAAAAAAATTTCTACAGTGACTTTCATAAAAAAAACATATTTATAATAATTTCGATCATCTGTGAATAGTTTCTGAAAGTTTCATTAACATCCGATAATTATTTCTATTTTTGCACGATTTTTCAAATTAATGTGTGTCATACCAAAAAAAACGTGCTAAAATTGTCTATATTATTTACTAGTTCCGCTGATACAAATAGAAAAAAGTTTTTTTTAATCAAAATTTAGAATGTTCTAAAAAGTATGGACATTTTTTTAAAAAAATTAAAAAAAAACTTTGGTCTTTCCTCTTAATAATAACATAAGCATTTAGACAATAAAATTTAGTTTTCGGCAAGTTTGGCGTCTTTTTCATCAAGCTATGCTCTTTTTTTAGCGATTTCGTGGAGGTACCTATGTTAACGGCGTAGATATTGAATCGAGTTCAATCCCTGACACAGACATTTTGAATATTTAAATGAATTTTCAACCAGTGCAATTGTTAGCGACTGGGAAAGGAGACGAATGGATTTTGGATTTCGGTCAAATTCGTTATATTCATTGTCGAACATATGCTCTTGGGAAATATATAAATGCGTCTCTTCTCTCCGATCCCAGCAGTGCTTTAGTTATCATGACAGACTGTATTTGCTCATCTTGGTTGGAAACCAGTCTAAGAGAAGGACAACTTTTAATGAAAAAAAAAAAAAAGATTTTCTGTGCTAATCGGGAGAGAGAAGTTCATCAGTTTTGACTGACAATCATTCTCAAGATGAGGACTCAATAATAAAAAACACCCATTCCCAACAAACTGTGATTATCATGGATTCGGCTCATAAAAAACGGACAATGCTTGAAATATATATATATATTTAAATGCGCATTAAAGCTCATTTTAGAGACTCAAATCCATACTGATTGACGCATTCCATTTCAGGAATTTAGCTCTAAACATCCCAAAAGAAACAAAGGAAATCCATTAGAATATACTTTCTCAGTATACCACAATGTGTAATTAAAAGGCAGTAAAGCTATATATATATATATATATATATATATATATATATATATATGCATGCTGCCCTAGAACAGAAAGTGATCACCCATGACTTATTATAATTTCCTTACAAGGTTAAATGAGGGGAGATGGAAGGTTTTAAAACGAACCATTTCCCCAAATCCGTATTTCTATGTCCAACCTTGGCACAAGAACATTTCGGCATCCCTCGAATTTCTCAAAGCTCTCAATATTGATTCAGGGGAAGCCAAATCGTACTTTTTCCAAGGTTGGGCATAGAAATACTGAATTGGGAAAATGGTTCAGACTGGGACTAATTTTTTGGTTTTAGCATGTAACCCAATAAAATCTGTAGCAGGATACTTAGAGAATAGGCCCTACTCAGTAGGCTTTCATTGACCTAAAAGATGCCATGAAGAGAGATTACTCGGCATAGGATCCAAATAGAAGAAGTAAAATGTCCACATTTGTGCAATTCCCAGTGGATCCTAAGCAAATATGTATTTTAAATATTGGATCTAATTAGTTTTTTTCAATTATTTTTTAATTTATTCTTACATGTTTTTGTGGACTATTTTTAAGGTATCTTTCCGTGGCTATGTTATCAAAAATAAGTTAAAATTTTTAAGAACAATGAAAATTTTTCATGCAAAGATTATTCTTATTATTTAATCCTCTTCTAACAGCCCCGATTATCCCATCGCTACCCAGGATGTACCTCGTGTTCATTTTTCAAAAGAATTCCTGAAGAGTTACATAACTTACTCTAACCTACACCCATCTTGAACATTTTAAAGTATTTTTAATATTCGAATCGGTTATGGTTTTCTTAAATAAGAACTATAAATCTGTGATTGTTCTAGTCTATTATAGCCTGGTAATGATGGCTGATATGCAGACATTCGACATTAATCAGGTAACAATATTTTTAAACAGGAACTAAGATTATTCAATTAATCACCAACTTTTTTTTATCATTTTAATAAAAATCAAGAGGGATCTAGAAGTGCTGACTAATGTGCAAACCAAATAAACTGAATAAAATTAGGCGATTAAAAATTTACATTAGATTGTTTTGTTTTGAATAATTTCAGCCCCAAAATGGCGATAAAGCTACAAGTTTGCAATACGCTAAAAGGAATGTAAGAAATCGGAAAAAACTGTAGTCAGGAGAAAGCACAAGAACACGATTAATGAAGAAAGATGGCAATTGGCATTGTATGTAAATTTTGGAAGACTGTAGATGGTAGGTAAGACAGAATTTGGCATGGAATTCCACATGCGAGACGTGCGAGAAAAAAAACTATTACAGTAGAACAGTTTATTCTAGCTAGTTCAGCGGTAAAACTGTGATACATAGTGGCCAATGTAGGAGCACACTTAAATTCCTGCGGTCGAGGCGAGATACGAAGGGGGAAAGCCTATTAGAACAATTGCCATGAAAATATTTGTAGAAAGCACAATTTAATCCACCTCACATCGGTGAGAAAGTGACTGAATTAATAAAATGAGATCAGGATCGATTACATTAAAGAAACTTTGAATTTGAGATATATAGTAGGAGCCTCAGAAGATATGGCAGCAATATTTAATACATTGGTGAATTGTGACGTCCCCCGGTGTCGCTGCGGCAAATATGACGTCTGCCTTGCCGCGCCCATCGTGCTCTCCTAGTCGCGGCGCCAATTGTGACTCACCCCGTCTGTCTCCGCGCCGTCGCCGTCCTATCCTGTCCTGTGACGACCAATGTGACTTGGTATTGGTCGCGGCACCAAATGTGACGTTCTCACCTTTTACTGATTCGGATGGGAATCTGGTTACATTCGGTATCAGCCTTGTCGTTCCCAGCTCACCTCCAACGTCTGGTTACCGAAGCAACTGTTTTGATTTCTAGTCTAACCTACCCACGTTGTGATTTGATCTTAGGTAGACGAAATCAATCAGTCGCCGGGCCGTAATGCAAGTCGAGTCCGAACAAGGGTAATATCACACAAGTATATGTAAAATAAAATAAAGTAATAACTCGAAAAGTTCAAATGTGTTAAAAAAGGATAACAATATTTTATATCTGGTTGCTGAATACAGGACTGCGTCTTTTCTCCCAAACCGCTATATGGATTCGTGACACTTTGTGTTTGTTAGGCGAGTCTTAACATCTTAAGTTGTTTGTTTTTAAGAAACTGGTTCTTGGTGTATCTTCAGGCGATATTCGTAAAACTTGTTTTGGTGGTGTGAGTCTAAGTCGTTCTTCAAAAATAAATTGTTTTTGGTTAGAAGTTGAGGTCGAGAATGCGCGAATCTTAAGTCAGCTTCCTGCTAGGCGTCCGCGAGCTCTCAGCTCACTGCAACTGCTTGCCTGTCTGTCTAACCCCAACTGCGAACTTCACTGCGAACTGCCTTCTTACTCGTTGCGACTCTGCTTATATGGACGCCGATCAGAACCGGGGTGGCTCTGTCGGGGTTTGAGGTTCCTTGATAATTCTAAATCCGTATTAATGGTTTTTCTTTGTTTTCGGTCAGGTTTTTCCCTCTCTCTCACAGTGGCATCTCACACCGATCCATTCGGGCATTAACAGGTCTCCCCTCCTTCTTTTTAAATGATTACCTTCGCCTGCCGCTCACGCCACCATTCAGCCAATGGCCGCCCAGCAATGTGGATGTGGCCAGACTGGCCTCGGTTTAAAAAAAATCTTGCTCAAAGAAAAAAAATTATCTTCCTTTTTTTTTTTTCCTTTCTTTTCTTTTTCTTTTCTTTCCTTTCTTCTGCCCGACAACAACCCAATACGACCCGTAGTTTGGTCTCTTAATCTCAATTTTATCCTAAATGTCACCTGGAATTCATCACTCGGGACCTTCGCCAAACAAGTGGGTGGTCATCCGGCGATATCCACGTTCCAGTCAATTATAAAATAATTTTCCTATCGTGGCCAGCTTCGACATAAAACAGGTGTTTTTTTCTAAATGATATGGGGGTGGTCCAACGGACATTTTGGTTTCCAGTCAATTTTAATCTGCAAAAATGTAAATACAATGTCAATCGCTATCTACTCTAATTACTCTTTCTCTTCACGCTCATCATTAAAGTTTTTCCCTAATTCTGTACACCCTATAAACCCTTGTACTTTAGTGGCTTTTACTGCCTTGCATGGGGTAATACCGAGATATATATTCCTGCCACGTTTTATGGCCAACAGAAATTCGCATAAAAACGCGATTGTATTTAAATATTCAGTGAGTGATTGATATGTTTCTAGGGCCAATGAACCCTTTGCATGTTATTTAAAGACAGAAAATATGGTTAAATTTTTGGAGATAATAATTTAGGGATACAAGTCATACTAATTAACCCATATTTGGGAGGAATGAAGGTGAATTCATACTTTTCCTAAGGCTATTTGCACGTAAATAAATATGAAGAACTCGACTGAAACTGGAACTCGGCTGTTTCCGATTCTGAGCTATTATCAATTACATCACCTGCACCGCAGAGCTTACAGCACCCGCGGTCACTCATCTAGGTAATAACTAGGCTCGACGTTGCTCAACTTTCGCTCTTTCAGAGGTAAAGCTTTATATAGATATGAGGGATGATGAAAATCGTCGGTTTAACCCACCTACGAAAATTAACATTAGTATAACGAAACATAGAAAATAGGATTCTGTTAAGTGGGTCCAGAGCGTTTCAGCAAACTTTCTTGTGAATGTGTGTAAAATTTATTAAATATATTTTCCCATATTATATATTTATATAATATGACAAGACTGTTTAGTACAGGAGTTTGATTCGTATGTTATTTCTAACTACATCTACTGATGAGTTTCGCGCTTGAAACAATTTTCAAACCATGTCACTTCTATTTACGCGGGCCCCATTTATAGACCATTGACAACCTGACAGCATTCACCGCTGATTTCTATGTCTACGATATCTCATCTTTCTTTGTCTCACATATATATGTTTAACATTTGCTATATTTAGCTAGGAGGACTGTTCATATCAGGGCTGAAGTTTGTAGATATAAACAGTTATGAACCATAACTGAAAATAGATAAAGATATGAAACTGGAAGTCAACATGTAACGTTCATTTTTATGCTCGACACTTGACGCAACGATATACAGACTTAAGTATATCTATTTTCTGTAATTTTCCTTTTCCTATAAATCGTTCAACTTGTCAGCAGTTAAAGAAAGCGGAAGTATATCGATTAGTCTTTCAATTATTCTTGTTGCTGTTCGGCAAAATCGAAGTTAATGTGACATAACAGATAAGGAGACGTTCCTCTTCGCCATTTTATACATTCTTAGAATCTGTCTAGTACAAATTGACAATCAGACGAGTGAAGCAAGAATAACTTATTTTAATAAAAGTCATCATTATTTTAGAAAGAAAGTTTTTATAATTTGACAATGGACAATTATCTTTTTCATTTGGTTCGTAAAATTTAGCATTTTTTCCCTACAAGTTTGTTCTTATATCTTATTTTGCCGAGAAAAGTTTTACAAATCAACTCGTTCATTAAACACTCGTCTTATAAAACTATCAACGTAAATATTTTGGCCTTTAGTATTCTTACTCTGTTGACTGACACCCTTCTCCAGTACCGTTATCCAATCCCAAAAGCTCGTCGAGGAACTAGCTCTCTGTTTTCCCTTAGATTTTACTCTGAATATGGATAGTGGGGTCAAGTTTTCCTGGCCTTAATTCCTCATTATGTGTCAAAGTAATTCCAGCTGTTTTTTCCTGATTCACAGTATTCGTTGCCTTTCTGTTGCTATTTAGCTTAAGACTTCCTTTTTACTTACGAAGGTAAATAATAAAATGGCAGCCTGCTTAAGTTTCCCGAGCACATCCGTCTGTCAGGTTCATACATTTGCTATTCACACTATTTGCATTATTCGGACTGTTGTCCTCATGTTTCTCGCCATATTTGTCACAACGTTACGGCCATTGTACGCTCCGGCCATCTTCAGGTGGTTGGAATGTCGAACTGAACTCTTCATTTTGCTCACTGGGGTAGCTACCCCAGTGAGCGAAATAAAGCCTGACGTGCCATACCATTAACTGCAGAGGACGCGTCTGGTTAGCAAAGTCAAATCACTGTTTTTAAACAACAAATTTCCATGATTTTTCTCGAACGCTCATATCTGATCGAAGTGTATATTTAACATAATTGAACCTTACTAACCAGAGGCTTCCTCTGTAGCTAAATGATATAACACGTCAGACTATATTACCGCTCCGTGTAGGATACAGGTTCGATTCCTGTCGAAGGACACATTTTCTATAAAATTACTCGGGCATTCCGGTCAGTAAATATAGTTAATACTCTTTATTATAAACAGAGCATTTACTTAAATATTTGTATCTATAAAAATAACGTATAAACAGAAAATATATTAAAATAATTCTCACATACTACCATTAACAAAATAATGCTTTTAGTTTTAAAAAATGTGATTATTAAAATGAATAAAAATATTCATGTGTATTTTTGAATAAGTCCTACATAGAATATCATGACATGCATAATATTTACAAATGAATATTCACCGATTTGAAAACTTGCCCCAGAATTTTAAAGATTGACGAACGTGTGTCAGAATGAAATAGTCAAACGTTTTGATTATCACTACAAAAATCACTATCTATTGACAGCTGTTAAATGAACGATTTAGCAGCTGTCAATTTGCTTTGTAAATATTTTTCATTATATGCATAATCATTATATTTCTGCTTGTTTACAATCCAGCCTTCATCCTTTTTATTGTTTCATAGCCTCAACCGAATTTCCGGCAGAAAACGTTATTAAACACAATGGAAGTAGACTGTTCACGTTCCGCTGATATTGATAATGTTAGCAGTTTCCTTATAAGGAAATATTCGGCATTTATTGTTCGAGCAGCCAATCCTACCTTAGGTTGGAATTTGTTATCTGTCTCCTCAAAGAATTTCTCAGGAAAATATCTTTCTGAAGTCATGTAGGTGTTCTCTTTCCAGTATTGATATGGATTTCCCTTCTAATCTCTTAATTGAGGTAGTGTGAAGTATCAACAGCTTGATTATGTCATTTCTTTTCAAGTTACACGTAATAGCCATTTCAGTTGTTGAAATTCATCAAATAATGCGGTTTCTTTGGTACAGTTTTTTTTTATAATTATGTTGCCTCAGTCCACAACGTTAAAAATATCGTATTCACCAAAACCAATAGGCTAGCTTAAAGCCATTTTAAACCATTGATCTAAGAAATATATTATTATAGTTTAGATATTTCTGAACGGGTTTGGCGCCATCTATATTAAAGTCGATCTCTGGGATCTTCGATATGGTGTAATGTTTAGCAAGCGTGTCTCGCTAAATCAGTTATGTCTGAATAGTATGTTCGATTCTTACTCGGTGCTCCATAGTTTTGGGTCTTGTACCACATCTAAAGAATGCTTATGAAATCACCGTATAAAATCTCGATCTGACGAGACTTTTTAAAATATGAATCGTGTTTTCAGTTTAATGTTCTGGTTTTGTCCCAATTTGTGGTGTTAGGCAAAACTACTTCTATTGCAAGGTTTCAGTTGAATATTCAGATAACTTTGACGAATGAAACAAGTACTTGTAAACG
Organism: Acanthosepion pharaonis; assembly: GCA_903632075.3. Classification (NCBI taxonomy): domain Eukaryota; kingdom Metazoa; phylum Mollusca; class Cephalopoda; order Sepiida; family Sepiidae; genus Acanthosepion; species Acanthosepion pharaonis. The sequence continues at coordinate 1,025,078 of CAHIKZ030000567.1, forward strand.
TAGAAGAATATTGCATCAGTAAAGTTTTATATATAACAGCTATGATGAAGAAGCCAATACGAAGCAGTCAGTGTATAACAGAAAAATGTGACACTTATATAAATCCTACCCGTGATACAAGTGATTCTTTCATCAATTAGTTGTAGAAAGGAAGTATAGCAGCTACTTTCTTTGGTTGAAAATATTCCAGTGGATTTTGCCAACTTAATTAGTGAGACTAACAAATGCATAATTTGCGAAACCTTAGAAATATTTTGGTGAGTAACACGCTAGCTTGCCTTGGGGCTTATTTACAATAAGTTTATATTTCGGTCTTGAGGATGAGGTTTCTAATTTTACAACCTTTAAGCTAAGCAGAAGAGAAAAGATAGAGAAAAGCCTATTGTGGAATCTTTGCTTGAATTAATGAGGGAAACTTGTTTGTCAGATAAAAGCGATCTCCATGGAAACAGCGGAGAGAAAATTAGCCTTGTGCGTGTGCTCAAGTAGAAAAACGAACTTGCTGAACCAACGTCTGTCAGAAGTGTGTCAGACGAAATTTTGTGCATTCAAAAAAAGAGAAAGATATTTCTCTCTCTCTACGTCACTCGATTCTGTGAATTAGATCAATATAAAACATAACAGGGCCTGTATTTATAGTGTTCTTTAAATAGTTATCCGTATGAAACGAAAACTGACAGACGACAATACAAATGCGCGAATACAAAGTGTTTAACTTTTCTTCTACAGAGGCTGCGTGAATCGGTTGTTTTCAGTTTCTTTATACATTTCTAGACATTATCGGTTACAGGAAGTAGTGCCAGAGCCAAGACAGACCTATTTTTGAACAGAATGCTTTATAACCTTGGAATAAGTTACGATGGGACAGTTTATAACTGTGTATATAAAAGACTAGACCAGCATAGTCCCTCTCAGCTTAATATGATGTATATTATTGTGTACATCGATGATAGTCGTGGGATACTATGATTCATACAATATCGCGCACCTACAGGTCAGGAATAATTATTATTTCCATTTTTGGAAGTCTTTCGTCCTCCCCAATTCTTCCTTTCTCATTTTGGTATCTCACCCATACCCTCAGTGGGTGTCAACGGAAGGAAGTTTCACAAGCGGGAAAAGAAGCTGTTAGCATTGAACTTACGCTTATTCTAGCCAGTTCAACTGCAATTTGATAAGCCCTCGACGACAGTATCCCATTTATACATTTAAACGTGGTCATAGCAACCTCAATGAATTTTATTTCATTCCTTGGAAAGGAAAGGTGATTAAATTGAATTACGACGTTGTAATGTCGTTGGTGCCAGACGGGCAGTTCTGAATATTTGAAAAAAAAAAATAGAATATAATACCCACTCTTTACAACATGCTATACCGAAGAGCATCTCTGACCACACAACACGTCTAACTTTGAAGCAAATAGGTTACACCCGAAAATCCAGCCAGTTGCTACTCCTGTCAAATAATATCAGGAAATTGAAGCTAAAATTATTTATGTATCATAAGTGTTTGAACAATATAAAATGAGATTTAGAATAGATTTTTTGTTAACCCGACATATTTTATCACTTTAAACGTAATCTTTCGTGGATACTCGTATTTCAGTAGACGCTTCGTTTATTTATTAAACAGTATATTTATTTTATGACAGGAGAAATTTCACTTCAAAGCACGAAATTTGGCCTCGCCTGACTGATTGTTCACAGTGACCACGTCGGTAAAGCGTGTCGGACTAAACGGTAGCTCTGCTGAAGAGCTCATTTTTTCCTTAATAAGATTTCTCTAACATACAGGTCTGTAGACGAAAATAAATATACTGCTTAATAAATAAAAAAATCGTTTACTCAAATACGAGTATCCACTAAAAATAACGTTTAAAGTGATAACAATGTAACCTAGAATAAAATGTCTGCTAGTCTAATTTTTTGTGCAAGATTCAAATGGTAGTGACGGAATATGGCATAAGCAACAAAGGTATTGCATTGTATCAATCGTTCGGATTGACACTGGCGTGTTTGCACTGGATTAAAATGACTCTTGGTACCAACAGAAAATAAAAAAAATTACCTAGATGGACTGCGGTATTTAAACTATCTACAGTTTCAATTTATAACTCCGTTGAACACATCTTTGGGGCGCATAGTTTTATAAAATGGAGTTATTTTTCTGCGTCAATGCAACCTCGACAGTCACGGAATATAAATCCTATGGAGCAAATTCTAAAATGTGGTAGAGAGGGAGATTGTAATCATGGATGTACAACCAACTGACTAACCGAGAAGAATTTTGGGGTGCAATAATAACAGAATGAATCCCTATTTCGAAACAGTGTTTGTAATACTCAATACCAGATAAAATCCATGCCAATAAGAATTGAGGCGGTTCTTAAGACAAAAGGTTCCAACATGTTAAAATATAAATAC